>CM076579.1:1237695815-1238026682 GCA_034641835.2 Pinus albicaulis
TCTTATATCTTTTAACTCACAAAGAGAAAGACTATATAATAAAGAGAGTAAGCCAAAATCACTTATCTTGGCAGTCGACTCTCATTCCAATCGACACTTATCAAGAAAAAGAATTAACACCATCTATATATAATATTTTTCTTATATATTTTAACTCACAAAGAGAAAGACTATTTAATAAAGAACGTAAGCCAAAATCACTTATCTTGGCGGTCGACTCTTTTCACCTTCATTCCAAATTCCTCGTGCAAGAGAAGTTTAAGTGATAATACGACAGAAGTTGGCTTTTAGGATTCTGATGCTCCAACTTGTAGATAATGTTTGTGAGGCCTCAATAATCCCTCGCCATGAGTCATGACTTATTAACCAGAACGTCTGTCTCAACAAAAGAGAAACATACAAAGTTGTATCAACGAAAACATTTGGCCAAACCTGAAATTTGCTGCTCCTGACGACCAAAGCAAATGTGCCTGTCTAGAGTCGGTGGCTCGTCTGATTTTGACAGAGAAGCCCACCATATGGAATCACAAAGCAACGGTAAAAAATTTTCATTATGAAACTAATTACTGAGTCTGCGTGCACTTGAATGGAGATGGAGATCGACTCAGAAAATAAAAATAAGAGCCGGAACCTCACATATATTTATGCACTTTGAGTAGGAACCCTACCAACTATTCGACTCGTAATCTTCCTTTCATATTAATAGTGTGAGTTCATTATGAAGAATTCGTTTAACTTTCAACCAATTCCAGAATCCGTTTCCCATGAACTAATTCTTGATTTTCTTGATACAACTGTTTTGGTAAAACATGGTAAGAGCTGTAATTTACAATAGTTTACGTGGGTGTTACATACTCCCACCCTTAAGAGCACACCGTCCTCGGTGTGCTTCTCTCACTGAAATTTAAACTTATACTCATGATATAATAATATAAACAACCCAAAGGGGTTCCTTCCCCTTGGCAATGAAACACTTTCATTTCCTTAAATGTCATTATTTAAAACAATAATGTTTTTATCTATACTCATAAGCATGTATAGTGCAAAGAAAATTTAATTTCCATTTTTTACTGCTTATCCCTTATTCAATTCATAAAAATATAGAAAAATCTTTATACGAACTTACCATTATTTACCAATTACCATTGGAAGAATGATGGCTTTTATGCAAGCTCTCATAGAATGGTTGAACACCCATCAACACTTCCTGGAAAGAGCCCTCTCATAAATGCATGATGTGCACACTGTCTTAGCTCCTGCCAAAGACATCCATATAGTACTTAAAAAAGTACTCAGAGAGCATCTAGCTCTCTAATCGTACCAATGGTCAATCAATGCACCATGGTCATATCCTAGCATTTGCTAAGACATTCAAACAAATTAGTAATAAAATAAATGAACTTATACATTCAATAATTCATTTTAATATAACATAACTTTTACTTAACTTGTTCCACTATGAGAACCATAATGATAAACAAAATTCTCCTCCTATTCCGTAGGATCAAGTCATTTTTCACATCCAGACAATCAATCTTTCCACACTAAAATGTCTTTATACTTATCTAGAAATTTAGTCTTTCAAGCTGTGGTCCTGCCAACCATCAAGTGAGACTATTACGTCCTCCACTTGCCCCCTAGCTCCAGAATCTGGAAGGTGCCACGGGTTAACAGTGGATCTTTCTGCTATGACCTCTGGATGGCCAATCTAGTCATACTCAGAAAAGCCTGGAAGAGAAATTCGGGATAGTCTGGTCCAATTCTCCAATTCCAGTGGAACAGTTTCTCCTCTATGAGTTCTTCTCTTCAAGGATCACTCTTTAGGATAACCCACATTCCTTAGTGTTTCCACAGAACCTCAACCACCTCCTATTCTTGGAAACATTTTTTTTACCATCATCTTAAAAAGATTTTCTTTTCATTAATTAATTTCAACAAATTAAATAATTTTCTTTATCAACAGAAATGATTTAAGTTTCTCTTACCAGATAAAAGAAAATTAAACAAATTGTCTTGAACTAGTTAATACTAGTTAACTTTAATGAAGCTGTCACAACTTCCCCCCTAGAAGTAACATACATCTGTTGTACATTAAAACATGATACCTTAACGTTTACTGTTGAAATTCACATTGCAATGTTTGCGATGTTTTATTTTCACAGATTTTCTGTTTCTATTAAGTTACCCATGCTTACTATAAGAAACAATGCTAATCGTAAATATGAATTTCTCAAGCACATATTATCTTACGCAATCATTTCCAATTCTCATAATGTTCTGTTCCCACAAACTGATACACGAATTAATTATCATAATCACTTGTTCACAACTTTCAAATAGCTTTATTCAAAATCGATTCGTGCATATAACTCTAATTAGTTATTCATCCATAACTAATCAATGCTATTAATAATTTTAATGCATTCATGATACGAGTCACTCTAAAACTAGTCATTCCATGCCATTATGATCTTAATGCAGTCATGACGTCTCATGCAAAAACTGGTCAGTCAACAAATCTTTTAGTGAAGTTTCACAACTTGATCCATTAAGAGGTTTTATTTGATTTAATTTTAACACTATATCATCTTATATAAGGACTTTCCTCATCTTTTGTATTCATGCATTAGTTTCACACACCATCACTATACACATTCATCTTTTTAAAGTAGTTCATGGTAACTTAGAAATTTTATTGCATGCAAAAACAACTACTTCTTTTCCAACTCAAATGAAAGGTAGCTATTTTTCTTTCATGTTTTTTTTTTTTATACTTTATTTCCTAAAGAAATAAAGCATAATACACATATTAATCTCATATGCATATTCTTATCTGGAAAAAGTATATTATAATAGCATGTACTTTTTAAGAATTCTCTTAAATGGAAGCTCTTGCAATGCCATGTATGTAACAATACATTTTTAAGGGAATCAACATGCATATGCATAGACTTCTTAAAATAAAATAAAATAAAATACTTATCTTTATTTCATTTGAAGAACTTCTCTCCCTACTGCAGTACTCATCCCCATCAGGAAATTCACTTTGCTCCTCTACAACACTGTTCTTTTTTAACAGAATCGACAAGATTTTTTAGCATGATTAGATAAAGCCTTAATCATTAAATAATCAATCTTTGAGTGATCCCTTAACACCTATTCATGTGCATATAAGAGATGTGAATACAATGTCACAACATGCTTTCATCTAACATCTCTACGTTAGTGTGAGTAAGTAATTATTGATTCATGTCAAATAACTCCCACATTACTATGACAATTTTCACGCATACACACATTCGTACAAGACAAATCACTATATCTGTTCAGAAATTCCTTTAATGGAAAATGACAAAATGTGCATTCGCTTTACTTAAAATTTTACAAGAGAACCACCACTTCAGCTTTTTCCTTTGGAGCATGCAAATATATTAAAGCTAACAAATTGAATGTTTTTCCTATGCATACCATGCATAAAGATTAATTTCCCAACAAAGTACTTAACATAATCGAGTAGGAAAACTCATGATTCCTCTTCGAGGACATGTAACATGATAGGCATGCAAAACATGGTTTTATTTTCCATAAAACTAATGGAATAAAGCATAAAAATACATGCCTTTATTCTCAAAATATTTTACCCACATTAGCCATGTATGTATTTCAAGGAAACGAAAACATTACTTTAGTTTTTGTCCATGTAATTCATCTTCTTTCCATGCAAAGAACCTCGTTCCTCTATGATTCTACACGCAATTTGCTCATGCTTTGCTTCCAATAATTTATCATAGATAGCCTCTTTTATACATAAAAACTACGCAATACTAACAAGGTTAACTTAACCTTTAATATACCTAAATCAAGATGTTGACATAATCCATCTAGCAATGTAGTATATTCAAGAGGTTACTCTCTTTAGCCTGTATTTATTTTCAAGAAAAGAACTTGGATTCCTTTTCATTTAACACACCAATACGAAATCCATTTTTATAGAAAACATGCTTCTTATATTTTCTTAAATAAGATATATATAAAGGCAAGCAAGTTTACTTATTTATGTTTTACTATTGCTCACACCTTTCAAGATACATACTAGTAATCTTTGCAAGAACTCACATGGGTTCTTCTCAGTGAAACTAGCAGAGTAGTTTGGTCTTTTACCATGGTATATATTTCTAAAAGATTATCATATTAGCAATGCTTTATTACTTTCCAAAAGAACTAACACAATCTTGCATCTTAAGTAGAACCACATTTTACTCTATATTTGTCTCTTTTAGTTGCAAGATTGACATGCAAAAATTATTTCAATATTTCTTTTCCAGCAAAAATTCAAATGTATATTAGTTTAAATTTTTCAAGAAAAACACGCATATGTTTCATTTTCAAGAAACCAAATTCCCATCTTCTTTCATGAAAACTTCAACATAACAATGGAATTCTTATGTACATGGAAAAGACATATCCTTTTTTAAAGAAACTCTAACTTCATTGCTATACGCATTCGAATTTCCATAAATGCAATAACTATTGTTTCAAGAAAAGAAAGATAATAATACTTATCTCTTGAAACTCTTTATTCAACCTGGATTAGAGATGTGATGCCTTCCTTCACATACATGCTTTTCATCTCGGATCTCTCAATTTCTTTTCGCTAAATCCCAAAGGCGCCAGTGATGCAAACTTCAGCTCTGATACCACTTGTAACATACACCGTTAACTTCACATGGAAATGTAAGGAGATAAAATTTTTATACGAGTTACTCATGGGTAACTAACCATTCACCATTAAATATTCGTTACTCATCATTACATAGAATGTTTACCAGTTTCTAGTGTAACTTTTAGAATAAGAATAGTAAGCTCCTTAACCATTAACTACCTCCATTATAGCACATTAACATAAAACCCTATGATGAACATGGAAAATTTTAGGGGCTAATATTCGTAGGTGGGCTAATTTTCCATGTTTTTTCCAAAAAAGAGATTCGGCAATTCCCATTTTTTTATAAAAAGATTCGCCCAAATTTTACAATATAAAATTATTTTAACTTAAAAAATGCTAACATTATATATACTATATAGAAAATCATTATAAATTTTTGAATAATTTTACAAATATATCAATAAACATTTTATAGTTTGCATATGAGGGACTAGTGAGATTCGCCAATGTTTTAAACTTGAAAATAATTTCCCATGCTTAAAATTTTCCCTGATGATGAACCCTTCCATTCATTTCATCACTCTTATAGTCATCACATATCATAACAAGAAAGGGAATCAACATCATCATCTTGACCCAATAATCAATCACATCATTGAAAACCAATATACCCTGGAAACCCCATAGGGTGAAAACCAGCAAACGTTTAATTTTATTATTAAACGCTCGTGAGGGTGTTCAGATCCTCACTCAATGGATTATAAGGGATACCATCCCTTAACCATCGTTTATATAATATTACAAGGAAATATGCAAATATCTAGCTTAAATCCATTACAATAAATATGATACCATTTACCCTCTGGTCTTCAAATCTTCAAATCTTCACATTTTGGTGGCATGGATGTACCTACAATGGACCATCGTACATTGGACCTTCCTACAACTCGAATTCATCTGCATGAACATTAATCATTTACCTGCCACCAGGACAAGCATAATTTTCCTTTGTACATGACAAGCATAATATTCCTTTGTACATGTCACCATCATTCCATGCTATGATGCCTTCAACATAAAATGATGTCAAGATTCATAAAGTATTAATCAAACATTTCACATATCAGTACTATAGTAGTTTCTCCATCACCTCATGTATATTCATGATAAGCAAGTATAGTACCTTGACATTCTCCCTTTAAAAACACATACCTCATATGTGCTGGTTATAAGTCATCACAATAACTAATGTTTCCGTCGCATAAGCACACATTCCTGCAAGACAATGGCTACATCTCCCAAGATTTTCTTTAAAATAAACCGATACATCAGTTAAGATATTTATGCATGTGATTTACATAAATTTAATCAAAATAGCTAACCCTTAAGCTATTACTTTTAGTGCATGAAATGCAAGCTAACATAGTAAATGTTGCTTCCAGGCATGCAAAAGCATATAGATTCCAAAGAGTCTCCCCAAAGGAGTGCTTACACAATGAAGCACATAGCTTCCTTCACGAGTCTTTCCCAAAGAAAATCTCAACACAAGTGAGCATGTAAGCATATGTTTTATTTTTTAAGATTATACTAACAATCATATTCAATGTAGTTTAATACTACAAGCTATCTTTCTACATACAAATAAGTATATTCTTCTTCAATAAAAGTTAATACATATATTGCATGTATATGCATGATCTTTTTCCAAAGGGAATTAACATCATAATCATGATAATCTAAAATAATCACTTAGTTTGTTCATCTAAGGAATAAAACTGATTAGTTCCTTTAACCATGAATTTAATAAATAACTTAACTTTACCAACACCATGGTAATATATTCATGGATTTATTAAATAGCTAATATTTGCAAACACCATGGTAATCTACCCATGGTTTTATGAAATAATTAATCCCTATCAACACTATGGAAAAACTACCCATGGTTTTATGAGATTATCCATGGATTTATTTATTAATTTGAGGAAACTTCCCTTTTCTTCTTCATCGCACATGAAGATATTTCAAGAGCCACTCTCTTTAATCTATTCAAGAAAAATAATTTGGACTTGTTATCACTTCATAAATTAAATGAGTACAAAATCTCTTTTAAAATAAGAGCATTCATCTTCTATTTTCTTTCTTATACAATATTATGTAAATATTTTTATTAAAGAGTTACCCTCTTTAATCTAATCAAGCAGATATCTTTTAAAAAATAAAGTACCATAACTAACCCTTACTTTGGGCATAAGAGCTAGATAGACCTTTTAAAATAATAACAAAGTTAACATGTAACCTTGGCAAACCCTTGCGAGGGAAGTGACACAATGGACTTATCTTCTACTCCCAAGATAAATACATTCTTAAGAAAATAGTCAATAGTGAATTTATTTTGATCAAGTCCCAATAATCTAATGAAATACCATTTTCTTGGTATATGCAACTTAACTCAAGAAATATGAGAAAGATCATTAGTATTTTTTTTTTCTATTTTCTAATAATATTTTAGCAGAAAAAAAATATGATATATATAATCTTTTCTTATATCTTTTAACTCACAAAGAGGAAGACTATATAATAAAGAGAGTAAGCCAAAATCACTTATCTTGGCAGTCGACTCTCATTCCAGTCGACACTTATCAAGAAAAAGAATTAACACCATCTATATATATTCTTTTTCTTATATATTTTAACTCACAAAGAGAAAGACTATTTAATAAAGAAAGTAAGCCAAAATCACTTATCTTGGCGGTCGACTCTCTTCACCTTCATTCCAAATTCCTCGTGCAAGAGAAGTTTAAGCGATAATACGACAGAAGTTGGCTTTTAGGATTTTGATGCTCCAACTTGTAGATAATGTTTGTGAGGCCTCAATAATCCCTCGCCATGAGTCATGACTTATTAACCAGAATGTATGTCTCAACAAAAGAGCAGCAGATAAAGATGTATCAACCAAAACATTTGGCCAAACCTGCAATTTGCTGCTCCGGACGACCAAAGCTAACGTGCCTGTCTAGAGTCGGTGGCTTGTCTGATTTTTACAAAGAAGCCCACCATATGGAATCACAAAGCTGCGGTAAAACATTTTCATTATGAAACTAATTACTGAGTCTGCGCGCACTTGAACGGAGATGGATATCGACTCAAAAAATAATAATAAGAGCCAGAACCTCACATATATTTATGCACTTTGAGTATCAACCCTACCAACTGTTCGACTTGTAATCTTCTTTTCATATTAATAGTGTGAGTTCATTATGAAGAAGTCGTTTAACTTTCAACCAATTCTAGAATCCATTTCCCATGAACTAATTCTTGATTTTCTTGATACAACTGTCTTGGTAAAAACATGGTAAAAGCTGTAATTTACAATAATTTACATGGGTGTTACACTATTCTTAAGAATAAGTAAGAGAGATGCATCATGTTCTAGAAATAGTCATTAAAAATATGATATATTTTAATAAATAAATGAAAAAGTGATGAGAAATTTTATAAAATTTTAATTAATATAAAATATTAAAAATAATTAAATAAGTAAAAAATATAATAATGTAAAACAGAAAGTAATAGAACAATATATAAGTAAAATTTAAAACTAAAACTGTGAAATTTTATAGAGAAAAAAGGGAAGAATAAATACCATAACTAATAAATTGATATTTTATATATTAAATTAAGGAAAACAAAAATATAAAATATTATAATTTTATTATAATTAGCTATATAATGTTGTAGTATAAGTTATTAAATTTTTAAGAAAAAATTAATAATTTTACTAAAGATTAAAGAAGAATATTAAAATTGATTTATAGGAAAAATAAATAAACATTTATAAATAAATAAATAATTAAATTAAAAATAATTAAATAAATAAATATCATTAACTAAAAATTATAATAGGAAATTATATATAAGAAACGAAAGGAAATGACTTGAAATAAATAGCATCAATAAGGAAACGTGTCAAAAGAATAAATATAAGGAAAGTATATAGGTATATTAAAAAAACAAACATAAATAAATAAAGAGAGGAAACATCTAAATAATTTGGAGGAGAGGAAGAAACGAAAGGAAATGACTTGAAACAAATAGGATCAATAAGGGAAGCATATCAAAAGAATAAATATAAGGAAAGAATATAGGTATATAAAAAATAAACATAAATAAATAAATAAAAGGAAACCTCTAAACAATTAGGAGGAGAGGGAGGGAATTCAATTTTTATGTTGAGATATTTTGTCTTTTTCTCAATTTCAATGGACTCTCTCAACTTTCTATGGTGGAAATGATCAATCCTGGTGATGACCTTTGAGCTGTGAATGTAGACATGGTGCTTAATTTTCACTACGTGTTCAAAAAAAGCCCAGTAACGAGAACGATTGTGCTTGATGTCTGTTGCATTAATGGATCGTTCGAACTTAGTGAAAAATTATGGTAAGTGAAAGTTAAAACCTATTGGAGAGAAATGCCAAGTTGGGTGAAAAGTGAGAAAAAACCATAGCAAGAGAGAAAGGCGTGCTTTAAAGGAAAAATGAAAAACATTTTCCAAATAAAAAATAAAAATCCTAGGTAGTTAAAGGGATGCAGACCCTAAAAATAGGATGTTGCTAAGGAAAATTTTTTTGGGAAGAAAAATATAAAAGTACCAATAAGGAATACATAAGAGGTTGTTATTCGTGGAAGTAAGAAGTTTGAGCTTGGGAGGAATTGCTGGTGGTATCTCCTTGGTTGGGAGAAATGCTTTTTCTCCCAAATTTTTCTTAAGTGATATATTATGGTCAAATAATTGTGTTTCATGTTCTTGTTGAACATATATTTTTCTATTTTTTATAGATCCGGTTTAAGTAGATTCGTGCCTGAATATCTATAAGTAGTTTGGTTAGGACGTATATGCGTACATATAGTACTATAAATGAGTAAGTAGAAGTAATGCAAATACATGATGCATATCATGTAGTAATGAGATGATAGATTTGATTCAGATTACTTTTCATATTTTGAATTATATATATATATATATATATATATATATATATATATATATATATATATATATATATATATATAGGTAAAAATGCGAAGGTGGGTTACACTTTCTTGAGAAACGTGTTAGGAAATTTCATTTTCGCTACAATTCGGCTAAAGTTTTAAGAAGTTGGGCCAAAATTTTAGAAATTTTGGCCAAAGTTTTGAAATTAATTTGGCTGAACATTTTCTTATAAATATACCGGCCCCCAGACTGCAAAAGGTTTTAGTTACCATTGCGATGCGCTGTTTGTCTCATGGCTCTGTTTATCTTGTTTTTATGTTCTATTTGTCTCGCTCTGCTGTTCTCTCGCCATTGTGTTGCTATGTTTCTATCTCGCTACTATTTTGTTGTCTCAGTGTTGCAGGGGCAAGGAGGGGAGAAAGCGAAGGTGAGAACCTGTGTTATTTTTATGCGCTGTTTTTTCATGTTTTTTTTTTTTTTTTTAAATTTAATTTTTTTTGTTTGCAGGATTTATCCAATCTACATATTTGATGGTACACTCTCTCACCGTTTACTCACCATCCGCGCTCTCGTTTCCTGCTCATCGTCCACGACCTCACTCTCTGTGAATTTCCAGGTATTTCTCCACTCCAAATTGAAATGTCATGGCCATTGTTAAATTAATTTAGAAGCTAGATAAAACCTGGATCACTATCAATCCCTTATACTGATGATAGATTCTTTGTCCATTATACTGATGATACAGTTCATATATTAATCCACTGATCATTTATTCAAATTAATCACATGAGACTTTTCATTAACTAAGGTTAGACCTATTATACTGATTTAAACCGCTCCAATTCCCTTTTAGCACATTATATGTAACACTTATATTTCGTCTTTGTCGTATCCTCATCGATCGCGGCTCTACCTGTCTATGATTGATTTTCTATTGGAAATTTCTCTATTTCCAACCCCTTATTCCAACAACCCTGATATGAACTGGCAATTGGAAGTATGGCAACAATAGGCTATGACCTACCTTTTTCTTGTCATATTAGCTATAGGTAAGTATTGAGTTCAACCACAGCAAGACCCGTATTGAGTTCTTCCACTACAGATCATGTTAGAGAGAAAAGCCCCAGCAGTGGCAAACAAAGCTAGCTTGGGGTCTATGGAAATTTTAGAACTGTTTTTGGATAATATTTCACATATGATAATAGTGGAATTGTAGCTAACACCTGAACCACTATCAATCCCTTATACTGATGATAGATTCTTTATCCCTTATACTGATGATACAGATCATATATTAATTCGCTAATCATTTATTCAAATTAATCACATGATGAGCTGAAGGGTGAAAGAAACTATTCTAATGAGGCTCTATAATGGAGAAGTTGTCTAGCAACTGGTAGTCCATCTTCTAACTGTGTCTCACTCTCCAGAAATTATATAGATCAATGGTACATAGCTAATGGTCTTCAGACCCAACATGACCACCTTTTCTTAATTAGAACCTATAAGTTTTATATGTCGATCCATGAGTCCAATTAATATTATCAATGATTTGACTTTCAAAGTTGACGATAAGGCCAAATATTTCAACCTGCAGGTCATCAGAATAAAAAGGAAAATAATATCAAGTTTCAGTTCATATGATAATTGTTTATCATTATGCTAAATAGTAAACAGTAAGGTGCTTATTTTTTTCCTTTTTTTCTATTCACTCATAGTATAAATTAGAGATAGTTTTAATATTGAATGGAAAAACTATAGGTTTGTCAATGAGATATTTATTTTTCTAATAGGTAGCTCCCACCTTCAATCCTTTGCATGGGTTTGATTTTGATATCATATTGAATTTACTAAATCTCAAGTAAATCAATTTATTTACATCTCAGCTCATAAACTATAAAATCATTTATAAAATACATTTTATTGTTTTTTCAATAAATAAAATTACATTGTTTTGATTTCAACGTGTTTTAGGTTTTTATGATGTTTTATTTTTATTCACATATTCTGTAAACTAGAAATAATTTATCAGTTAGAATGGATTGGTTGGGGTAATGGTTAATAATATTTCTTTCCTCCTAAAAAATTCAATCAAATCAAATGCACAAAAATCCTTACCAACATGATAGAAAAATTAGGTTTTGCCTTAGTACTTCTCTAAAGCCAGTGCTATCAGTTTCTAAAACTTTCAGGAATGATAGCTCAATACAAAATCTGTGCAAGTGTTATATCCTTCTAACTTGTATAGTGTTTGTATTGACCAATCATTCTAGAAAGTACTTGTTTTCATTTCATTTGGATTCTGCAATGATGATAATCATCATGTATTGCATCAGGTTATTAAAATCAGTATCACCATTATTTCTGTATTTAGGGTTTTTTAGGTCGTTGTGGATCAGTAAAAGATATCTTATGGATATTCCCACGTTAAGAAAATATGTTGAATAAATTACAAAGATGATACCTTTAACAAAGTATTTGAACATAAAATTCGCAATTTCTAGCAATAGATTAATTATCGTGATCCCTAGTTTCTGGGTACATTTGAATATTTATGTTTTTTTCCTTCATTCGGAACACGTTTGATAATATAGTTTTTAGAAGCTATGTGTGATAAAAATGGCGCAACAAAGTTGTAAAACCGTTGTGTATTCAATATGAAGGGTATCTGAAAAAAAAGAAGGAAATGTTTCACGGATTTATATTTCAAATTTAGAGATATATTTGCATTAAATTTGTTTACTTACATCCAAAACTAATATAACACAAAATTCAATCATTTGGATGTGCATGATTCCTTAGGAATATTATACTTCATTATCTTTTATTACCATGTAAAAGGTTCAATTATTTGGATATGTATGATACCATATTCATAAAGTATTTTTGGGATTTTTTATCATTATCATGTGTACTTTTTAAGATTGGTGTTTTTTGAATTCATTAGGATTTTTTTATCATTATCATGTGTACTATTTAAGATGAGTGTTTTTTGAAATTTTTAAGTTTAAATGGTTTTGGTTTATATGTAAAATGTTAAAGATAATCTAAGAATAATAAATAATAAATCAAGTAAATTCAAAAACAAATTGTCGTGTTTTTTGATTTAGAAAATTCAAAAAATAAATTCAAGAATAAATTATTGTATTTTTTGAATTAGCTATCAATTTTGAATAATTTTCCTCTAGAAAGAACAAAATTTTGGTAGGGAACAATTTGATGCCCTCAATCAAGCAAATGAAGAAGCAAAAACCTTTGAGGATCAACTACACCAAGAGATCCAATTGGTCAACTACCAATGCCTATGTTCTGAGGATCAAAATTACATGCTTCCCCATAAAGATGTTCCAACTCAATAAAATTTAGTCACTAAGAATGACGCTTCATCATAAGAGACAAAAACAACAAGAACCATTAGGGAGCTTTGATTTATGGATTTGTAAACGAAAAATTCGAGGGTGAAAAAATTCATAGGAGAGTAGTTTGACCCATAGTAAATATGTTAGAAGTGGACAAGTAGAGATTGAGAAAGAGTTAGGATCTTAAAGGTCATTGGAAGAGGCCTTTCAAAAATCCCTTAAACAAACCCAAAACTAGGACTCATATGCAGAGAAGACATGCCTGTGAAAAAGGAGAAAAATAAATAAGATGATATTACACTTGAAAAAAGGTTGAATATGATAAGTGTTAAAGAAAAACACATATCCCTCATGTCCTTTGACAAAAGTTAGGAAAGAGCACAAAGAAAGAAACTCAAACTCTCAGAAATATCCAAGATTCATTGATTTAATGGGAGTGTATTTTAATCATTCTTGATCATGCTTTATTTTTCTACGAGTTTGAGTAAATGACCTAATATTTAAATTTATATGATCACCTAGTTTTTTTTCCTTCTATTGGTAAATATCACTCAAAGCCCCAACCCAATATTTCTCTTTAGGAAAAAAGAAAATTCAATGGAATTTAATGGCTTTAAATCTGCTATATTAGAGAAGAATACCATGGAAAAAACCACGGGTTAAGGATATCGTGCTAAAAACCATGGGTTGTCAATCCATGGTGGCCAAAAAGGTAAACTGACTATTTTACCTAAATTCTATTTTAATTATTAACATTAGTTTTTTTTATTAACTTTAGCCTTTTTTATGCAATGTACATGTCATTTCTCCCATAAACTTAAGGAAACTTTAAGGCTGACTATGTACATGTCATTTCTCCCATAAAATTTAAAGCAAACCATGTACATGTATTTTCTCCCATAAAATTTAATTTGATATATTCTTAAGGAAAATGCTAGTGTTTTTGAAAACCATGTACATGTCATTTCTCCATTTCTCCCATAAAATTTAAGGCATTTGCCAGTGTTTTTGGAACCATATACATGTCATTCCTATGTCATTTCTCCCATAAACTTTAAGGCAAACCATGTACATGCCATTTCTACCATAAACTTAAGGCAAACTTTAAGGCAAATGATTCTCATTTCATTTCTCCCATAAAATTTAAGGTATTTTCTAGTGTTTTGGGAACGATATACATGGTATTTCTATGTCATTACTCCCATAAAATTTAAGGAAAACTTTAATGCAAAACATGTACATTTCATTTCTCCCGTAAACTTAAGGAAAACTTTAATTCAAACCATGTACATGTCATTTCTCCCATAAAATTAAGGCAAAATTTAAGGCTAACAATATACATGTCATTTCTCCCATAAAATTTAAGGCATTTTCAAGTGTTTTGGGAACCATGTACGTTTCATTTCTATGTCATTTCTCCCATAAACTTTAAGGAAAAATTTAATTCCAACCATGTACATGTCATTTCTCCCATAAACTCAAGGCAAACTTTAATGCATGTAATTTCTATGTCATTTCTCCCATAAAATTTAAGGCAAACTTTAAGGCAAAACATGTACATGTTATTTCTCCCATAAACTCAAGGAAAACTTTAAGGCATGTCATTTCTAGATGTCATTTCTCCCACAAACTTTAAGGAAAACTTTAAGACAAATCATGTATATGTAATTTATCCAATAAACTTTAATGAAAACTATGTACATGTCATTTCTCCCATAAACTTTAATTTAATATATTTTTAACGGAAATCATTTCTCTCATAAACTTTAAGGCATTTTATAGTGTTTTGGGAGCCATGTACATGTCATTTATTCCATAAACTTAAGGCAAACTTTAAGGCAAACCATGTACAGGTCATTTCTCCCATAAAGTTTAAGGCAAATCATGTACATGTCATTCTCTCATAAACTTTAATTTAATATATTTTTAATGAAAATGCTAGTGTATTTGAAAGCCATGTACATGTCATTTCTCCCATAAACTTTAATTTAATATAGTTTTAAGGAAATGCTAGTGTTTTTGGAAACCATGTACATGTCATTTATCCCATAAACTTTAAGGCATTTGCTAGTGTTTTGGGAACCATGTACATGTATTTCTATATAATTTCTCCCATAAAAAGACAAACTTTAAGGAAAATCATGTACATGTCATTTCTCCCATAAACTTCAAGGAAAAGCAACTGCATGTCATTTCTCCTATAAAATTAAGGAAAACTTTAAGGCAGACCATGTACATGTCATTTCTCCCATAAACTTTAAGGAAAACCATGGACATGTAATTTCTCCCAAAACTTTAATTTAATATATTTATAAGGAAAATTATAGTGTTTAAGGCAAGCCATGTACATGACATTTCTATGTCATTTCTCCCATAAACTTTAAGGAAAACCATATACATTTCATTTCTCCCATAAACTTTAAGGCAAACCATGTACATGTCATTTCTCCCATAAACATTAAGGCAAACCATGTACATGTCATTTCTCCCATAAACTTTAGGAAAACTTTAAACTTCTCCCATAAACTTTAAGGAAGACCATGTACATGTCATTTCTCCCATAAACTTGAGGAAAACTTTAAACTTCTCCCATAAACTTTAAGGAAGACCATGTACATGTCATTTCTCCCATAAACTTAAGGCAAAATTTAAACTTAAGTCAAACTTTAAGGCTATCCATCTACATGGCATTTCTCCGATAAACTTTAAGGCAAACCATGTACATGTAATTTCTCCCATAAAATTTAATTTAATATATTTTTAAGGATTTTCACATGTTTTTGAAAACCATGTAATTCTCATTTCTCCATAAACTTGGAAACCATGTACGTGTCATTTCTCTCATAAACTTGGAAACCATGTACATGTCATTTCTCCCATAAACTTGGCATTTGCTAGTGTTTTTAGGAATCATGTACATGTGATTTCTCCTATAAACTTTAAGGCAAACCATGTACATTCCATTTCTCCCATAAACTTTAAGGCATTTGCAATAAAATTTAAGTCATTTGCAATAAATGTTCATTTAATATATTTGTAAGGAAAATGCGAGTGTTTTTGGAAACCATGTACATCTCATTTCTGCCATAAATTTTAAGGCATTTCCTAGTGTTTTTGGAAACTATGTACATGTCATTTCTACCATAAACCTAGCATTTTCTAGTGTTTTTGGGAACCATGTATATGTAATTTCTCCCAGCCATGTACATGCCATTTCTCCCATAAAATTTAAGGCATTTGCAATAAGGAAAATTCTAGTGTTTTTGGAAACCATGTACATTTCATTTCTCCCATAAAATTTAAATAATTTTTTAGTGTTTTTGGGAACCATGTATACATTATTTCTCCCATAAACTTTAATAGATTTGCTAGTGTTTTGGGGAACCATGTATATGTCATTTCACCCATAAAATTTAAGGAAAACCATGTACATGTCATTTCTCCCATGCATTTTCAATAAATGTTCATTTAATATATTTTATTGAATTTGTTTTTTTTTTTCAAGGATAAAAAAACCCACTAAACATGGTTGAAAAGTGGAAATTATGCATAGATGTGTATTTCTATCCCAATCCAGGTAAAGTAGTGATTACATATGTGCTTTGCAATATTGCGACTAACAAGGTCCTCCAAAGGAAAATGAATATACCGGGAAGAACAACAAATAATGAATCATATTATATTGCATTGATAGAAGGCCTGGGAACAACTAGGGAGTATGGATCAAATGGAGTTTTTTTTTTCACTAATTCTGAACTTGTGTGCAACCAGATGAAAGGCGTGTACCAAGTTAAGTAGGGGAGGCTAAAACAACTACATGGAAAAGAAAACAATATTGTTAGACAATTTCAATTTTTTAGTATAAGGCATTGTGCAAATGTTAATAAGGTGTCTCATGATATATTGTGTGGGGAAATGCCAATTCAAGATTCATTTGTCAAATATGAATTAGTATTATACAGGGCAATTTCGATTCAAGATTCATCTCTCAAAGATGAATTAGTGTTGAGACGCTCCCCTTAAAAATTTATTCATGGAAATTGTAACATACTTTTGATATGTGTGTGTGTGTGTCTTTTACTTATAAATGCATCATTTTTGATGACCATGTGTTTCTTTCAATTATATACTAAGTGTGCTCCCACCATGTAAGTGCAACTTGGTGAACTTCATGTTTTATAAAATTAAAATGTGAGGACTTCAACAATTTTTTGTTTAAAGTGCATTTCAGACATCAATTTGTGCTTTGAAAATTGTGTTTTACATAATTTGTGTTTGTGCTCAAAATTTGTGTACTAAATTACATTAATTTTTTGAAATCTTTTGAATTTATTTTAAATAATAATTTTAAGAATTTATTTTAAATAGTAGTTTTAAAAATTGTTGTAAATGTCCACTGTAGATATATATATATATATATATATATATATATATATATATATATATATATATATCATAGAGGATGAAAGGCGAAGATCAATAGAATCCCATGCTTCTATGAGAGAGGGGGGGATCATGGATCAAGGAATGCTCATGGTATTTATATTAAATGTGCATGTTTTTAATTTACATTTGAATATATATTCTTATCTCCATACATACATGTATACATGTGGAATTGATTTTTTTATTGAATATATATATATATATATATATATATATATAATTTTATCCCCATGTACATACATGTATATGGAATTGATTTTCTTATTAATTTTGTGAGTTAAATTAGTTTTTAATAAATTTAATTTTTTATTTTTCAGAAGTTAGGAGGACAAGAGTATCTACTCCATCAATGGAGCATGGCCATGGTTCATGCAATCGTGGTATGGTTCACGCAATTTAATCAGTCACATGTACATGTATTTATATGTATGTATGTAATTTTGAATTGATTATAAATTCATATTGTTTTGTGAAGCTTCCCTCTCGTCGTGTGAGTGTGGTAGTGGTACAATCAAATAGAAATGGATACAAAACAAATTTTTATATTTTGGATAGTTGAACAACATTTGGCATGTGATCACATGTTGTGATATTTAATGTTTTGTTTTTATAACTCAAGTTGTCATTTTCTTTGTTAAATATAAAATGAATCTAGATGGAAATTTGAAATTACAAAACACATGTATATTTTAGATAGTTGAACTACATTTGGCATGTGATCACATGTTGTGATATAATGTTTTGTTTTTAAAACTCAAATTGTCATTTTATTTGTTAAATATAAAAAGTTTGTTTTTTAAATATAAAATGAATCTAGACGGAAATTTCAAATTACATTTAACACATACATTGGTACATGTTATGCATTTGAACATGTGTGTGAATGTTATATAATTTTAGGATACATCTATTATTTAGGTGATATTTAAGTACATTTTGCATGATCATACATGTCATTTAAAACAATCATATATGGTTTTACATATTTAAGTTCATGAATATATGTACATAAAAATGATTGAAGTACAATACATATCGATGTATATATCTAAAAATAATCATAAAATTATAGGTATTCATAGATATGTGAACCAATCATAAAATTTTAAAATTGCATTAAAACATATATCTGGTACACAACATTTTTCATTAATGTACATAGAAAATCTACTTTCAGTTGATAGTAAACTGGAAATTACAAAACACGTACAACACATTTTGCATTGAAGAATGAATATTATTATAATTTTCTTAATAGATACATCTAAAACAAAATCATGCAACTTAAATTTTGCATTATATCAACTATGCTAGATACACATATATGTACATTTTGCAATAATGACATTATGAAAAATTGTACTAGAGAATGTATGAAATCGTTTAAGACCAGATAATCTACATGTGCATGTGTACACATGTGTATAAATTACTCGTGTGCATGTACCAAAAAAATTTACATGTGAAAATACGTGTATATATAACATAAAATAGCAATTGTACCACATGTTGCAAAGGAAAAGCCATAAGGTTGTGGTATATGAAAGAATAACATATAAGAAAGAAGAGGTAGTAGGAACTTTCTCGGCTCCAACTGATCCTCCAGAATAAGGGGTGGAGAATTATGTTTACTGGACCTCAAATCAAAATATCCATATTAGATAATTGATGTGGAACAACTTTGTTATTAATTACATGTAAGATGTGTTTTTTCATTATGGATGAGACATTTTGGCCAAAGTACTCAAGACCTATATATGACGAAATTTGCATGTTTTTTTTTTTTTTCCTTCTGCATCAAGGATGGATTTGGTTTTTATGATGAAGTTTGACAGACTTCACCCTTCCATGAAATTATTTTCTTCTGTCACATTTGCAATGTTGAATTCCTCTGATACTACTCCTAGAACTCTAACTCTTCTCTACAGCTATAATTATTTAATGGAATAAAAAATTATTACTATGACATGTTGTGCTTCATAAGAGACTACAAATAAGTTTAAGTATGGTAAATCCACCTTCACCTGTCATTTGAACATAGTGCATAGAGTTATCTTAATCGTCAATTTTATGGATAAGAGACATTTGGGCCCTTTTTAACCCTTGGGGATGATTAATTAGTCTCATTTCAGATAATTTATATTAATAAATGATCTACAATCATATTTCCATAATTCCTCTTTGAACGACCAATATTCTACTTATTTGGAGCTTTTCACCTCATTCATAATAAAAAACATCATGAAGACCCAAAAGTAAAAAGAAAAAATCAGCTCAGAATGAGGGAATCTAGCGACTTTTTTAAGGATTATAATTCAACACTTTAGTGCCTTTTAAAGAACATTTATTTTCTCATCAAATAAAAAGCAACAATCAAATTTTGTAGTGACAATAATGGGAAAAAATTTTAAATGTAATAACTCCCTTCACTAGTGATAGTAGATTTTTGTTTTGAAATGAAATTATTTTCCAGATCTTCTAAATAACAGATTCCTCCCCAACTAACCCTTTAGAGATACCTTTTTTTCAACTGATTTCAATAGGTAAGTGTATTTTGTCTAGTATTTTCTGATTCCTCCTTACAATTGGAATGTTTCTCTTCCCATAACTCTATCTGAGGTTATAATTCTAGCTTTCTCTTGTTTATAAATAAATTGTCTCTATATTACTATTGTCTGTCTCTTTTTGAGTGCTTGCTTGAATCAGTGAGATAATGTAGCTCCTCTGTATTCAAAAATCCTTGAGTAACCCATTTTCTGAAGAGTCCTATAATGTTTTTAATTTTGCTATTTGGTCCTCCATAGCCTTGTCAACGTCATTTCCTTGTAAAGAATCATACATTCTTGATATGTATGCATTGTCCTACTTTTATTCTTCCATACATTTCAGATATAAATGAATGGAACGTGAGATAAGTTTCATGACATTTTCCAAATTCCAAGATTTTTCATTGCACTTCTCATGTGTATCAGGGAAAATGGATTCCATACATTCAACATTATGCCTTTTTCGGGCTTGTTGTAAGGTTGGAAGCTTCTCTTCACCATGTCTCCTTTATTTTGTATCCTTGAATTTGATACAAACAATTGTTACTAACCCCTTTAAAGGTAAATTTAGTGTTATTTAAGAAATGAGAATTATGAAAATTCATCATTATTACTCAAGATAAATCATGTCCTTTCAAATAATTTGGAAATTTAAAAAAGATTATATATTTTAAAAAATTTCATTATTAATTTAATTTTTTTATATATTAAGAAATACTACTCACGAATTTTAAAACAATTGTAATATAAATAATATATAACAAAAAAAACCATGTATTTTTGGAATAATAAAATAGTTGTAACAAAAATAATACAGAACAAGAAATATTATGTATATTTGGATGTATGAAAATTGAGATACATTTTATTATGTAAAATTTCCTCCCTTGCCTAGTGAAAGTACATTAATGTTTTGAAATGAAATTATTTTCCCGATATTTTAAATAATAGATTCCTCCCCAAGTGATCCTTTAGAGATACCTTTTTTTTCAACTGATTACAATAGGTAAGTGTCTTTTGTCTAGTATTTTCTGAGTCCTCCGTACAATTGGAATGCTTCTCTTCCCATAAATCTATCTCAGGTTATAATTCTAGCGTTCTCTTATTTATGAATAAATTGTCTCTATATCACTATTGTATGTCTCCTTTTGAGCGCTTGCTTGAATCAGTGAGATAATGTAGCTCATCTGGATTCCAAAATCCTTGATTAACCCATTTTCTAAAGAGTCCTCTTCTGTTTTTAATTCTGCTATTTGGTCCTCCATAGCCTTGTCAACATCATTTCCTTATAAAGAATCACACATACTTGATAAATATCCATTGTTCTGCTTTTCTTTCTCCAGATACTTCAGATCTAAATGAATGGAACATGAGATAAGCTTCGTTACATTTTCCAAATTCCAAGATTTTTCATTCCACTTCTCATGTGTATCAGGGAAAATGGATTCCATATATTTAACGTTATGCCTTTTTAGGGCTTGTTGTAAGGTTGGAAGCTTCTCTTCGCCATGTCTCCTTTCTTTTGTATCCTTGAATTTCATACAAACAATTGTTACCGATCCCTTTAAAGGTAAATTTAGTGTTATTTAATAAATGAGAATTATGAACATTCATCATTATTGCTCAAGATAAATCATGTCCTCTAAAATAATTTGGAAATTTAAAAAAGATAACATATTTAAAAATAAATCATTATTAATTTAAATTTTATATATTAAGAAATAATACTCATGAATTACAAAACAATTGTAACATAAATAATATGTAACAAAACAAACTATGTATTTTTGGAATAATAAAATAGTTGTAACAAAAATAATAGAGAACAAGAAAAATTATGTATATCTGGATGTATGAAAATTTAGATACATTTGATTAAGTAAAATTTTAAAAGAATAATGCATATAAACATTTAAAAATAATTTTATTAAATAATTAGTTTAGATCAAGAGTTAAGATTGATTTAGGACGTCTTAGTTCCCCCATATAAAGAAACTACATTCCACATGAATACAATGGGTCAATACCATGGGCTGTATTTATAGTTTATCATTATTTTACTATGTATATTTGGATGTATGAAAATTTGGATACATTTTATTAAGTAAAATTTCCTCCCTTCCCTAGTGATAGTACATTTATGTTTTGAAATGAAATTATTTTCCTGATCTTTTAAATAATTGATTCCTCCCCAAGTGACCCTTTAGAGATACCTTTTTTTTGAATTGATTGCAATAGGTAATTTTCTTTTGTCTAGTATTTTCTGAGTCCTTACAATTGGAATGTTTCTCTTCCCATAACTCTATCTCTAGTTATAATTCTAGCCTTCCCTTGTTTATGAATAATTTTTCTGTTTTTAATTCTGCTATTTGGTCCTCCATAGCCTTGTCAACGTCGTTTCCTTATAAAGAATCATACATTATTGATAAGTATCCATTGTCATGCTTTTCTTCTTCCATATACTTCAGATCTAAATGAATGGAACATGAGATCAACTTCGTGACATTTTCCAAATTCCAGGATTTTTCATTGCACTTCTCATGTGTATCAGGGAAAATGGGTTCCATACATTTAACGTTATGCCTTTTTAGGGCTTGTTGTAAGGTTGGAATCTTCTCTTCGCCATGTCTCCTTTCTTCTGTGTCCTTGACTTCGATACAAAATTTTTTTACTGAACCCTTTAAAGGTAAATTTAGTGTTATTTAAGAAATGAGAATTATGAGCATTCATCATTATTGCTCAAGATAAATCATGTCCTCTGAAATAATTTGGAAATTTAAAAAAGATCACATATTTTAAAAATTTTCATTGTTAATTTAATTTTTTATATATTAAGAAATAATACTCATGAATTATAAAACAATTGTAACATAAATAATACATAACAAAAAAAACCATGTATTTTTTGAATAATGAAATAGTTGTAACTAAAATAATACAGAACAAGAAAAATTAGGTATATTTGGATATATGAAAATTTAGATACATTTTATTAAGGAAAATGTTAAAAGAATAATGATTATAAACATTTAAAATTTTTTTTATTAAATAATTAGTTTAGATCCAGAGTTATGATTGATTTAGGCCATCTTAGTTTCCCTGTAAAGAAACTACATTGCACATGAATACCATGGGTCAATACCATGGGCTGTATTTATATTTTATCATTATTTTATTTTATTATTTTTATTTTTTATTGTATTTTGACCTATTTAAAATGTTCATTACATTATGTCAATATTTTTACTTAATTTAGTTTTATTTTTAATTTTGTGTAATTTGACATAGTCAACATTTTAACTTAAAAGTCACCAAAACCTAAATTCAATCTAACTTATTAAAAAGAAAAAAACTAACATTATAAAAAACATATATAAACATATTTACTTGATCTAATGGCCTAAAACACTTCAATCGTCTAACATTTGATCCAATGGCTCAAACATGGACACACTGGCAGCTAGGGGAGTTGTTTGTAAATAGTGATGCCTTACCGCATGAATATACATATTATAATAATTGTAAAACTTATGAATGCACAAAAAAAAGGCTAGTTAAATGTTTAGTTGAGTTCTGAAAGTTCTAAAATATGGATCCAAAGAGAAGAAATTTTTTGGAAGTTCAATCAAAAAAATTAGAATGGAATGCTCTCTTCAATGATTTGTTCATGGGCGAATTTTGAAATTTTCCATTTATTAATTTTCAATTTTTTTTATTGAAATTCTATCAAATTTATCTGTGTTACACACACCAAGTGACTATATTGACAACTTATGACATTAGGTTGATAGTCTTGAAAGTAAAAAAAATCCCGCCATTTTTTTTGTTGGATAAAATAACCTTTTAGTATAATAGACACTTTTTCATATGTAACCATGTTATCATCACAGTTTTCCAATAATTTCATCTTTCGTTCAGTGCAATGCATCAAATAATACTTCACATTTTCATCATTAGTAGTAGGTGCAACTACAACAAAAACATCTCCTGCACAATAAAACAAACTTACATTTAAATTTAGATCATAATTAACATGAAAATTTAACTTTAAAATTAACATGTGTACATGATTTTATTTTCTATTTCTAGATATCTAACATTTGAAATAAATTAAACTATTACCTTCTCTAACAAGATCAGAAACTCGATCACCTTCAGATGATACTGTAGTCTCCTCTGCTTGAATTTCTTCCAAGTTTGCAATGGAAATTTTCCCGTTTTTATTTAGTTATTTATGTTTTCAATATTTTACATACATTTTGTTTTCACAAACATCACTGGATTATGTGTTGTCTATGCAAACATGAAAAAAACAAGAATATTTTCTTTTATCCAATGCAGACACATTTTTGGATAGATTTTTTTTAGTTGAATGCAATTTTCGATTCCCTTTTATTGTTTCAACAACATCTCCAATCGATATATCTACATCGTGGACCCCAATATGCCAAAAAAACATACGTGGAAAATTAAAACAAGAATATAAATATGTTATTCAAAATACCATCAAAGATAATCATTGTGATAAATAATTTTTAAAATTAGAAATCCAATAAAAATTAAATCATGTACCTTCGTACTTCCCTTCATCAGTTAGTCTCATGGCTTAGTGCAGCGATGCACCATTGAAAAAATTGTTCAGATGAGACAATTTGGTTTGCAGAGTGGTCCATTTTATATCTTTGAAGTTCTCATTTTATACATACCCCTGCATAGTCATGTTCTCATTTTATACATACCCTTGCATAGTCATGTTCTCTTTTTCCATGACTAGTCTCAAAGAAATTCCAACAATGTTTAAAGTAGGTTTTCATATGAAGGTGACATTAGCAAAGAATGATCGTGAAGATTTGAATTGACCTGCACATCCATCTAACCATATCCAATGTTCATTGAATTTTATTTCATGACTTTTCAAGGAGTCACAAATCTTTTCAAAACAATGTTGTACAAAATGTGTATCATGTGTACGATCGTCATTGATATAAAAGTGATATTCCTTAATAACATGCCAATTTTCACTGGCGCTTTCTATATGATCAACATTTTATTCAGCATGTCTATATAGGATATGGAAAATCATCGAGACTTGGTCAGAATGATAGTATTCACTCTGTATTTCTTTTTGTGGAACAAATGTGTAGTTTTCTGCAAAATCAACTATAGACAAAATGGTCCCCAGTGGAAAAAATTCACGAGATTTTTTTAATTGCAAGTCCTTCCATCAAACTCGATGGGAATGCTTGGTGTATTTATAAATTTTTGCCTCAAACTTTCTCAAAAACTCTATCACAAAAATTTCTTTTTATTGTAAATCAATTCTTTTAACACTTGTAGTACTACTTGAACCAATCGATGTATGAATATATTCATATCTCTTCCATTTCACTTTTATGTTGGACAATGACTGATTATTTATATCATTACAATATTTGTTTTGAAATTTAGTCAAATTTCCACAATCATCAAATTTTTTACCACCAAAACATTTTTTTGGTAAAATAATTCATGGCTTTCTCTTCCACATAGAATTTGAGATATGAAATCATGGATAGTGGAAGGAGGTGAGTCTTTCTAAAATGTTTTACCAAAATTAAGGAATGTGTCATAATATAACTAAAATTTCACATCATAACGACAACAACAAGTATCACGTACAGTGATAGTGTTAACATGGTTTTTGTTGCACAAAAGCACTATTTGAGACATTAATTTCATGATTCTCTTCTATGAACGTTTTGAACAACTCTATTTGAGTGGTGTCCAAGAAATGTTTTGCATGTTCTTTGTACTGATTTTGTGTTATTCTTCTTCGCATCAAATTCCTTAATTTTTGTGAAACATATGAATTTTTCATCCAATATTCATATATTATTTTTTTAACATATTCTTCAAGTCTATCTTTGTATGGTTTCCTACAAATAGCTGTCCAATAGGCATGTTCATCATTTACATCTATTTGCAATCAAAATTTCCAATGTTTGTGCAAATGTTTTCGTGAGGTTCCTAATTCTCGTGCCATATATTTTACCAAGTGATTCTATTTACTACTTAATGAAACTATTTCCATTTGTATTTCTCTATGTGCATCTAAAGCACTTATCTTTCTAGATCTTCCAATTGACGTTAGAGCACTTTTTGTATTTTGTATCACATTTTCATTCATTTTTTTTATCTTTTGTTGATTTTTGAATACCCAATAAAATCGTAGTTTATTTTAATTTATTTGATGTTAAGAGACTTTCCAACATTTGGGCTTGAACTTGCACAATTTCATCTTTGAAGAACAAATCAATAAAGTGATTAACACGATATCATATAACATGGTCAGTTTTTTTATTTCCATATGTGTGAGTGTCAACATTTTATGATTCTCATCTATACATATTAGAATTAAATGTACATAATGAGTTTATATATTCATTAAATAATTGAATTAATAAATATGTATAATTTCAATAATACACAGCCAACATATATATATATATATATATATATATATACACACACACACCTGGTGATTCAATTTCTTCACTTGAATTTCTTTTAACATTTTCAACATCTTCAATCATTGGTTCAATATCTCTTTCACTTTATCTTTCAAAAATTTCTATCTCATCATCAATGTTTTGAGAAACATCTCTCTCTATTTACATTGAAAAATATTTTTCAAATTAGTTCATTAAATAAAAATTAAGTTTCACAATACACTAGTCAAATTTTAAATATCACATTTATAATATTTACATTTACATACCTACATTAACTTCTAGTTGAGGTTGATTTCCCTTTCAATATTTGAGTGTTCTCTTTTTTTTTGTGATATTCTCTCCCTTGTTCTCTATGTTCCTCATGGTCTCTTGTTCGATCATATTTTCTCTTGCAATTCCTTCGATTTCCCATGATAATTTAGTATGAAGCTCAAAACATTTCCTTCAACATGCTATAAAAAAAACTCACTGCATCAAAATTTAGACAAAAACTCAATTAAAAAAAAGCATCACAAAAGATTTAATTTAAAAAAAAAATTCATTTTAAATTTTTTTCAAAAAAGACATACTTCAACCCAAAACACTTACTTTAAAAATTCTGCCAAACAAATGTCTTTTAAAAATGAAATGAAGCTCAAAATATTTCCTTCCAAGTCTTGCAAAAAAAATTCCTTTAAAAAGTTAGACAAAAGCTCACTTTAAAAAATCGTTATAAAAGATTTACTTCAACCCAAAACACTTACTCTAAAAAAATTCCACATTAAAAAATACCTCCAAAAAATGTCCATTGTAAACTAAGCCCAACCTCTTAAAAAATGTTACTTTAAGAAATACCTCCAAAATGTCTTTTGAAAATTTAGCCCAAAAAACCTCTAAAAAGATATCACTTAAACAAAATACCTCCAAAAAATATCCTTTGAAAATTAAGCCCAAAAAACCTCTAAAAAAATGTCACTTTAAAAAATACCTCCAAAAAATGTCCTCTGAATTTTAAGCTCAAAAAGAGTCCTTTTGAAAATTAAGCCCAAAAAAAGTCCTTTGCAAAATCAGCCCAAATGAAGAAATGTGTGAAAATATGTGAAAATAATGATTCCGTTTTTAGCTATTTATATAGCTGCGAAATGTATTTTTGTAGGGGCTTCATAGAATTTTCCAATTGACGTAATTTGCGAGCAAAGTTCGGCTAAAATTCTGTAAAAACTTCGGCCAAACTTTTGTGTCGTTAGAATTAATGGGCAGACGTGGGAAAAAACAATTTGGCTGAACATTTTTAAAAGTTCGGCCAAACTAACACGTCTACAACTACGTAGCAGTTTGACTCTAAACACATTTATTGAAATTTGGAATGATTAAACTCCATCAAACTTTATGAATTAATTTTCGGAACCAAGACAAACATTTGTAGAACTCAATCTACTCTCAGGAAATATAACTTTTATGGAATTCCATAAATATTTACTAATTTTAATTAATTTCGTAGTAAAATGGGTGCAAACAATTTCTGAAGTTCATTATGATTCAGTGAAATCACAATTATTTATCTTCCAAAATAAAATTTAAAAAAAATTGAAAAATTTATGGTGCATTACATTGGTCTATTGTTTGTAATGAGTATTTTTTTAGATTTTTAGTTTATAACTAATATGTTGAGAAATTTTGTGCGAGCCAAAACATATTCAAAATATACAGCTTTTTCATATCGGATCAGTTCAAAAAATTCTATTAATTATGATATGCATCAGTTGGTTTTGTAAATATAAAGATATTGAAGTAGACTTTGTCTAGATTGTTGTAACACATTTTTTTCCTCAAAAACACAAAGTTTTCAAAGAATAAACCAACGAGTTTGAACATGATATTTTATGAATCTTATGATTGTCAAAGAACACATACTCAAAGAAATGTTAAGTTGACATATCAAATGTGAATAAAAAATTTCCAAAAAAAAGTAATAGAAAGCTAATAAAATTTTTGACAAGCTTTATTTTTATTGTAAAATGAAATTCTAAACATAAAAATTGTTTTGGCTTGTATAAAGTTGAAGAATAGAAAAAAAAATGGTATTTTTTCTCAAAAAAGGGAAAAGAGTGTAACCCAACTTCATATTTTCACCTATGTAAAACAATGTTTGGGTGCTAATATTCAAGTGAGGTATCTTGATCTATCAAATTTCATGAGGAATCTTGGCCTAAATTTACCAGAATGTATTAAGGAAACATGTACTGTGTTAGTGTCTCGTGATTTGGCAGATTGATAAACCAAATGACAGGGTAACATCAGACTAGTATTTGGAGTCCTAGGACCTAGCCTTCCTGGACTCAGAAAGGGCTCTCTCTATTATGCGAAGGATGTGAACTTGTTTGCTTTGGATGATTGATTTTAGGCTAGTTGTTAAGTGTAGGTTTGTTTGTTTGTTTTGGGTTGGGGTAAGATGATCAAGTAGGATAGGTGGAGTGAGTGGTTACCAAATCAATTGGGCAATGGAGTCTATGAAGTTACTGATATCTTGGTAGAAAATCAGGGTACATCACAAGGAAAATCTAGTGTAGTTAATCGATCTTTTAAGTTTATGTGTGAGGTGAAATAGACAATAAGTTTGGGAACCAAGGTAGGGCAAAGGGTAGTTAAGAATCCTTTTTCAAATACCTATGAATGGGGAGGTCTTTAATATTTATAAGAAAAAGATACTAATCATGAGATAGGGTGCACCATTTACTTAGTGACAATATTTTTAAACAAATAAACATTTAAGATAAACAATCCAGTAGAACACGGAAGCAAGACAACTTGTCTAACTTCAATGATTCAAATTTCAATATTTGAAAACATATAAGAAAAAAATAGCATTAATAAATGAAGAGGGAACGCCTAAACATCATTCATTTAACAATAAAGAACTTCGATGCAAACTGATAAGCATATTCAAAGGGAAAGATCGAAACAAGACCTCTTTGACTTAACCTAACAATCAATACATCAAAGAGAGATTTCAAGACAGAGTTTAGATAACATTAAACAAGCAGGGATTACCATGAATCATGTTTATAAACTAGCATATTAATCCAATAATGAAATAGACAAGCGTAGGTGGGCCTAAGGATAAATGAAGAATTCTTTAAGCTAACCCAGCAGAAGAAAACATGGAAACAATAGCTAACAAGAGGACTGAGCTGCCTCAAACAACATTTATCATCCTATACTCTTCTAAGCTATTTGCAAAATAGAAATATGTACATATGGAAAACAAGAAAAAACATGAACATATGAGAGATACATCACCATTGACTAAACTCAGGGATCTTGTAAGAAAGCCTTCATCACCATCAATCAAGGCAATCCATCCACAAGCTCCACAACACTATATTGTTCTTCAACTTTCAAAAAACATGTATTGCTCTTAAACACATCAAGTTCCCAACTATTTACAATGAATACTCATGCCTTATATAACAAGAAAGGAAGAGAAAAACCAAAGAGTGTATCTAGAAGCCTATTGGCCAACAAGAAATATCCTAAGTTGTCCTTGAGGCCTTGCAAGGGCCAAGGCACAAAAATATCTAACAAATATCTTTTCCAGCCAAAAATAGCAATTAAATTGAATTTTAGGCCCTGAAAAGCATATGAAAACTTGCTAAACACACATTCTACCTATTAATCTGCAGGAGCGTAGCACACTGTTTAAAAAATTGAAATTATGCTCGGAGCACAGCACAGAAATAGGCCTTTTTACAACAATGTTTTGGAGGCCTTCCCAATGTCGGAAAAGGCTCTGAGATGGCTCGTTGGAAATCCCTTGAAGTCTAATTTTCATATATACCTTTATTTATTCAATCTGAACTTCGAAAGTCTCCTAAAAAGTGAAAATACCAATATTTCCAAGAGTGCAACACATGCTTAGAAAAGTTGGCAGAATGGTGAAAAAATGAATGTTTTTCACCATTTTGGGGGATCAAAACAACTCCAATTGAGCTGAAAATTGGTGAAAATACTCCTCTAATGATAGGGAATCCAAAAATTTAAACGTCTCCTCTTGAAGATGCCCTTGGAAAAAGCATAGCACAGGGTGTGCTGCGCTCCTAGCCTCAAAATTTGTAAAAAACAAAAAACTTGTTCAATTTCTCCCAAATTTGGTAGGTAGGTGCCTCATGGGTCCTTGGAGACCTAGCTAGGTATTTTTCATCTTTTGAGCAAAATAATATGTTAGGTCCCGATATTACTATTATAGTCCCTTATTGTTATTAGTGTAACCCCCTTATTGTCATTATCGTACCCTTGTAACCCCCATTTTGTTATTATTGTGCCCTTAAATTATTATTTTTAGGTAAGCTAGGATTACATTGTGGCCCACTAGGATTACATTATGGCCACATGGACTCCTATATATAGAAAGGAGGTTTTGTAAATTATATCATCCAAGAATTGTTCGTTTATGTAATGTATTGGAGGTTTCCCCCTCGAAGTGGCTTATTTCTAAGGCCTTGATATCACTTTTCTTCTATTTTTGGAGCTGGTTACACAACATTTCGTATTAGAGCTTTGGATTCTAGGGTTTTGCTGCTCCAAACAGGTCATCGTGGCATTTTCGCTATAAATTTTTTTCTACGAAGTTTCAGAAGCTGAAATTTTTATGGTACGAAGCCTAAATCCTGAGCAAGATCTTATAAAAATTTCAGAGCTTGGTTCGCAACATTTTTGGAGATATGATCTATGGAAGTTAGGTCTTTTTTCAGGCTCCTAAACAGGTCATCGTGGAATTTGCGCTATAACGTTTTTTCTAGGAAGGTTCAGAATTTGAAATTTTTAGGGTGCGAAGCTGAAATCCTTAGGAAACTCATCTAGAAAGTTCAGAGCTTGGTTCACAATATTTTTTGAGATATTATCTGCGAAAGGTAGTGCTTTTTCAGGCTCCTAAATTTCATCTCAAAGAGGTAATCGTGGGAAAAGTTCAATAACTCTCTCTCTGAGCATCAGATTGGAGTGTCGTAAAAATTGGTCGCAAGTACATGGACAGTAGTTTTTTTGCTATCAATTTCAGAGGCAAAGGATGAAACAGTGACATGTGGCAAGTCATACAAGTTTTCTCTACTGAACCAGTCCATAATTAGGTCATTGTGGGAGATTGGACATAACTTTGTCTTGGGGAATCCAAATACGGTCAGACCTGTGGAATTCAAAAGAGAATTTAGAGGGCTAATTTAGTGCTGAATTTTAGATATTTAAGAGCGACAATCACAGAGATAATCCAATTTCAATATCAAGCTCCTCAAAAGAAAGAAAAAGGTGTGTATTTTTTTTCCAAATTTCATAATTCTTGTTTGAAGAATCAATTTGAATTGATTCCAAGGGCATATGGTAGAATAGATATCAGTATTGGGTTCTAAATAATGACCCCAAAAAAGAATTCAACACCCATTAAGCCTTTAGAAGGCTCTACTATGACTCATGAAGAAGAAGAATGGCAACATGACATATCAAAATTACAAGAGCAAGTGCAACAAATTTAGCTCTCGCAAAGAACAACAAAAAATGAAATGGAAGTTTTGAAGAAAGGCATGGAAACTAAGATGGACGGTTTGAAGAAAGGTGTGGAAGCTAATATGAATGGTTTGGAAGCTAAGATGGATGGCATGGAAGTGGGCATGGAAGCTAATATGGATGACATGGAAGCTAAGATCGATGAAAAAATGAAAGACAACATGGAAAACATGAAGAAGGATCTAAAAGTAGACATCGAAGGTTTGGCAAGGTTGATACAAGAAATGTTTCCTAATGGTGAAAATATAGTAGAGGAAACTCATGATGAGAGCAAAATAAATGTTAATCATGATTTCATAAACTTTACTCTTGGAGGGAAGAATCACCACATTCCAAAAATGGATATGAGGAAGTTTGATGGAAAGGATCCTGTAACATGGATACTACAGATGGAGCAATATTTTGATCTCCATAATGTGCAAAACACACAAAAGATATGCATTGCAACTTTACATTTACAACAAAATACATTTGTATGGTATCGACGGCTTTGCTCCCGTAAAAAAATTGTCACTTGGTCAATTTTTACGGAGGAAATGATAGCACATTATGAGGATACAAAGAGCAACACCTTCTTTAGCCAATTGATAAATCTCAAACAAAGGGTTTAGTGGGGCAGCACATTGAGGACTTCCAAAAATTGAATATAAGGGTAACTGATATTCCAGAGGAACACAGGATTGATCTCTTCATAGGCACTTTAAAGGATAACATCCAACATGAAGTTCGCGTTTTGGAACCTGATTCATTGGAGAAGGCATTCGGGTTGGCAAGAAAAATTGAATGTAAAATTATGGGGACAAGGAAGCCTGCCACTCACTTTTATAAAGAGGGAAGTGTTGCTACTCCTATATTTCGACAACCTACAAGGTTGACACCACAACAATTGGAAGAAAAAAGAGCAAAAGGGCTTTGCTACAGTTGTGATAGAAAATACACTAAAGGTCATAAGTGTGCTGAGAAGAAATTATTTTACATATATTGTGAAGAGGAAGAAGAAAATGAACAAGAAGAGGATATACACAAGGAACCAGCCCTAGAAGAGGAAGAAATGAATCTGACCATATCGTGTAATGCACTGGCAGGAATTACCACTCCTCAAACTCTCAAGATAGAAGGACATATCAAGAAGAAAAAGGTAATAGTGTTGATTGATTCGGGTAGCACCCATAATTTTATTCATTGTAAGGTAGCCAAGGAATTAAATTGTTTCCTATACCCAGCACCAGAATGTCAAGTGATGGTTGCAAATGGAGGAACTATAAATTGCTCTGGAAAATGCCATAACATCAAGCTAACCATGGGGGAATATGTGATGACTAGTCCAATGCTTTCCATTCCTATGGGAGGTGCTGATGTTGTACTAGGAGTACAATGGTTACAATCTTTGGGGACGGTAGCTTTTAATTTTCAAGAACTTTTCTTCAAATTTTTTTCAGAAGGAAAGGAAGTCGAATTACGGGGTATTGAAGGGAAGCCAGGAAGGATAATAAGCTCTAATGGCATGACAAAGCTTCTAAAGAAAGAACAACGAGGCGTAATTGCACAATTATGCTCACTAGAAGTTCCAACATCAAAATCATCTATTTCTGCGGATCTCCAACAAGTCTTGGACAATCATTCCAAGGTGTTTGAAACTCCCAAAGGACTCCCACCTATTCGTGATCATGATCATGCTATTCATTTGATTCCAGGAAGTGTTCCTCCAAACATCGAGCCTTATAGATATCCTTACTTCCAAAAGAGCGAAATTGAACGTATGATTGCAGAAATGTTAGAGGCGGGTATAATTCAACCTAGTCAAAGTTCTTTCTCTGCTCCTGTAGTATTGGTACACAAGAAGGATGGCTCATGGCGCATGTGTCCGGATTATAGGGAGCTCAATAAGCTCACCATTAAAGATAAATTTCCCATTCCTGTGATTGATGAATTATTGGATGAATTACATGGAGCAATTTATTTTACCAAGTTGGATCTTCGTTCAGGATATCATCAAATTAGAATGAAGACTGAAGATATTCCAAAAACAACATTTCGAACTCATGAGGTCATTATGAATTTTTGGTCATGCCTTTTGGCCTTACCAATGCACCTTCTACATTTCAAGGGTTGATGAATTCCATTTTCAAACCCACCCTTAGAAAATTTGTGCTAGTATTTTTTGATGATATACTAATCTACAGCAGGTCTTGGAAGGATCATGTTGAACATGTTGACAGGGTGCTCAAACTATTTCAAGAGAAACAATTATATGCAAAAGCATCCAAATGTTTCTTTGGAGTACAAGAGGTGGAATATCTGGGTCATATTATATCCCACGAGGGTGTTAAAGTAGACCCTAACAAAATTAAAGCCATTAAGGAATGGAAAGTCCCTAAGACAATAAAGCAGTTGCGAGGATTTCTCGGGTTAACAGGCTATTATCGTACGTTTGTTAAGAATTATGGAAGAATAGCAGCACCTCTAACAACATTATTGAAGAAAGATGCATTTTCATGGACTCCTGAAGCAACTAAGGCCTTTGAACATCTTAAAGAGGCAATGTGCCTAGCACCGGTCTTAGCTACGCCAGACTTCACTAAAACCTTTATTGTGGAATGTGATGCCTCAGGAAATGGAATTGGTGCAGTTTTAATGCAGGAAGGAAGACCCATTGCTTTTGAAAGTCGTCCAATCAAAGGAAAGTATTTACAGAAACCCATTTATGAGAAGGAAATGTTAGCAATACTGCATGCACTAAAGAAATGGATAACTTACCTAATGGGAAGACACTTCAAGGTAAAAACTGATCATGATAGTCTTAAACACTTTTTGGAACAAAGACTATCTTCAGAAGAGCAGCAAAAATGGGTCACAACGATGTTGGGTTATGACTTTGAAATAATCTACAAAAAAGGAAAGCTTAATGTTGTTGCAGATGCACTCTCAAGAAAGAATGAAGAGGTGGAAGCATTGCATTGTGCCATTTCTATTATCCAACCAGATTGGATAACCGAAGCAAGAGATGAATGGAAGAAGGACAAAGATGTATGGACACTCATTCAAAAGTTGCAGCAAGATCCTAGTACATATGATACATTTAGTTGGAAAAATGATTCCTTATGGTACAAGGATCACTTATATCTTTGTAAGAATTCCCAACTAAAACAAAAGATTCTTCTGGAATTGCACACTTCTCCTTTAGGAGGACACTCAGGATTTTTAAAAACTTACCACAGGGTGAAGAAATAATTTTTTTGGGATGGCCTTAAATCTGATATTCAAAAGTTTGTGGCGAAATGTTTGGTTTGCCAGCAGAATAAAGTTGAGACAATTAAGACCTCGGGACTTCTACAACCTTTATCCATTCCAAGTCAACGTTGGAGGAGATTTCAATGGATTTTATCACAGGTTTACCTAAGTCCGAAGGAAAGAGTGTCATCATGGTGGTAGTTGATAGACTTACCAAGTATGCACACTTTTGTGCATTATCTCATCCATTTAAAGCAAGTACAGTTGCTACTACATTTATGGACAGAATTCAAAAGCTACATGGAAGCCCAAGGGTTATTGTGAGCGACGGAGATCCCATTTTTACTGGAAATTTTTGGACGGAGTTATTTTCTTGTTTGGGTACTCAATTAGCTCATAGCTCATCTTATCATCCTCAATCTGATGGTCAAACTGAGATAGTAAATAAATGTTTGGAAGGATATCTTAGTTGTTTTGTATCTGATAAACAAACACAATGGGTCAAGTCGTTACCTCTCGCTGAATGGTGGTATAACACTTCCTTCCATACTGCAGCAAAAATGACCCCATTTATGGCACTTTATGGATATCATCCACCATCGATCACATCATCTTTAAGGAAAAATTCGAAGGTTCAAGCAGTGGAAGATCACGTCGAGCATCAGCAAGAAGTTCTCCAGCTCTTAAAGGATAACCTGAATTTGGCACAAAATCGAATGAAACAACAGGCAGATCAACATCGCAGCGAGAGAAGTTTTGATATAGGAGATTGGGTATTTTACGGCTACAACCATATAAACAAATGTCCCTCAAGCAAGCTAAGAAGGATAATAAATTATCGCCAAAGTACTATGGTCCTTACAAGGTGTTGCAAAAGATTGGTACTATGGCATACAAATTGGAGCTTCCTGCTTCTTCGCGAGTACATCCAGTTTTCCTTGTTTCATGCTTAAAGAAGGTTATAGGTGAAAATCTTCCAGTTCAAACAATATTGCCAGAACTTGATGAGGAAGGAAAAATCATATTGGAACCTAAAGCGGTCATGGAAACAAGAACTCGACAACTACGGAATCGATCAATTTCAGAGTATCTCATCAAGTGGAAGAACTTACCCACTGAAGATTCTACATGGGAGGATGAGAATTTTATACAAAAGCACCCAAAGCTACTCAAGTGTTGAGGACAACACTTTTTTGAAGGAGAGGGGCATGTTAGGTCCCTATATTACTAGTATAGTCCCTTATTGTTGTTAGTGTAACCCCCTTATTGTCATTATTGTACCCTTGTAACCCCCATTTTGTTATTATTGTGCCCTTAAATTATTATTGTTAGGACGGCTAGGATTACATTGTGGCCCACTAGGATTACATTATGGCCACATGGACTCCTATATATAGAAAGTAGGTTTTGTAAATTATATCATCCAAGAATTTTTCATTTATGCAATGTATTGGAGGTTGCCCCCTCGAAGTGGCTTATTTCTAAGGCGTTGATATCACTTTTCTTCTATTTTTGGAGCTGGTTACACAACATAATAAGCCTAGCTAGGTATTTTTCATCTTTTGGTGCCAGGCCCTCATTTTGGGCAGTTTTGAGTTTTTTCCTTGTTGTGATGGTCATTTTCTTCTTCACTAGGTGAGTTATCTCGGTTGATTCCTTCTTCATTGTCTGGTTCATTACCTTCATTATTGGGATCATGATCTTCATTGTTTTTCCCACTGAAATCAATTTCAAACTTTGTTTCTTGGCCGGCTTTTCCATCTTTTTCACTATCATATTTGTCTTATTTACTGCTGGCATATGCCTCAGCTCTAATGTCCTTTTTATTTTCAGTGTCACTTTCTTCATAATTTACTTCTTCTCCTTGACTGTCATTTGTTTTTTTATTTTCATTAGGCTCACTGTCTTCCTCTTTTTCCAGCTCACTGTTTTCTCTTGATAAGTTGCCTACGTCCCTGTATTCTTGGAGTCATCTTATTCTCCTTCACTGCTTTCTATAAAATCAACTTTCAATTTTCTTCGTAATATTATCTTTAGAAAAATAGCAACAAGTGGGAAAATCTCAAAATACCTCTCAAAATATCTCCATAGCAGAAACAAATAGCTCAAAATACCTTGTGGGTAGGTCGGGTGCCTCCTGAACATGTTCGTGCAGCTCCTGAATGGAACCTCGTGCAGCTCCTGAACATGCTTGGGAAGCTCCTGAACGAGCTTCGTGCAACTCTTGAACGATCTTCGTGCAGCCCCTGCATGGCTTGGGCAGCTCCTAAATGAGCTTCGTGTAGCTCCTGCACAGCTTGGGCAGCTCCTGAACGAGATTCGTGCACCTCCTGCACACTGGGCAGCTCCTAAATGAGTCTGTGTGCACCCTTGAATGGATTCGGGTCACCTTGTGAACGTGTTTGTGCAGCTTTGAACAAGCTATCGTGCACCTTTGGGCAGCCCTGAACGAGTTTGTGTGAAACTCTTGGACGCTGTGGGAAGCTCTTGAATGAGCTTCATGAAGCTACTGCACGCTGTGGGCATCTCCTAAATGAGCTTGCGTGCAGCTCCTGTACGCTGTGGGTAGCTCCTGAACGAGCTTCGTGCAACTCCTGCACATTGTGGGCAGCTCCTGAACGAGCTTGTGTGTAGCTCTTGCATGCTGTGGACAGCTCCTGAACAAGCTTTGTGCAGCTGTTGCATGCTATGGGTAGCTCCTGAACGAGCTTCGTGTAGCTCCTACACACTGTGGGAAGCTCCTGAACGAGCTTCGTGCAGCTCCTGCAGGCTGTGGGTAGCTCTTGATTGAGCTTGCATGCAGCTCTTGCATGGCCTGGGTAGGTCCTAAAAAAGTTTCATGCATCTCCTGCATGGATTGGGCAAGTGTTGAACGTTGTTGGCAGGAGCGCAACACACTGCCTCTACACGCCAGTCAGGCAAGTTCTGAACACTGCCTCTTCTATAGGCGCGCAGCGTCTCTACACAACAATGTAGCGTCCTATGTAAAAATACATAGGAGAAAGTTCCAGGCACGTAGCACCTACCTACAGGCGCGCAACACAAAAAAAACTCTATCAGTTTGAACTCAAAAACTCAACTTTTCATCTTTTTCGAATTTTCTAACTTTCTTCTAATTGTTTTAAGCCTATTTTCACCTTCTTACACTGATAATATTCATGTATTTTCTACTTGCAGGTGGTTGGAGACACTTGAGATGGCTTCTCCCTTTGATCTTTTGAAGACTTGACAAATTGACCTTGACACCTCTTGCGATGAATGCATAGTGACATATTCAACAGCATGTGTGATTTACACTAGGAAACTTTAAATTAACCTTCTCACCTTGTTAGTATGCGTGATACTAAAATATTTTGAGGTGAAATTCTCCTTAGTTTTCTCACAAGGTGAACTTTGACTTCCTTTTTCCTTTTCTGATTGGTTGTAGGTGCCTAGGACATGTTGATTTTTTCCCTCCTTAACATTTTCGAGATTTTGACATTTTTGGTTACATAATAGTAGCATGATCATGTTTGGATTTTCATTTTGGACACTCAACCCTGTGATTTATTCCTTAGACCATAATAAAGAATTCATGTAGAAATTATTTCAACATGGGCAACTGTCTTTTTGCAGACTTTATGATCTGCTCTAGGAGGTCATTCCTTGAAGATCTTTCGACACTCCTTAGATAATCATGAGCTCACCTTCTTTTCAATTGATTTCACCTATTTCAAAGCTTTATAAAACCTTGGAGGAAAATTTAAAGGGCTCTGAAGTGGTCTGAGGGGTTATTTTTTTTAGGAATACCTCCTGGCCAAGGGCGCAACACCATCTCCCAGGAGCGCAGCGCCATGTGTAATTTATATGAAAAAAACTTTCGAGGAGCGCAACACCATTTGGCGGACATAATTTGGAGGCCTTCCTGGTTTTGTAATTGGGCCCAGGATAGCTCGTTGGAAGGGTGGTTGAGTCTAATTTTCAAAAATTCATTTTGTTTTCCATTTGGTGTCCATTTACCTGTCCAAAAACTGATTCTCCCAACATTGGTCAAAAAGTGTTGAATGCTGGTGCAGAAATGTAGAGTCATGGTGCAGGCCACTTTTCGATAGCTTCCTAATTTCCAAATTGAGCTCCTAATATCTCATGGCAAAGATCTTCAAGTATAGTTGTCATTTGACTCATCAAGCAAGTCATTTGGACACTCCAGCTGTGAACCAACCTGATTTTACCAAGGTCACTCCAGCAGTGCATAAATTCTCCTGTGGCACCTGTATTTTTGTTATTTCTCCCAAACCATGAAACCTGTGTAAAAACGGAATGAGGTTTTTCTTCTTGGCCCTATTATGGACAAAACCATCTCTCACATTTTCCAAATGCATCTCTATTTGTTCATAAACATATTTTTAAGAAAAACTGGCCCTAGGTGTGGCAAATGACTTGGCCCTTGGAATGAATTCTTCGAAAATGATGGAGGCATGGCTTCATGATTGCTGATATTACATATAATATGGATATTTTTCTCTTATGCCTCTTTTCCATAGCATAAACTATCTTAGTTGGAAGAGGAAATTAGGGTTTGGTGTAGGGGATTTAGGACTGCCTTGTAGAGGGAATGGAATGAAGGGGTTAAGGGTTGTCTAAATTCTTGGGGAAATTTTTTGGGATAGGGATAGATGTTAGAGATTATGGGAGAGTCTAATTTCAAGAATTTAGTGAGGGGAAAGGGTCCAAAAGGGAAAAACATAGGCCTAGTCTCGAAAAGTGTCAAATTGTAGCAATAGGCTAGGCTTTGTAGAAAAATGATGAGTTCGAGGGATAAGAGTGATGGGAAGTTTTTATGAAGGTATATTAAGTGTAGGAGGAGGTCTAAGAGCATCAAGATACAAGCCTTGTTAATGTTTTAACCATGGAGGTCATGAAACCAAGAAAATTTCCCTAAAAACCCCTAGTTGGATAATGGAGTCATAGGCAAGGAACAAACGAAGTAATGAGGTTTATGGGTGTGAAAATGGGATAGAGATGAAAGGCATGAGTCCATGAGGGATCTTCCGTGAGTGATAGGATGATTATGACATGATATAATAGTAGAACACTGAAAAAATCATCCTAAGGATAATGAAGGCAGTGAGATTTCTAGAACTCACAAGATTCATGAATTTTGTTTCTGGAAATCTAGGATAGACATTGAATCATATACAAAGCCAAAAAAAAATTTGATGACTAACATAATGTAGAATACAATCCTCACTTTGATGGAAGGAACTAAGCCAACAAATAAAAATGTGTGAGAGTTGTGGGCTAAATAGGGATTAACCATGTTCAAATTATTAGAAAATAAGACAAGGGATAGCTCATCTAAAACAAAGTCGAGATTATACATCCCAGAATTGAACATGGAATATAAATATTCATTAAAACAAATAATGAATTGAGTTCTCTTTGTGAGTCTAACTAGGACCCACAATCTAAATTCTATGAATTATCCCTAACTCCCATTTTAGAAGAAGGTTATTAGCATGTTGTCATAACTGCCTAATACTGTGATTAATCAACTAAGAAAGGGGGATACAGGAACGATTATATTGTCTAATATGATACGAATACTATACAACGTTGTGAAGGACATAGTCCTTAGATTAAATTCCAAGGGGCATAAGTTATAGCGTGCAACAATGCATTATGAGTATACTATGAATATGTAATTATATATAAAAAAAGAGTATGATATAAAAACTTTATATTTGATCTCTTTTGAAGACAAATCTATAGTATATTATACGTTTATGTTATGGAATAGCGTAACTGGCTTAGTTGTTTTGATCTTATGTTATTTTACCCTCAAACGAAGTGTTCATTATAAGGGAAGATGCCTATATGTAAAGCCTATATTAGAATGCAGAGAAAGTTTTCATGCAATAACTCGAAGGAGTAAGGAATTACAATATTAATTATAAATCTAATAAAAATTATAAGTCTCATGTTTTTTTTTAACAGGTAGGGAGAGGGTGAGATCCAACCTCTACTATTTTAGACACCCAAAAATGTGTAATACTAAAGAGAAAATATTGAATATTAAAATCAAAGAAAATGTATGAAGTTAACTATTACATTAGGCTTAATGCATATGAATATTGGAAATTAACAAAAAAGAATACAATTGTAAATTCTAAAAAAAAAGATAAAGATAAATTATATTCCACATGAGGATGGAATGATCCCTTCTTGAGATAAACTCAACTAAGTATACAATATCCATAACAAAGTACAAGTGTTAAAAATAGGTCAAGATTGACCTATTCATTTAAATAAATTAAACATGAGTACAAGCTTTCAGCCTTTACTACAATATCTAAACATATAAGAGACATGTTGCTTTTAGAAATCAAAATCCCCTTAGGATAAGAGGCAGAGAATTGCCTCTAATGCATATTACAAAGAACTAATTACGGGAATTGTGTTCTCTATTGAGCAACTAAAAAATTTAAAAAGGAGTTTCTTTACAAATTCTACAGAAAGGAAAAGTGTGATCACTTGTAAAGGAGGAGATCAAATTATATTAACTGTGATGAAGAAATATGAAGTGAACATAAAACGCTTACGCAATTCCAAGGATTTATTATACCTGCGACAGGGTAAAAAATAACAGCTTTTAAGAAACAAGGGTCATGGTTTTCTTAGTATAAATTATTACATTTCTAGGAGGAAACATAACAATGAGTGGAAAAAGATTATATACCTAAGAAAAAATCCATTTACATACCATTTACAAGTACCTGCAATATATATGTGTGTCGAAATACTTAGTCAGAAAATTTCCAAAGGGGCTATTAAATTAATATATTCGAGGAAATGTTAAAGCTCAAATAATAAATGAAATATATACTAGATAATGCATTCATATCATAAAGTATAAGCAACCATAACTAATTACTTAAGCTATATCATAACGGTGGTTGTTCAAACCACATGGCTTGCAAGTGTCATAACATTCAAACCCTAGGTCGTGGGCTAACCATAAAAAATTGAGAAGTATGATAATGCTTAAGGGTTTTAAAAAGGAAGAGAATTTTCCTAAAGAGGGAAAACCCTTTCCAAGAATAACTTTATGTAAACGTTTTTTTTCACTCATAACACCTGCAAATAGAAGGAATTGGGTTAATTTAAACTCTAACACATTTTTAAATAAATAAAAACACCATATATAAGGCCTTATATTGACCTCATGCATGACCTGTATAATTTTCTAATAGTACACTTCCCTTTAACTCCAATATCAATTGGGTCTTCCTCGGAACTGAAATGCAACAACTATTTATACTGAATTATCAATTACTTGATTAATCACTGCATGTGAATTAAATGAAATTTAATTCACTCGACCTTTGATTAGTTCCTTCATCACTTAGAACTAGTTAAACTAATTTTAACTCAAATAACTAAGTTAAATTATTAAAACTCAAAATAAACTGTAACTGAACCCCCTAAAACTTAGAGATATCTCTACATGCCTCTAATTTGACCCTCAACTTGAATTTACTGAGGTAACTAAGTCTTCCTAACTTAGTTAACTCGTACAAGTTGTCATGCGATGTGGAATTACAATTTCATTCTAATTTAATTAAGGGAAAATTAAATTAGAAGCCTCTTCTTGTTGCTAATTTCAATAGTATACAATATCCATTACAAATTCCAAGTGTTAAAAAGAGTTCTAGATCAACCTATTAATTTAAATAAATTAAACAAGAGTACATTCTTTCAACCTTTGCTACTATATGTAGCCATATAAGAGGCATATTTCCCTTAGAAATCAAAATTACATTAGGGTAAGATCCAAATAATGTATTGTAATGCCTATTAAATGCAACTAATTATGAAAATTGCATTTTTTGCTGAGTGACTAAAAAAATTACAAAGAATTTTCTTTACAAATGGTCCACAAAACACAAGTGCGAAAAACTTGTAAAGGAGGAAGTCAAATTATATTGAGGGTGATGAAGAAATCCATAGTGAACATAAAATGATTACACAACTCTAAGGATTTAGTATCACTGTGAGAGGGTCACAGATAACAGCCTGTAAGAAACAAAGGTCACAATTTTCTCAATATAAATTATTACATTGATATGAGGAAGCAAAAAAAAGAGTGCAAATGGATTATATACCTGAGAAATAATCCATTTCCAGACCCTGTACAAGCTACCAAACATTTACAAACATTTCAAACTTCACTAAGAGGCTTGAATCAACCTTGACAAAGTCTCAGACTCAATAATCCCTTCGAGTCTCATCACTTTAGGTTCGCATATGCATCAAAGTGTACATGTGCAGGCTTGTCAAACTCGACCTAAAGTAAAAATGACATAGAGCTTCATAGAGAGAGAGAGAGAGAACTCACGATAACCTCACAGTCTCGAATGCCCTAAATGGGGATACATTTTCCTTATTTATAGGATTTTGATAGAGCTTCAAGCATCTTGTCGAAATGAATTGTTTGCATAAATTGTACAAGCTATAGATCTCGAATCAATAAATTTCCATAGATTCTCTGAAATGTAGGTCAAATCCCACCAAAAGTTGGAGAAGTTCTTCAGTTTTCAGATATTCATCTGAAAAGTTAACTTGAGATTTTACTTTTGAGGACAAACCACTCCACTTAGTCATTTAAATTGTCCTAAGATTTACACAGTGGATATTTTATCAAAATCCCATGATATCAGTCACACTAATCGTTAGGTGACTAGACATAAAATACAAATCACCATGCTTCTTTACAAATATTTTGTTTGTCGCTTGGATATCCATAATTATGATTGTCACTTGAGTGATACAAATGTTGCGGGCTTGGTGAAAATGGGCTTCTGCATGAGGTGGAATGATATTATAATATAGAAATAAAGGAGATCCATGCCTGCTAGGTACTCTCTCATCTGTAGGATTATAGATTGATCCAAAGAATTGAGATATTTCCTTATATATGGGTTTCACTGGTGGATGAATAATGTACTTTAATTGTATTGAACAAATATTCTATTTAGAAGAAAAACCATGCCTCGTACTGGGTTTTTGTTCTGATATATTCTCAGATATAGTCAATAAATTTATTTTTTCATATGGTCCAAAATATTCCTTCCCTTGAGCACCAATCATGTAGCAGTATTTTGAACCAAGGTGATCTGTGATTGTAGGGATTAATCATAGAACTACATTTGAACATCAACCAAACTCTTTTGGCATATTTGCTGTACACCAGGATATTACAACAGTCTGCATATATTATCCATGCCTCCTACACACAAATATATCTTTTTCCTACAAAATGTGCAAATCTAATGGCCCCTTGAAACATTTTGGGCGACTTTATAAAATACATAATATTACTTACATTACTATGGATACTATTAATCCATTGTGTTATCACTCTAGTAATTCTTTAGTTGTGATATTTTTTGTTTTTAGTTAAGAAAACTATAGGTAACCACAGACCAACTTTTAAACTCTAGGATCTAGCCTTCCTAGGGTTCAGTGAGGGCTCTCTCTATAAAATTTAATTTTGTTTTGATTTATACAATATTAGGCTAGTTATGATTGTGCAATTGGTTTGGTGGGAAAAATCACTTAAAGAGATGGATAGTGGGAAATCTATTTGTCCATTGGGCTGAGGAGTCAAAATTCAAGCAGACAGAACTAGGATCAAGGCCAAAAATTCAAATGTTTTCAGGGCAAGATAGATAACCCTTGAAGATCTTTAAAAGTTGTTTTATGAAGTGATATGATCGGGATAAAGAGAAATGAAGGTTTCTTTGATCTAGAAAAGGGAAGTAGTAGGCAGAGGTCAAACGAAAGAGGGAGAAATTAAGGGTTCCCTACTGTAGAAGTTAGCAGAAAACATAGAAATGAAAAACAGTAAAGACAGGGTGCTTTTAAAAAATCTTGAAGTAATACTCCTGTTCATTCATTCAAATTTAGAAAACATAACGGATTGCATGTAACAAAGAAATATAAACAATGAAAAGTATAAAATACTTCACTTCAATATCTCATCACATGAATCCTGAAATATAATGCTAGTTTATCTGATCTAGTCTTCTGCTCAAAATTTGAAAGACAAAAGCATTCAAGTCCACAAAAATGACTATAGAAATATTCAACAATTTATTCCACAATAATACTTCAAAGGATGAAGTATTTATAGATAATTGTTTACAAAATATCCTAGAATGCTTATAGGAATTATCTAAGGAAAATAAAAATATCTTTACAACAAAATAGAGACAGTTTCTTAACAAATCAGATGGTTTTCCTATCTATCCATGTTAAACACCATGTTAAGCACACACATGGTGTATGAGAAGAGTAAACACACACAAAGAGACTCAACACACAATGAAGGATAAGCGTGAGGCTTTCTTATTTTCCATTATACAAAGATGTACATTTATAGTACAATGGTGTGACTCTTGGTTTCATCTTCCAAGGTCACTTGCACTCCATTGTGACTTTTTGCATTCCACACCTACCCGTGTAGGATTAGGTGTTCCAAAATCCCCCCTTAATCCGAAGGGGTATGTGTGAGTCCAAGAAAAGAGTTGTATTACAAATCTGCAAAGTATACATGGCAGCACTTGGGCTGAATCAACTCTCTGAAATGTTGGAAAAAAGAGGTGGTTTAAGGATGACCACCAACACTCGAACACAAAACTTGTTGCAGTTCCCGGAACTCTTCCAAAACTGGCAAGAAGCTAAAAGCTTCTGCTAGAGGAATTGTCCCTCATAAAAAAGGGAGACCTTCAACCTAAAAGAAGGGAGGTCTACTACCTGTGATGGTTTTAGGATTACCAACAACTCTGGAATGCTTGAAGCATTTCCTGGAACTCAACCAAAGCTGGCAAGAAGCTGAAGGCTTCTACTAGAGGAAGTGTTCCTCATATATGAAAGGGAGACATTCAACCTAAAATAAGGGAGGTCTACTACCTGTGATGGTTTTAGGTTATCCACCAACCAAAGATGATGGTTTAAGGTTGCCCACCAACCGAAGGTATGCTCATGGGCATCCGTGTCTCTGGCTACATCTCTAAATCTAGAATGGCGAATTGTGGCTCAGGCTCGCTTGAACTGTTGTGTCTCTGGCTATAACTCTGAACATGGAATGAGAGATTGTGGCTCAGGCTCGCTTGATCTGGCATCGACGCTTGTACATGACCACCATTTTCCCCCCTGTCAGGGACAAGGTGAGATGATGGCGAAAAATCAACTGCAAGTTTGCTCAATATCCGTGAACAAGTTCTAACATGCGACTTAAACATCTTCTTAGCTGCTAATGCCCATTGCCAAGAAGCAATCCATCCAAGATGAATCTTTGTTCTTGCAAGAGGCTTGTGTCTGAAGCATCTGTCTGAAGAATGAGTGTGCCAACCACAGTGCTTGCATGGATGAAGATCAAAACAGTGATCTTTCATATGGCCAACTCGATCATAGTGTTGGCATTTCTCGATCTGTTGTTGTTGTGGAACAGGATCTGGAATAGCTGCAGGTGAACTGTCATACAGGAATCCGACACTCTGAAATATGATGGGCTTGGTGTAGTCCAGAGTATGAAAGGACACATCCTTGTCATATCCAAGACCAGTTCTGTGCTTGTTGTGGGAAAGCTCTTCCCAAGGTTTGATGATGGGCTTGAGAAGTGCAGGCTGAGCTGCTGCATCTGCATGTATATCTGCTCTTGTGCAAGGAACTGAATGGGAATCGACTGCAACTTTATCTTCTTTCTTTTGATGAGAGTCCTTCACAATCTTCTGAACAGAAACAAGTTCAGAATGGTGACTCTTTTGCTGAAGTTCATCTTGTTGGAGCTGAGATTCCAACTGCAAAAACTCAATCTTTTCTTGTGCATCTAGCAAACAACTTTGAATGTTACAAAGAGCATGCTTGCTCATTTTTATCACATCATCAACATTGGAATGAATGAGGTTATTCACCAACTCTAATGCCTCATTGATTTTAGCCATTTTCAACAATTTAGGCTCAAAAAATGAAAGGGTGTCGGCTTCAACCGAAAATGCACCCATTTACAATGTGATTCAACAAATACAAATGACTCCAAGGAATTCTCAAAGTACAAAATCTGCTCCTCAAATGATGGAGGGAAATCAACAATCGAAAAACTCAAATTTACACTTCAAGTCTTAATTGCAACTATGAATGAAGAAGCAATACAATACAATATATCTGCAAAAATATTATGTAAAGATGTGCAGCTGAAAACACTATGCAAGAAGCTTTTAAGGCAGCTGAATTTTCCTTCAAATAGTTGTTTTCAATGATGGCAAACTTGTCTTCAAATGTGAAATTTCTTCAAAAAATCACCCTTATGCCACAAATCATACAATGTCAAATCTGAAATTTTTTCTATGTATTCAGTCCATTTTCTCTTCATATTCCATTTCCTTCATTTCTGTTGTTCATTTTCTCTATCTTCTCTTTCTCTCTTCCTCTCTCTCTGCTGTTTTTTTTTTTTTTTAATAATTAAATTAAAAAAATGAAATTGAGAAACTTATTAGGGGGAGGGAGAACTATGAAAATTTAAAAAGAAATGTGTGGGGAGAGGAATTAAAAGGGAGGGGGAGAGTGGGGAGTTTAAAAATTAAGGATTTTTTTTTTTTTAAAGAAAGAATTAATTAAAAAGGGATTAATTAAATGGGGGAAGGAAATTTATTGAGAAGGGGAATTTAAAAGGGTGGGAGATTTAAATTGTAATAAAATTGAAATTTAAAAAAATAAATGAAAAGGCGGTATTAATGATAAGAGGGGGCGATACTATATTAAATGGGGCGGTAGTGAGAAGGGGTATTGCAATGGAGAGGGGGGGCTATTGCCGTGGGGAGGAATAGCAAAGGGGGAACGGGTGGCAGTGAGGCGTAGGGAAGAGAGGGATGAGCGGTGCGTTCAGCGAGTGCAGTAGAGGGATGGGTTGTATAACGCAGAGAGGGGGAGCGAATGAGGGAGGAGGCCGTAGGTGTGTGAACAACACTGGAGTTTATGGTGAGGTTAGTAAGGGGGACGCATAGTAATATGAGGGGAGGGAGCCGAGAGGTGGGCGGATGGGGGAGATACAAGGGCTGCGAGTAGTGTGCGTGAGGGGGGGGCGTGAGGCCACGGGGAGAGGGTTTGCTGTTGGAAGAGTAGGGCGGAGTGATAAGGATGTGGGGAGCATTGGAAAGTGGAGTGGGGAGGCCGAAGATGGCCGTGAGGGCGTATGCAGTGATGTGAGGTGCCGTGGTGTTTGGTAGAGGGTAGAGTAAGGTTTGTGAGGTAGGGAGATTAGCACGGGAGACGTATGGTAGGGGTGTGGAGAGTGTAATATGGTGAGAAGCGCTGTGCAGGTAGGGATTTAAAACAAAAAGGTGTGTAGGCTGAGTGAAGAAGGGAGAGGGCGGAGCTCTTCAGAATTTTTTTTATTTTATTATTTTATTTTAATTTTTTTTTTTAAATAGCAGAGAGGAGTAGAATGAGTTCAAAAATTTGCAGAGCTTTAAGTAGTAAAATTGCAAATGAGGGTAAATGCAGAACCGTAGACTTAGAAGTAGCAGGAAAATAATCTTTTTCTTCCAGCAGCAGAAAAATACAGTCTAGAAGCTCACAAATTTTCACCAAAAACCCCAGAATTTTTCAGAATATTACATAGGGCGATATAGCAGCAGAAAATTGGAGAATTTGTGGAGTTAGAGAACTCAGAAATCTCAGAAATATTCCAATGAAAACTCAGAAATATCTTCAAAAACCCTCTTTAAACTATTTTCCAGCAGCGCTTCAAAATGCAGATTTTAATAAGCAGAAATTGCAGAGAAAAATTAGAATGAAAACCTTCAGATGGGCAGTGCTGCCTTTTTTTCCAAAACCAATGTCGGAATGCTGCCAATTTCTGAACGCTGCTTCTTCTCCAAGATAAAATTTCTAAATGCTACAAAATCACTGCTACAAAAACTCTGAGTGCTGCAAAAAATGCCAAGAATTTTGCAGATATGCACAGGCCATAAACACAAATGGCTCACTCAATTTGGAGTAGGGCTAGCAATCGCCTGCTCTGATACCATGTTAAACACCATGTTAAGCACACACATGGTGTATGAGAAGAGTAAACACACACACAAGAGACTCAACACACAATGAAGGATAAGTGTGATGCTTTCTTATTTTCCATTATACAAAGATGTACATTTATAGTACAATGGTGTGACTCTTGGTTTCATCTTCCAAGGTCACTTGGACTCGATTGTGACTTTTCGCATTCCACACCTACCCATGTAGGATTAGGTGTTCCAAAAATCCAAATAAAATAGAAACTGATTATGGATTAGGTGCAACTGGTTGCCTTGGTGTCCTCCTTGCTGACATTAGATATTTCAAGTTGGTTTTAAAATCTGATCTGCCTTATCCTTTACTCTTTCACTGATTCTCGCTAATCTCTAATACTCTTTTAAACTAGGATACTCTTTAACCATTGTAAAACATGTTTACTGCTGTAGAAAATATTTTTTTACTGCAAATCAGCAAACTATTTTCTTCTTTTATCTTTCTGCCTTTTTACTTTTCACAGTAAATCTATTCCTGACTACTAATCTTCATTTCTTGAGATTTGTATCTTCTTAAGCTTTCTAAAGTTTTAATCTGCTTCATTATATTTCACAAAAGTGGGCTTTACAATGAATAAATGTCTTATCTCATGTTGCAGATAGAATAAATCTTCAAAGCTTCTATGTAAAACTTTTCTAGTGGAGACTCCTTATCCATCTGTTTTTTTGACTTGTTCCTTTCCATATCCTATGATATTTTTGTTGTAGTCTTTCTGAGGCATAAGTTTATCATTGATGACCAAAATGTTAGGCAAAATTCTTTGTCTCAAATTCTCAAATTTAACCATGAATTTGGTTATTGATATGTTCATATTCTCACACTTCTCCTCAAGCTGCTTCATTATGTTCTTCTTGGTGATAACTTTCCTTATTTTAGGGATAGTTTCATTCCTGTTAGTAATTTCAATCTCTTCTAACCCTTGTCTTTTTTTGTTGTTGAGAAAATTTGTCAATTCTAAAGCTTGCTCAGGTTTGTTGCCAAGATCTTCTTTAGTCTTCTGGATTTCTTCTTGGGCTGCTATTAGAAAATCTCTCTATTCAAAGATTACTTGAATTGAAGGCCATACATCATTGATGGCTTCAATGATCTTGTTCCATAATTGATTCTTTACATAAGATATGGGCTCTTTTAAAGTTAAATCCTTTCGAAGCTTTTTCAATTCTTCATTTAGCCTATTAGCCTTTTTATCATGGGTTTTAGCATTGATTTGGGCTAATTTCTTTTGATCTTCAATATTTTCAATAATCTATTTCAATCTATTAATCTCACTTGTCCTAAGTGACATTTCTTCCATAGCTTTTACTAATTTACTGGCCTCTTCTATAGGGTGAACTGCTATTGTGGATGACTCTATAGCTGATGTTGTAGCTGATGTCACTGACGCTGCAGTAGCCAGTGGAACTTTGGGTGCCAACTCTTCTGCCAGAGTTGAAGACACAGTTGTAGCAACCATGGGAATTACTGTAGGTGTTTCCTGTGCTTTTACTGTTTCTTTTTCATGGACAATCTTATCCATATGAATATCCATTTATTTTATCTGTGTTGTAAGATCAAAGATTAAATTCATCATATCATCCTTCTCATTCTGTCCTTTCATAAGTTATTTTGCCTGAGAATGTTCACTTGAAGGAAGTTTAAGTTGTTTCCTCAATGTTGTAATATCCTCATTCTTTTTCTTTACTAACTATTCCGCTGCCTTGACATTTGCAGGGTCATATCCCACCTGTATTACCAACTCTTCTAAAAATTTGATTCTTGGATATTTAGCATATAATGAGGCTTTGTCAAATTTCATTTGATCCTTCATGTTTGTGTTAGTTTTCTAAAGTTTCTGAACACTCATAGCTTTGGTTGTAACAGTAGAATACAACATCTATGAACTCTGTCTATGAAATTATATTTGATCAAGTGCATGTATGCTTTCTATTGGCACTTTTATATCAATCTTCTTGCAATCTGCAACTGTTTTTGGAGTCTTCACTGTAGGCTGTAATACTGACATGATCAACTTTTCATTTGAGTAATCAAAAGCAGATAAAATTTTGTTTTGAATACTAGTTGTTTTCTTGAGATATTGAGAATAAATTTCATTTTTAATCTCTTCATTTTTTAAATTTATCTGTTTGTACTTTTCCCTGATATCTAGATCCTTTTCCTCTGTTGTCTGTGAGGACGAAGCTTCCATGTTTTGTTATTTTTATACCATTTGTGCATTTGATTTATCAACTTGTTCTTCATTCTGATTCTCAGTAACTGGATCCTTGGTGATGACTGTGGCAGGCTCTGTATTTGTTACTGGTATATCTGCATCTTCTACCTCAATGGTCACTTTTTCTTTACTCACTAGATTTAAATTAGGGTTTTTATTGTATCTTAAATTGAACCTAGTTTCAGTAGTGGTTTCGACAACATAGGTACCTTCTTCTCTTACTCTCTTGGTGGCTTTCTCTGTTTCATCTGCAGTTCGTAAAGTGTGACTAGTATCACTTTTCCTTACTGCATCTATTAAAGTATTTTTTGTCCACTCAGTCTGATTGGAATATTTCTCCATCTCTGGTTTTTTCTCATGAATGAAGGGTATTAACTTACACTTAACCCTCATTTTACTTAAAATTCCTTAGGCGCCATAATTCAAGGAAAAAATCTCTTCAAATCTGTACTCCAATAATTGTTTAGCTGCTTCTGCCTCTGCATCTCTATGATTGCAAATGAATGGTCCTACTTGATTCTTCAATTTAAACTGTGTTTTCTTATTTGCTGTTAGGAAATTGAGAGAATCAGAGTTTAATATTTTCCTAATATACTCCAAGGCAAAAACTCTCATTGATAAAAATTTGGGTAATTTCCAGGGCAACAAATTGGATCCAAACACTATAATCTTAGTATTTGTTCCATACAAATACCAATCACCAATCTTGGTCTGCTCTGATAACTGTAATATCTTCTTCATATCATCATTTATACTTGGTTGTTCAGTATTTGTTAACATTTTTGTCAATAGATGGATAAATAAATCTGAAAACTCTTCATAGGTGAACTCTGTGGACTCTTTCCTGATCAAAGAGGTCTATAAAATAACTGAAATAGGATTTCCTTATATGTCAAGCTTCTGAAGGGTTAATGGAAAATTATCTGCTTGACAATACAAGAACATGTGGAAGGGGAACTTTTGTATCTGAACACTCTTTTAGTTGGCAACTTAACCAATTGGCCATGGATATTGTCTGCAATATACTCAGCATAGTTGAAGATAACAGATGGAGGTTATCCTAGTCTGAAAGTGGACAGGAAACCTAAAATAGCCTCATCTATATGTTCATCAGTGAAATACCCTAGAATGAATGAAAGCATTGAAATGATATGCCTTGAACCTTCTGGGAACTTTGAAGAAGAATATGGGGGATTAATTTGAGGAATTTCTACATGCATGGGCATGAATATTTGGAATATTTTGAATCTCTTAGGAAAATCAAGGCCAATGTACAACTGGGTAAGGGCTTCTATGGACAAAGGGACTTCTTGAGGATCAGGCTTGAGTTGTAACATTTGGTTAACGGACTCAACAGTAATGGTAAAGAGTGCTTCTTTGTTGGCATTGACTATTGCTCTTTGCTTAGGCATATAATAATTATGGCATAACCTAATGAATTTTTGGCATGAATGAGTAACTAGAACAACATATTTGGGCAAGTGTGATTCCCAAATTTTAACTTCTTCAACATTATCTAAATATATTTCAAAGCTCTAGTTATGAAGTTCCAACAAATTGAATTCTACAATAGGGTCTGCTATATTATATTCAACATCTCCTAATGGAGTGTGCTCAATGTCTACAACAGGAGCTTGTAGAGGATTTATAATGATAGCAGTTTTGGAAGATGAAGTTGGAGTAGTTTTAGGCATTTTGAGACTTTTTGGACTACAAAACTCTGCTTTTAGGATTTTCTGGCTACTTCTGCAAGATTAAATAGTTTGCAGAAGTATTTTTGACTCTGAGAGGGATTTCTTGGATGAAAAAATGCATAATATGGTCTTTCCTTGGATTTTTCCTTTCAATCTAGGACTCTCAACATGATTTACAAATTTTTACTGTTTAGAAAACAAGAAACAAGGGTTTTTTGGGCTTTTTCAATGGGTAATTGGGCTTAAAAATATCTTGAAATTAGGCACATAAGTTAGGCTACCTTCAGAGGATTTCTAGGCTTAATTTGGAATTTTAAAAAGTTTCGAAAAACTACATAAACTCAATTTTTTGATTCAAAACAGTGTGTTGCATAAAATAGGGTTTTTCAGAAATTTTGACAAGGTTTGGCCTATTTTTTGGATCTTTTTAATATTCTTGTTTTGAATAATTTGAACACTGACTGGAATTTTTCTTAAAAGGTCTTTTAAAACTAATAATAGGCTCAAATTCTAGAGGAATACCTATTATACGCAGGTATAGGATTTCGAGGATGTCTCTGAAGGTTTTTGAATAGATTTTGTGGTGTTTTTCTGGTCTCTAGAGAAATTCAAAGCTCCTCGGCAATATTCAATAGGTACAGGTAGAAATTTGCAAGTTCTGGGCACAAAAACAGTGAAAAATGGTTGTTTTCAGAGTTGGAATAGCACATACAGTGGAAACACAAAAAATGAAGGGATAAACAGTGCATTTTCAATGTTTATTGGGAAAATTAGGGTTAATTCCACATGCAATAAATGGCGGTCAAATCAAGTAGAAAGGATGTTTTGGGATTCCATGGGCGAAAAATCATTGGTGGTTATCACACGCCACTTAGGTGGTATGTAGTTTTGAATGGATCGGATGTGATGCAGTAAAAGGACGCCATGTCAAGGAGAGAGAAAACAGAAAAACTGCCCATTTCGCATGGAAACGAAAAGGTTTAATGCAGGCAACTTAATTTGTGATATTGTTTGTTAGCCATTATATCGTGGGGTTTGGTTGCGAATGGCCAAGTTCTATTCATAAAAAGCATCGGGATTGGAGTGGGGCTGGGGTTTTAATACACGCGAGATGGTTTGTTTAACTTTATAAATAAATCATTTATTAAAGTCAAACTTTGGGTTTTATGATGGTGAGGTTTGTAATGTTATATAAGTCAATTAAAACATTTCACAATGTTTTAATCAATACATGGGCTCGTGTTTTATTATATGGTTTTTAAACTTTTGATGAGTGTTAAATAACCATAGGGGCGAGGTATTTTTTATATCGATATGTTTAAACCAATGGGAAATAAAAGGCGGGTTTTTATTTCATTACATGGGATAAAATAACATTGGTTTAAAACTTAAATATTGGGTTTTTTGGGTTATTTAATATAAGGGGTTTAATACTATATGAGAGGGGTATAGCTTAGGGATTTAATATATAAGTTAGAAATTAATAAGAAAAAAGGGGTAATGTATGTAATGAATGAGAAATACATGTTTTAACACTAAATAAAGTGTAAATAAAGCATAGTTGTCTTTTCGTATTTTTCACACTTTAACTTAGGATAAAATGCATTTTATGGGTTTTGAGTAATTTTGAAAGGAAATGAAATTATTTATTTAGGATTTTACTTTTACTAAGTAAAAATGGGTTTTTACTTAGGAAAAAGGGATTATGATTTATGGATGAAGGGTAAATGTTGATGGAAATGAGTTTTTTGTAGGAGTTCAATATTTTTTAACCAATCAGTCATCAAGCCTTGGGTCTGGTCCCAACACAAGTCAAAGAAATGCTCTGAGCCTTTTTAACTGATAGTTTAGAATATTGAATAATTGTAGGGGGGGGGGGGATTAGTAATTTTTGCCCGATGATGCTTTATTACATGCTTGCACAACTGCTTTCTACCTACCCATCTTTATTTCTAACATTTTTTACTTCACTTTCATGGGTGCATTTAGGCTTGCAACCCTAAATCAATTTTTCTTTCAAAGAATAAAACTATCTAAATCTAACCTTATTTCATCCTAGGGATCAGATTAAACTGTTGAGATCCTCATTTATTCTCTATATTATCTACTGATTTTTCAAGTTTAAACCGTTTGACATATCTTTATTCTCTATCTAAAACATGAAATTCAAAGCATGAAAAGCTAAGATTAAACTTCTTCCCTTGTTTTTTGCAAGTGAATAGTTTGATTGATCCTTCTTTGAATGTCATTTGTTTCAACTTGAAACTCTTGGATAATATTCACCACTAGTACTCCTAAGGAAGATGGAAAAACAACATCCATTCCATACACAAGCTGGTAAGGGGAGGTACCAATGGATTTTTTAGTAGTAAGTCTATCTGCCCATAAGGCATTGACTAAATTCTTATTCCAAGTATTTTTATTATCTTCCAATAACTTTTTGATGATTTTTACAAGGCTCTTATTTGAAGATTCAGCTAGACCATTATCTTGAGGGTAATATGCAATAGAGTGGCCTAGGGTAATATGGTATTTATGGAAAAAGTCAATCATATTTTTTGATTTGAATGTTGTTGCATTGTCAGTAATTATCTTTTGGGGACATCCAAATCTTGAAAGAATGTTACTTTCTAGGAAGGAGATAATGACAGTATCTATGGCTTTCCTAGAGGGTATGGCTTAAATCCACTTGGTAAAATAGCCAGTGGATGTCAGAATCCACTTGTGTTGGGCTGTTGATGGGGGGTGAATTTCTGCAATGAAGTCAAGACCCCATTGTTGAAATGGAATTTTTGTGGAGATGGGATTTAAGGGAAAGGGTAACAACTTTTTCTTACCCTAAAAAATTTGGCACTTGTGATGGGAGGTCACATATCTTTTTACATCTACAAACAAAGTAGGCCAGTAAAAACTAGCTCTTAGGATATTGTTTATAGTAGTCTTCCAGTAAAGATGTCCACCACAGTCACCTGCATAAAATTATTCTAGTATTTTTTCATCTTCTTCTATAATAAACATCTTAATAAAATCCCACTATGATCTCTTTAAAATAGTACGTTGTCTAATATACAAAATCTTACTGCCTTTAGCTTTAAGAATCTAGCTTTGGTTCTTGACAATCCAGGAGGAGCTTGTAAGTTTAGTAATACAAATATGATATCTGCATACCATGGTGAGTCTAAAAAGTCTACACTGATCTCTGGAGTCGCCATCTCTTCCTGATCATCTACTTGGGCAATAAAATTTATGTCTAGGACATTACAATTTGATTCAGCCATGAGTTTGGCTAAACCTTGGCCTTTTATTAGTTTTGTGGGTTTTATCTCTATGTCATATTCTAAAATTGTGGCAATCCACTTACATCTTCTTCCATCAGGACCATCCTAAGTAAGAATGTCTTTTACTATAGCATTTGGGACATAGGCAATGATGTGAGAATAGAGAATGTAAACTATGAAGTCTTTAATGGCCTTTACCAAAGCTAAGGCTTGTTTCTCCATGATATTTTACTTCAAATATGCATCTCTAAGTGTTCTGCTAAAGAAACCCATGGGTTGTTCATAACCCTGGTCATTTTTCTGCAGTAAAACTGCAACAATGGTGTCCTCTTAAGCAAATGAAAAAATGATGAAATCCTTTTTAAAGTCAGGACTTATAAGGACTGGAGTTTTGGTTTAGGCGTGTTTGATGGATTCAAAATATTGCTTGGACTCAACAGTCCATTTAAGAACTGAATCTTTTTTAAGCATGTTATTTAATTCTCTAATTCTCTCAGCTAACTTACATGTGAATCTTCTTAAAAAGTTAATCTTACCTAGAAAGGCTTGTAACTCTTTTATGTTTCTTGGTGGACTAATCTTAAGAACTGCTTCTATCGTAACATGATCTATTCTGATTCCTTCCTTGGATATTATGTGTCCTAGTAACTTGCCTTCTTCTAATCCAAATAAGGTTTTCTTAGGATTTAATGAGATGCCAAACTTTTTGCATTTTATAAAAACTTGTCTAAGATGATCCAAGTGTTCATAATCAGTTTTAGAAAATACAGTTATGTCATATAAATAAATTACTAAGAACTCATGAATTTCCTTTGCAAAGGCTATATCCATAGCTCTTTGAAAGGTTTCCCCTGCATTCATTAAACCAAAATGAATTTTCAAGTACATAAAAGTGCTCCAAGGAGTAGTAAAAGCTGTTTTGGGTTGATCCTCTGGTTGGACCAAAATCTGGTTGTATCCTAAAAAACCATCTAAAAGTGAAATCCTAGAAGAACCAAATACCCTTTGTAATATGTGATCCAATTTTGGTAAAGGGTAATTATATTTTAAGGATACTTTGTTTAGATTCCTAAAGTCGACACATAAGCTAATCTCTCCTATATTTTTTCTTGTTGGAACTAGGTTAGAAACCCAATTAGAGTATCTGATTGGTGTAATTATATGTGCATCATACATTTTTTTCACTTCTTTTTCTATCAAATGCATCAAAATAGGGTTGATCCTTCTTAACTTTTGTTTAAAGGGCTTTTGATCTTCTTTTATAGGAATTTGATGTTAAATTATGTTGGTGTCATAGGATTTAAGGTCCTCATAAGTCCAAGCAAAAAAATCTTGAAATTCCTTGAAAAGAGAAATATATTTTTCCTTTTCTTGTTGAGGTAAGGCTTTGGAAAGTTTGATCATTTTGGGTTTTAACTCTATACCAATATTGCATTCCTCTATATCAGATCTAACTGGCTCCATTTTAGGTTTTCTAGCAACATCATTTGAGTCAAATATATCTTCTAAAGGAGTTAAACCTTTTAGTAAGAAATTGTCTTCGAGATTTAATATATCAGATTCTTCATCAATTATCTCATCAATTTCTACTCTTTCTAATTTATCTATATCTTATTGACTAAATCTAGTAGGTTTAGCAAACTTTACTTTATTTACATCTACATTATTTACATCAATTTCACTATCTAAATCTTGATCTATGGTACAATCAGTGTCTATTTTATAGTTCTGAAATTCACCTTCATTATTCAGAAAATGGTAAATTTGTTGGTCTTGTGAGAAAATTTGCCAATATTTCAGGTTGTCTGGAATTATTGGTCTACGTTTTACTTCTACAGTATACATGTGATTAGGCTAAAAAGGTAAATTACAAGTACTATAAAAAGTTGCTAATGAGTGTTCTTGTAAATTTTGCTTTCTAGGTATTGCAGAAAAATCATATTCCAATAAATCATCAATCAAATCTAATACAATTTCTCTATATCTGCCTAGTCTAGGATTTTAAATTGAATATTCTCCATTAATTTTTTTTACAATCAACTCATAATCTCCCATTATTGCTATTCTCTTACCTCCTAAGTTTTTGATTGTCTGGAGTCCTAAAATGAGGGCTTCATACTCAGCCATATTATTGGTACATTTGAAATTCGGTCTGAAAGCATGGCTTTCTGCATGATTTTTCTCTATATTAGCTATCCATACACCTACTCTTGCTCCTAACTTATTTAGTGAACCATCAAAGTCTAAATGCCATAAATATTCATGAAAGATATTATCATTGTCTTGAGTTTTCTTTTCTTCTCTTAGTTTAGTCTTAGTTTCATTATCAGTGTTAGAATTACATAGGATGAATGAATCTAGGTCAGTAGGTGTAGTGTAAATTTGGTAATTTATTGACCTTTCAGCATAATACATGTCCAATTGTATAGATCCCTGTAACTTTGCTCCCTATGAGAAAGATAATAACATTCCATATTTGGGTGGGATATCAGCTACTACAATGTCCATTAATATGCTCTTACCAGAATATTGAACTAGTGTTACACATAAATCTTTGATTAAACCTAGGCATTTTAATTTGATTGAGTCAAATGAAAATAAATCCTTATAGGGCCTTGTGATGTCTAATTTCATGGTTTCCATTATAGCTTTGGGCATTAGATTATGTGAATCTCCTGAATCTAGCATTGCATTGTGTAGGATTTGATCATGAATAGCTAAACTAATGTAAAATGGAGGAATTTCTCCATCTAAATGCTTTTGTTTCACATCTGGGACAAAAATCAACTCTAGATGATCACCATTTAGGTTTATGGAATCTTCTCCATCATTTATGTTTAATATTTTAGTGATAGTTAATTTATACAAGTCATGTTTTACCAATTATGTCAGTGGAATTGGTATTTTTTAGCTTTGCAATTTCAGATTGTATGTTAAATGAAGGTTGTGATTTACTTATTTGAATCAATTCTTCTTTGGTAACTGTAGTTTGGGTTGGCTTATCTTGTCTTTATACAATTATCTTTTCACTTTCAGTTTGAGTTTCTTGTGTCTTATTGCTCTTTGTTTTCTTTTTAGGAATGGTTTGTGAAGCAGTAGTTGTTTTTTCAAATTTGAAACTATCAGAAGCTGTTATTAGAGTGGCAGCTTTTGGATCTGCTGATTTAGGATCATCATTGGGTATTTCAGGATCTAATTTTGTTGTTTTATCAGAATTAGATGCTTTTGGAGCAGCATACTTTTGTGAATATTTTGCAGCTTCATCAGCTTCATCAGTTATGTCAACAATGTTAAGGTTTCGTGAAATCTTAGGGCTGGAAGCTTTTTGGGAAGAACTGGAGTTTTGCTTATTTTCCATAGTGAGAATTTGCAGAACTTTTGTTTTGGGAGCTTTTACTATTTTCTTATTCTATGTTTGGGAATTTTTCTTAATAGAAGATTCATTTTTTTTCTTAATTCTTAGGTTATACTGACTGTGTACTTCATTGATGGTGAATTCATAACCTTGTTTGTAATCGAATGATTCCCCTGAATCTAATTGGAGTTGTTGGATTTCAAATAGCTCTTGATCTTCCTGTGTGAGAACGATAGTGTTATTATCATCTATTCCCATTAAATTTATGGTATCTTCATCATCATAATTTTTTTCAGAACTCTCAACACAGTTCTCTTGAAAGGGAGGTCTTATTGTTTGATCTGGGGCTGGTTCTTTTGTTTTTCCTGAATTTGTATTTTTTCTAAAGTTGGGATTTCTGATTTGTTGTTGGTTATCCCATTGAGGTATTATTTCTATGTTATCTAATCTATCCATCATCCTCTCTAAATTTTTAGCTAACATATCTATTTTTATGCCTAAACTAGAGGCTTCTTATTTCATGGTTACCCTCCTCTCATTTCTTAATATGGCCTTTTTAGCTAGAATGTTTACTTCTACACCTACAACATCTATTTGCATTCTTTCCAATGTTTCTACATTTCTCTCTCTTAACTGATTGCCATTTCTGTGTCAAATCCATCTGGGACTTTAAGTAAGACAGAGTCAGGAGTGTGTTTGAGATTTATAGGAATGGAATTGTAAACACTGTTATATCTAGTGCAGTAGTCTTGTACAAATTCATTAGGAGCTCTCTTCATAGAATCAAATTCAGACAGTATTTGAACTGGATTTTTCTTCTTTTCCCATTTATTTAAAAATAATCTATGAAAAAAAGATAAGTCGGCTCCACTACCAATCACAAGACCCGTAAACCATTTCTTGACTTCCCCTATTAATTTTTGTGCAAAGAGACTCATTTTTACATCAGATTCATCTATCTCATGGAGTTCAAAGTAATATGTCATTTTATTAATGTGTTGTTGAGTTGTGTAATGAGTAGTAGCATCAAACTGTGGTATCTTACTTTGGTAATCTTGGGGCATATCATCAAGTTTCACTTGAAGGAAAATGGGGATATACCTAGCAACCATAGCTTGAATTCTAACCTGGCTAGGAGGTAAATTAGAAGTGCTAGGGATTGAACTAGAAGTAGTGGCTGATGAAACTGGATTATAAGGTGCTAAAATAGAAAAAGTAGTATATGAACTAAACACTAAAGTTGAAGTACTAGGAAGTGAAACTGGAATATATATGGAACTACTAGGAAATGAGAATGATGTGTTTGAAAAAGAAGTAGGTGAACTGGTGGATGAAGTGGATGTAGGGGATGAAGGAAATAGTATTCTAGGTTGTATGTGTAATCTAGGACTAAATGGATATGTGGATTGAATGGTAGTAGAAACTATAGATGATGTAGTGGTATCTAAATGAGGAATAGAAGGTTTATGTGTATGCTAAAATTTGAGCTAATTCAATTGCCTCATCAATTTCCTTAGGAATAGCAGCATTAATCTCTTCAAGTTTGTCCTAATTTTTAACTTTCTTTAATTCAGAATCTGCTATAATATTTTTAAGTTTTTTTTTCAAAAATGAAATAAAAACAGGGTCTAAAACAACAGTACTTAAATTACTTTCAGATTTGGTTCTGAATAAAGAATGTTCAAACTCTAAATCAAACTCTATATCCTGTAAACTTACTAATTCTTGGGGTAATGAATTGACTCTTATTAATGGAAATTTAGCATCTAAATCTTCCTTATATTTTTTCTTTTTCCCAATTCTATCTGGGTTGTCCACTATAACAACAGGTTTTGGATTCAGGTTAGACCTGGTCTAATAAAATTTCCTAGAAGCCAGAATTACAATTTTTTATACTCACAACTAGTAAAACAGTCTTAAAGGAAAAATGATGATAAAAATTATTTCCTTTAAGATCTTTTTAACAACTAAGGATTGGTTAAGTCCCCAGTATGGTCACCAGTATGTTATCACTCTAGTAATTCTTTAGCTGTGAGATTTTTGGTTTTTAGTTAAGAAAAATAGAGGTAACCACAGACCAAATTTTAAACTCTAGGATCTAGCCTTCCTAGGGTTCATAGAGGGCTCTCTCTATAAAATTTAGCTATGTTTTGATTTATAAAATATTGGGCTAGTTATGATTGTGCAATTGGTTTTGGTTTGATTAGTTTGGTGGGAAAAATAACTTAAAGAGATGGATAGTGGGAAAACTATTTGTCCATTGGGCTGAGGATTCAAAAGTTAAGTAGACAGAACTAGGATCAAGACCAAAAAGGCAAATGTTTTCAGGGCAAGATAGATAACCCTTGAAGATATTGGAAATCTGTTTTATGAGGTGATATGATCAGGATAAAGAGCAATGAAGGGTTCTTTGATCCAAAAAATGGAAGTAGTAGGTAGAGGTCAAATGAAAGAGGGAGCAATTAAGGGTTCCCTACTCTGGAAATCAACAGAAAATATAGAGATGAAAAATAGTAAAGATAGGGTGCTTTTAACAGATCCTGAAGTAATACTCCTGTTCATTCATTCAAATTTAGAACACATAATGGATTGCATTTAACAAAGAAATATAAACAATAACAAGTAGAAAATACTTCACTTCAATAGCTCATCACATGAATCCTGAAATATGATGCTAGTTGACCTGATCCAGTCTGCTACTCGAAATTTGAAACACAAAAGCCTTCAAGTACACAAAAATGATTATAGAAATCTTCAGCAATTTATTCCATAATAATACTTAAAAGGATGAAGTATTTATACATAATTGTTTACAAAATATCCTAGAATGTTTCTAGAAATTATTTAAGGAAAATAAAAATATCTTTACAAAAAAATAGAGACAGTTGCTTAACAAATCAGCAAGTTGTCCTATCTATCCAAATAAAATAGAAACTGATTATGGATTAGGTGCAGCTGGCTACCTTGGTCTCCTCCTTGCTGGCTTTAGATGTTTCAAGTTGGTTTTAAAATCTGAATTACTTTATTATTTACTCTTTCATTGATTCTCTTTAATCTCTGATACTCTTTTAAACTAGGATACTCTTTAACCACTGTAAAAAAATATGTTTTCACCGCAAATCAGCATACACTTTTCTTCTTTTATATTTCTATCTTTTTACCTTTCACAGTAAATCTGTTAATGACTGCCAATCTCAATTTTTTGGGATCTGTATTTTCTTAAGCGTTCTGAAGTTTTCATCTACTTCAGTGTATTTGGCAAAAGTGGGCTTTATGACAAATAAATGTCTTATCTCATGCTACAGATAGAATAAATCTTTAAAGCTTCCATGTAAAATTTTTCCAGTGGGGAATCATTTTCCATCTGTTTTGTTGACTTGTTCCTTTGCATATTCTCTAATCTTTTTGTTGTAGTCTTCCTGAGGAATAATTTTAGCATTGATGACCAAAATGTTAGGCAGACTACTTTGTCTCAAATTCTCAAATTTAACCATGAATCTGGTTATTGCTATGTTCATATTCTCACACTTCTCCTCAAGCTGCTTCATTAGGTTCTTCTTGGTAATAAATTTCCTTATTTCAAGGATAGTTTCAGTCCTGTCAGTAATTTCAATCTCTTCTAACTCTTGTATGTTTTTTCTATTGAGAAAATTAATCAGTTCTAAAGCTTGCTCTGGTTTTTTTCCAAACTCTTCTTTAGTCTTCTGGATTTCTGCTTGGGCTGCTATTAGCAAATCTCTCTGTTCAAAGATTACTTGAATTGAAGTATGGCTTCAATGACATTGTTCCATAATTGATTCTTTACATATGATATGGGCTCTTTTCAAGTTAAATCGTTTTGAATATTTTTCAATTCTTCATTTAGCCTATTAGCCTTTTGCTCATGGGTTTTAATATTGATTTGGGCTAATTTATTTTGATCCTCAATATTTTCAATCATCTATTTCAATTTATTAATCTCACTTGTCTGAAGTGACATTTCTTTCATAGCTTTTACTAATTTGTTGGCCTCATCTGTAGGGTGAGCTCCTATTGTAGATGACTCTGTAGCTGATGTTGTAGATGATGTCACTGGCATTGCAGTAGCCAGTGGAACTTTGGGTGCCAACACTTCTACCAGAGTTTAAGGCACAACTGTAGTAACCACAGGAATGACTGTAGGTGTTTCCTCTGCTTTTACTGTTTCTTTTTCATGGACAAGCTTGTCCATATGAATCTCCATTTATTTTATCTATGCTGTAAGTTGAAAGATTAAATTCATCATATCATCCTTCACATTCTGTCCTTGTATAACTTATTTGGCCCGAGGATGTTCACTTGAAGGAATTTTAAGCTGTTTCCTCAATGTTGCAATATCCTCATTCTTTTTCTTTACTAATTGTTCTACTACCTTGACATTTGCAGGGTCGTATCCCACCTGTATTACCAACTCTTATAAAGATTTTATTCTTAGATCTTTAGCATATAATGAGGCTATGCCAAGTTTCATTTGATCCCTCATGTTTGTGATAGTGTTCTGAAGTTTCTGAACACTCATAACTTTGGTTGTAATAGTAGAATACAAAATCTCTGAACTCTGTCTATGAAATTCTATTTGATCAACTACATGTATGCTTTCTGTTGGCACTTCTATATCAATCTTCTTGTAATCTGAAACTGTTTTTGGAGTCTTCACTGTAGGTTGTAATACTGACATGACCAACTTTTTATTTGAGTAATCAAAAGTAGATAAAAGTCTGTTTTGAATACTAGATGTTTGCTTGAGATATTGAGAATAAATTTCATTTTTAATCTCTTCATTCTTTAGCTTTATCTATTTTTACTTTTCCCTGATATCTAGATCCTTTTCCTCTACTGTCTGTGAGGATGAAGCTTCCATGTTCTGTTGTTTTTCTACCATTTGTGCATTTGAATTATCAACTTTTTCTTCATTCTGATTCTGAGTAACTGGCTCATTCGTGATGACTGTGGTAGGCTCTGTATTTGTTACTGGTATATCTGCATCTTCTACCTCAATGGTCACTTTTTCTTTACTCAATGGATTTAACTTAGGATTTTTATTGTATCTTAACTTGAACCTAGTTTCAGAGTGATTTTAGCAACATAGGTACCTTCTTCTCTTACTCTCTTGGTGGCTTTCTCTGTTTGATCTATAGTTTGTAAAGTGTGACTAGTATCACTTTTCTTTACTGCATATATATTAAAGTATTTTCTGTCCACTAAGTCTGATTGGCATATTTCTCAATCTCTGGTTTTTTGTCATGAATGAAGGGTGTTAAATTACCCGTAACCCTTATTTTACTTAAAATTCTTTGGGGATCATAATTCCAGGAAAACTCTCTTCAAATATGTACTCCAATAACTGTTTAGCTGCTTCTACCTCTACATCTCTATGATTGCAAATGAAAGGTCCTACTTGATTCTTCAATTTAAACTTTGTTTTCTTCTTTGATACTAGGAAATTGATAGAATCGAAGTTTAATATTTGCCTGATATACTCCAAGTCAAAAACCCTCATTGATACAAATTTGGGTAATTTGTAGGGAAACAAATAGGATCCAAACACTCAATCTCAGTATGTTTTTCATACAAATACCAATCACCAGTCTTGGTCTGCTCTGATAACTGTAATATCTTCTTCATCTCATCATTTATCCTTGGCTATTGAGCGTTTGTTAACATTTTGATCAATGGATGGATAAATAAATCTGAAAACTATGCATAGGTGAACTCTCTGGACTCTTTCTTGATCAAAGAGGTCCAGAAAATAACTGAAAGAGGATTTCCTTCTATTTCGAGCTTCTTAAGGGTTAATGGAAAATTATCTGCTTGAAAATACAAGAACATGTAGAAGAGGAAAGATGTGTATCTCAACACTCCTTCAGTTGGCAACTTAACCAATTGGTCATGGATATTGTCTGCAATATACTCAGCATAGTTGAAGATAACAGATGGAGGTTGTCCTGGTGTGAAAGTGGATAGGAAACCTAAAATGGACTCATCTATATGTTCATCAATGAAATACCCTAGAATGAGTGAAAGCATTGAAATGATATGCCTTGAACCTTCCGGGAACTTTGAAGAAGAATATGGGGGATTAATTTGAGGAATTTATACATGCATGGGCATGAATATTTGGAATATTTGAAATCTCTTATGAAAATCAGGGCCAATGTATAGCTTGGTAAGGGCTTCTATGGATAAAGGGACTACTTGAGGATCAGGCTTGAGATGTAACATTTGGTTAATAGACTTAACAGTAATGGTAAAGAGTAATTCTTTGTTGGCATTGATTATTGCTCTTTGCTTAGGCATATAATAATGATGGCATAACCTAATGACTTCTGGGCATAAATTAGTAACTGGAACAACATATTTGGGCAAGCGTGATTCCCAAATTTTAACTTCTTCAAGATTATCTAAAGATTTTTTAGTTCTCCAGCTATGAAGTTCCAACTAATTGAATTCTACAATAGCGTCTGCTATCATATAGTCAACATATGCTAATGGAGTGTGCTCAATGTCTACAACAGGAGGTTGTAGAGGATTTATAATGATAGCAGTTTTGGAAGATGAAGCTAGAGTAGTTTTAGGCATTTTGCGACTTTTTCGACTACAAAACTCTGCTTTTAGGCTTTTTTGGCTACTTCTGCAAGATTAAACAGTTTGCAGAAGTATTTTTGACTCTGACAGGGATTTCTTAGATGAAAACAGGCAGAATATGGTCTTTCCTTGGATTTTTCCTTTCAATCTTGAACTCTCAACATGATTTACAGATTTTTACTATTTAGAAAACAAGAAACAAGGGTTTCTTGGTCTTTTTCAATGGGTAATTGGGCTGAAAAATCTGTTGAAATTAGGCACAGAAGTTAGGCTACTTTCAAAGTATTTCTGGGCTTTGGAGTTTTAAACAGTTTAGAAAACTATAGAAACTCAATTTTTTGATTCAAAACAGTGTGCTGCATAAAACAGGGTTTTTCAGAAATTTTGACAAAGTTTGGCCTATTTTTTGCATCTTTTTAATAGGCTTGTTTTGAATAATTTGAACTCTTACTGGAATTTTTTTTAAAAGGTATTTTAAAACTGATAACAGGCTTGAATTATGGAGGAATACCTATTATATGTAGGTACAGGGTTTTGAGGATTTCTCTGAAGGTTTTTGAACAGATTCTGTGGTGTTTTTCTGATCTTTGGAGCAATTCAAAGCACCTTAGCAATCGTCAATAGGTACAGGTGGAAATTTGCAGTTTCTGGGCATGAAAACAATGAAAATTCTTGTTTTCAGAGTTATAATAACACATACAATGGATACGCGCAGAAGGAAGGGATAAATAGTGCATTTTCAAGGTTTATTGGGAAAATTAGGGTTAATTCCAGATGCAATAAATGGTGGTCAAATCAGGCAGAAAGGAAGTTTTCGGATTCCATAGGCAAAAATCCACTAGTGGTTATCACACGTCACTTGGTGGTAAGTAGTTTTGAATGGATTGGATGCGATCCGGTAAAAATACACCACGTCAAGGAGAGAGAAAATGGAAAAACTGCCCATTTTGCGTGGAAATGAAAAGGTTTAACACAGGCAAATTTATTTGCGATATTGTTTGTTAGTTGTTGGATCATGGGGTTTGGTTGCGAACGACCAAGATCTATTCATAAAAAGTGTCAGGATTGGAGTGGGGCCAAGGTTTTAATACACGAGGGATGGTTTGTTTAACTTTATAAATAAATCATTTATTAATGGGTTATTTTTGTGGGTTATTTAATATAAGGGGTTTAATACTATACGAGAGGGGTATAGCTTAGGGAATTAATATATAAGTTAGAAATTAATATGAAAAAGGGGGTAATGTATGTAATGAATGAAAAATACATGTTTTAACACTAAGTAAAGTGTAAATAAATCATAGTTGTCTTTTTGTATTTTTCACACTTTCACTTAGGATAAAATGTATTTTATGGGTTTTGAGTGATTTTGAAAGGAAATCAAATTAGTTATTTAGGGTTTTAATTTTACTAAGTAAAAATGGGTTTTTACTTAGGAAAAAAGGATTATGATTTATGGATGAAGGGTAAATATTGATGGAAATGAGTTTTGTGTACGAGTTAAATATTTTTTAACCAATCAGTCATTGAGCCTTGGGTCCAGTCCCAACAGAAGTCAAAGAAATGCTCTGAGCTTTTTTAAATAATAGTTTAGAATAATGAATAATTGTAGGGGGGGGAATTATTATTTTTTTCCCAATGATGCTTTATTACATGCTCGCACAACTGCTTTCTACCTACCCATCTTTATTTCTAACATTTTTTACTTCACTTTCATGGGTGCATTTAGGATTGCAACCCTAAATCAATTTTTCTTTCAAAGTATAATACTATCTAAACCTAACCTTATTTCATCCGAGGGCTCAGATTAAACTGTTGAGCTCCTCATTTATTCTCTATCTTATCTACTGATTTGTCAAGTTTAAACTGTTTGACATATCTTTATTCTCTATCTAAAACATGAAATTCAAAGCATGAAAAATTAAGATTAAATTGTTTAACTGATCATGGATTATGGCATTTATTAACAATCTGAACATAATCATTATTATTGCAGTAAAAGTAAATAGTAGTGGCATTTTGACTTGTTCACTTTCATGTCTTATTCTTATCTCTTTTTTCTTTTGGGGTCTATCTTTTTCTAAGTCCTTTGAAATTTCTTTTAGGACTTTTAACCTCTTTTCACTTTTTATTATTTTTCAATTTTCAAAATATTGGAAAACAACTTGCAAAAATCAAGGTATGTACATATTTACAAGACTATCAAATTCAATTCAAAAATTATGAACCCTATTATTATATGACCCTAACACATTGTTCAAGAATTTATTCATATGCAGGACTGTCCTTGAACCTTTCTATGAGACATTGAAAACAAAATGACATATGAAAATATTTACATATGAAAATCCATTGAAAAACCTCTGGAGCAGGGGGAAGTGATGATTAAGGTGCAGCTGATTTACAACTAAAAATATTGATTTATTGTGGTGTTGCCTCTCTTGTAAGAAAACCAGCTATACAATTATCTTTACCCTTTTTATATTTAATCTCAAAGTCGAATCCATCCAACCATAGGCTCCATTTTATTATCTTATTGTTTCCTTGTTCTAACAATATTTTTTTGTAATAATCCTAACCATATGTTTCAAGCATGTTCTTACGATGAATCTTACTAGTTCTAGGAACAACCTGAATATTTTGATTCCATTTTTGAAAACAAGGATTTCCTTATGAGAAGATGGATACATGAGTTTATTGTCATTAAAAAATCCTCATGCATATGAGCAAACTTCTTCCCTTCTTACATGATTTTTCATCAACACTCCTTCCCATACTTCATTGGATGCATTTTTTTTCTAAAATGTAACAAAATTCATGTCTTGGAAGAACCATACTTGGTAGATTTTGGACCTTTTGTTTAATAATTTGAACTGCGGTTGTCATAGATGAGGTCCATTCTATTCCTCAGAGCCTCTTCTGTAGGACCTTGACATGTTTGTATTGATTTAAAAAATCTATCAAATGTAATTGAGGCTTCCTAAGAATCTCTACAATTTCTTGCGGTCATAAATTACATCTCAAAATTTTGTTAAAGCTTTCAACGCATGTTCTTGCTATCCATCTTTTCCTTGGAATAGAATTAGTCATAAATATTTAGTTCTATATTTCACAAACTCAAGTTTAGGCTTGTTGAGAACTAGCCCATGTTTAAAAATCTTGTGGTGAACTACCTCCAATTGTTTTGTATGTTATTTTAAATAAAAGAACAAATTAGTAAGTCATCAATACAAACAATAACAAATTTCAAATCTCCAAAAATATCTTCCGTTCTTTTCTGAAATTCAAAGGGTGCATTCTTTAATCCAAATGGAATTACTCACCATTTGAACTGTCAATGTGGCATGAAAAGACCAGTCTTGTATCTGTCATATGGTTTGATCCCTATCTCCCAGAATCTACTCTTAAGGTAAAAAATTTTAAACACGTTATTATTACTTATTTTCCGAAATAAATATTATTTAGATGGAAGAGGAAACCTCATAGGAAACAAAGCATCATTTAATGCTCTATATTTGATCACCATCCAAGGTTTACCTCTATTTTGTTCTGAATGCTTGTTGACATAAAATTTTGGGCAAGCCTAAGGGCTTCTGCTTGGTTCAATTAAATTTCATTCCAATAGTTCAACAATCTCATTTTTACAGAGTTTGAGCTTTATTAGGGACTTTTGGTTTGCTGATGACTTATGAGTTGTTCCAGAGAAATTTTATCTGTAGGGAATGTCCAAAAAGTATTGCTCCCTTTTCAAAAATGCAATGGGTGCATATAGTATACATTCTTCTTCAATTTTCTCTTTTATTCCTCTAATGTATTCTCGCCCTTGGATTTCAACATTTCTGATTACTTTATTGATATTTGCTAGCTTGTGAAGAGAATATTCAACTATATCTGGGATAGGGTCTACAATTCTATTTACATAGTTGGACTTACTTGGAATTTTTACAGTTCTTCCTTGGATTTTGAGGAAAACATGGTTTTCTTCTACAACAAGAAGTTTTCTTCTTACAAAACTTTAACCAAACAAAATGTCACTTCTTGTATCAAAACTGTAAAAATTTACAAAAGTAGGAATTCCATTAAAAATAATTTGGAAATCGGGAGCCATAGCTCTGGTAGTCATTAATGTCTTATTTACAAATCCAAATTTCAAGTTTGTAGGTTGACAATAATATTCAGGAATGGCACTATTCTTTGCACTGGAATTCATATCTCCTATGTTTAGTTGTGCATCCAGAGAATATGTTTTATAACCACTAACCTTGACATCCATTATAGTAACAACTTATATTCAAATGCATTCATCTGGACAATACATGAACCTGGTTCTGATTGGTGATCTTCTGGTATGAATTGTAATTCTTGTGACTCTCATTCATGATCTTCTTCTTCTTTGAGCACATCTTCAAATTATTCTATCATCATTGAATCTTTTAGTTCTGCAAGTTGTTTCTATTTTTTGTCCAATTCCTTTTGGTAAGCTCTCATATTGGTTATAATTTATTTAACAATGCCTCCTTTTTCTTCAATGGTTCTTTCTAAGTGCAATATTTTTTCTTGCAGTTTTCTAACCCCGTCTGCTTCTTCTTCTTCATGTGAGAGATTCTCAATGATGGGAGAAGATTTCTTAAACCGATAGGATTTTATATGATTAAGAAAGCTTACATCTTCTCGGCTTATGGTATATCTACGGGGAAACTTCTTCCTTGTTAGAATGTTAGATGAGGGTGTATTCGAAATCTGTGTAGATGTGGTAGGTGTGTCACTTAGATAGTAGGCGACAAGATTCACCACACTTGGCTCCATGATTTTGGGTCGTTGACACTTGAGGGTTGATGGGAGTTCTGTGAAACTTTATGGGATGGGAAAGTATCCTGGTGTGAGGGAAGAAATACGAGATTGTAAAGATACGATTTCAGAGCCTAGGTCTGCAATATTTTCTAAATCAAACATATTGAGATCTAAAATTAAGTCAAGATCTGAGGTGGATTCAAAGCAAGATGAGTCTTCAGGATGTGGAGATGGTGGTTTTGACTCATTTGAATCTATGACTAAAAAATATTCTTCATTTCATGGGGGCTGATCTACTTGCTCGCATTGAGTCAGATCTAAATATTAGAAAATATGTCAAACAATTTATTTTGGAAACATGTTTTACCCTTCAAAGGAGATTTTCTATCCCAATGACCCGATTTCTTGCAAATGAAAGAAGTTCTTGATTGTGCTCTTTGGGCGCCTTCTTCCCTTCTCTTGAAGTATCCTTTTCTTTGTCTTTGAGAACTTTTTCTCCTAGGGTAAAACCTTTTGCGTTGGATTTTATTTATGCATTTTCGACATTGGCAAACACTTCCATGTTGTCATTTGCTATAATTATTATTTTTTCTCTTGCAAAAGAAATGATAAGTTTCGGCATAGATATCATAGAAACTTGCATTGAAACCAATATTTTTCTTTACTGATTGGGTTGTCTTTTTTTCGAGGCATTCTTTTTGCAGAGTAAATACAATTTGTTCATGGAATCCTGCAAGAGAAATGTTTTCAATATGTATATTTTTAGCTTCAAATATAGCCCTGAAAATATTTGGGATTCTGCCAGAAGTTAGAGACAAACCTTATCTCAAATAAGGAGTATTATGTGGGTCTATTTCCATATAAATAATATCTTGCAATGTGCAGAAAAACTGAGGAAGTTCTTTCATATCACAAAGTCATTGACTCATGAACACATCTACATACCGATGGCCATCAACCTTAATGTATCCATTAAAGTCATTGATAATTTCCATGATGAGTTCAATGACTGACTTATCACTATTCATAATATTGAGTTTTTCATATTCATTCATTCTAGACCACCATAATTAGAATTTACCTTGGAAACCCCAAGTTATCCTTAAAGCTAATCCTGACCATGAGACTATGTTTATCTTAATGGAATTTTGAGTGCTTTCCAATGTAGTGCAAGTATAGATTTCCATGAGGATTTCATTTTTAGATTTGATTTTCATATTTTTCATAGGAGCTTGATCGATGTTATCTCAAATAAGAGTAGGGAACTCATTAGTGTTTGAAGGATCATTTGGAGTTTTTTCAGGTGAACCATACTTGGCATTACACCACTTTTCCCACGTATATTCAAAAGGTCAATTTTTTCTATCATTATCTAAACTCCTCTGTTTTTAGAAGGATCCTTATCCTCGTCCTTTTACCATTTTTATTTCTGCTTTGTTTTGTGGTGGCAGATCAAAGATTGTGATTTGTGATTGAACTAGAGCCAATTTTCCTCTAGGAAATTAAATAAATTGCAAAATTGCAAAATTATGGGATTATATACAAAGAATTATTTGAACATTGGGAAGTATTTTTCCCCTCAAGGTTTGTTTCTTCTAGATGGAATATATGGCTATAAAATTATGTTGTAGTAAGTTCTTCTTCTAAATAAGGATTTGTTTTTCCAAACTCAGCTTTAAATCTACTACTACTTCCATAATTTTCTCTAACTTCATGTTTACATATTTTCACTTATCAAAATGCTCAGAATTTTTTTGACTCAAATCATCTAAACTAGAATGGAATCCTCACACATGGTACTGTACTTTCAACACTTCTTGTGATAGATCACCAAGATTATGTTTTTTAGGTCCCTATATTACTAATATCGTGGCTTATTGTTGTTAGTGTAAACTCCTTATTGTTATTGTTGTAACCCTGTGGTGAGCCTTGATATTACACCATGAGTGTTGCAACTCCCATGGGCTACCCTACTTTACTTTATCAACTTGGGGTTTGTACAAACTTGGAGGTGGCAGTGCTATATACATAGCAGATGCATTCTTCTCATGTCATCCTCTTCTTCTTTACGAAGGGGTGATATTTCTTAAACTATGATAAGAACTGGAAAGTAAATTGTTGGAAGGAACTAACATAAATGAAACTAACTTAAATTGGAGAAAGGAAATGATATAAAGGAAACTAATTTAATCTGCAAAAAGGAAATGACTGAAAAAAAACTAAACTAAATTGCACCTAGATAGGCCAATCGGCTAAAAACACCCTACTTATCCTCTGATCTATTTACCATGCTTTCATTCTTCTAACCATGAAACTATTCATGATAAACTAAAATTGACAAATTCTGGCTTGCAGTTTTGAGGAAAACGGGCTAAAAGTTCTAATGGAGGGCTCACCACATGAAACAAGGCTTAGAGGTGGAAATAGGGTATTTAAACCTTATTAAAACTTTATTATAGCGCAAAAATTCTTTGGAGCAGAATGATTTGAAAAGTGCGATGGAGGGTTGGAAGTGTGATATGTGATATCGCAATATCACAGGCTAGCGGAGAATCAAGAATACAGTTCGGGAGCGGGAGTGAAATGAGATGAGTCTGATGACATGGCGATGGGACCAGTGAAGAAAGCGTGAGACCAATATCAAAATCGGAAGACAAGAGTGGTAAGTGTTAACAAGGAGCGAATGTAAAGTTTGTAATGTGATTTGCAAAAATTCCAAAGGTTGCAATCTGCTATATGAGAAGGTACCCCAAGGTAATTGTTGGGGCATTGCACAACCCAAAGGGTAGGACTCTATAAGCAAAGGTACCCCAAGGGCAGGTGAAAGTAGTCTTATCCTGGTCTTAAGGGATAACTTGAATATGATTGTACCCACTGAACCCCTCTAAAAAGGAAAATAACTACATCCCCACTCCTCCATCCTAGTCTACAGCTCCTATTTGGCCTTAAAACCCTTCATATCATGCTCAGCCAGTAAACCAAACATACCAGCAGTATGTTCCACAACAAACTTAGTGGAACAATCCATCCCAAGGGTGGAGGCCTGAACAAAATCAACCACCTGCTCTAATGCCTCCACCCCAACCTCAACCTTAGCTTACTCATGCTGCTCCACCTAGGCTACCTCAAATACCTGCACAACCCAATCCGAACCCGAACAAGAGACATGCACAACATGCTCCCAGTGGAGAAACATCTTATATAGCTTATGTTGTGGAGATACAAGTGGTTAATCTCAAGTTGGGAAGAGTACTCCCAGAAAACCATCCTCCATCTCCACCTGTAGAGGTTGAGGAGGAAAAGGAATAAGGAAACAATCAGATCCAGCAACCTCCTTTTCTTGAGCGCTCGATCCACCCTAGTCAGCACACCCCAGAGGAGACTGAACTCCTGGGAGAATTGGAAAATTTGTGTGTAAAGATACCACTTCTCCAAGCAATTAAGGATTTCCATATCTACAATAGGATCATCAAATAAAAGTGCTTCAATAAACCTGGGAGAAGGAAGAGAGATACCCCCACCATCAATGTGGTGGCAAAACTATCTAACCTAATGCCGGGGAGGGTGATATTTCCAAAGTACCTGGACCTTGGTAGTCCAGTTTTTTATGTGCATATAGATGGTGTCATAGTCCCCAACACTTTGATCGATCCAAGGGCTTCCATCAATGTCATGACCAAGGAAACTATGTTGAAACTTAATCTCCAAGGGACTCTGAGGAAAACCACAATAATTCTATAACTTGAAGATCAATCCACAGGAACTCTGGAAGGAATTGTTGAGGATGTTATGGTTACCATTGACTCTTGGGAGTATCTTACATGTTACGTGGTCCTGTAACCAAAAACCAATTTTAATGGTTATCCCCTCATCTTAGGAAGACCTTGGTCAGCCACTGCTGATGCTTATATTAGTTGTCGGGTCAGAAACATGAGTATAAAAAATGGTCCTTTCTAAAAACAACTAGTGTTATATCCTCCTGCCTAGCCTTCCAATGTTCATGATCTCTTTATATGTTTAGAGGATGAAAAAGACAAGTTATATAACACTAACCCTATGTGTACCATAGATGCTATTCTTAGAGGGGGGTAGCTTGAAGAAGATGAACTCATCGACCATGCCATTCAAAACCAGTCCTCCACTAACATTCCTCTAAAAAAATTAGTCAAATAGTTTGAAAACCAACCTTGGATGGAAGTGCACTCAGTTGAGTCAACCTTTGAATCCACCAAGGCTATTGAGTTTGGCCCATCCACATCTATGAAAATCATCCCAAACCTCTCGAATGAAGAAGAGAAGCAGTTATGCCAGCTTTTGAAAGAGAATCTAGATGCATTTTCTTGGGATTACAAGGACATGAAAGGGGTGCATCCTTCAGTGTGAAAAAATCATATTTACATCAAATAAGGATGCAAGCCTGTGAGACAACCCCAAATAAGGATGAACCCATCTCTGAAGGAAATAGTAAAAGAAGAGCTGCAGAAACTATTGGATGCAAGGTTCATATATCCTATAACCGATAGTGAGTGTGTATCTCCTCTTGTCCTAGTCCCAAAGAAGAATGGGAAGTGGTGAATTTGTGTTGACTATCGAGAACTTATCAAAGCCACCATGAAAGACCATTTCCCTTTTCGCTTTATAGACCAAGTCATGGATGACCTTGCGGGGAAGAAGTTATTTTCCTTCTTAGATGCATTCAGTGGGTACAATCAGATTCAAATCAGCCCTGAAGACCAAGATAAGACTAATTTCACCTTCCCTTGGGGTACCGTCGCTTATAGAGTCCTACCCTTTGGGTTGTGCAATGCCCCAGCTACCTTCCAAAGAGTTTTCCTAAGCATATTTTCTGAGTTATTCCATGACTCTGTCGTAATATACATGGATGATTTCACACCATATGGGGATGAATTCCATGAAGCTATCTCTAATTTAGGTAAAGTATTAAGAAGGTGCATTGATATGTATCTCTCCTTGAGCCCATAAAAGTGTGAAATACTGAAGAAACCAGGGGTGGTATTAGGACACTCCATATCCCAAGCAGGAATACAAGAAGACCCGAACAAAATCACTATCATCAAAAGGGTACATGCTCTTCAAAATAAGAAAGATATTAGGAGTTTGTTAACCTTAGTTAGTTACTATAGAAGGTTCATCAAATATTTCAGCAAGATGGCTTCACCATTATTTGGGTTATTGGCCAAATATTCTAAGTTTATTTGTTATGGTCCTTGTCAAGAGGCCTTCAAGTTGATTAAGGAAAAGTTGACTACTGCCCCCATCCTCCGAGGTCCAAATTGGACTCTTCCTTTCCACATCCACACTGATGCATCCAAAAAAGTTGTAGGAGCAACATTACGACAATTAGAGGATAAAATCCATTATTCCATTTATTTCGTCAGCAAGAACTTGTCAAAGTATGAACTGAATTATACTATTAATGAGAACGAAATCTTAGCCATTGTCCATGCTTTGAGGAAATTTAGGCATTATGTAACTGGATATCAGACATTATCAAACTTACCATGCAACCATCAAGTATTTAATGAACAAACTAGATGTTAATGCTAGGATAATTATATGGTTGTTAATTTTGCAGCAATTCGATTTGCATATTGTTGATAAACCTGGAAAGGAGAATGTTGTTGCAGATTTTTTGTCCAGGTTATCTCTCCCTGTAGGTGAATAAGGAATAGTGGATCGCCAACTGCCATATGTGCATCTCTTTGCTATATCAACACTCTCACCATGGTTTATTGATATAGCCAACTACTTGGTTGCTGGAAGACTCCCTCCTAATTTTTCATTCAGGGAGAGGAGTGGAATCATTAGAAAAAGCACCCCTTTCACATGGATGGGAGGAAACCTTTTCAAGCTAAGCCCTGATAAAATCCTAAGGAGATGTGTGAGGGAGGAATAATTTTTTGATATCGTCTCTACATGTCATGACAACCCATGTGGAGACCACTTTGCTACGAAGATAACTACTTACAAAGTTTTGTAGGTAGGATACTATTGGCCTACCCTTCAATAAGATTCTATAAGATACACCAGGAGGTGTGACCAGTGCCAATGGATGGGGAAACCCACACAAAGGGATGAGATTCCTTTGCACCCTTAGGTGGTTCTTGAGCCATTTTACAAGTGGGGCATGGACTTTTTTGGACCTATCGATCCACCATCTGGACAAAAGAAGTATATCATAGTATGCATTGATTACATGACAAAGTGGGTTGAAGAAAAAGCAATGAAGGTAGCGATCGAGGAGAAAGTATTAGAATTTCTGAGGGAGAATGTGTTTTACAAGTTTGGGCACCCTAGAGAAATAGTCATTGATCAGGGGGCATAATTCATCTCTCACCTCATTGAGAATATTTTGAGGAAGCACAAGATTAATCATATAACTTCTACTGCCTATCACCATCAGGCAAATGGCCAAGTAGAAGTAACTAACATAGCTTTAGAGAGCATCCTCACCAAGTTTGTGAGCAGCAGTAGAAAATATTGGGCAGATAGATTGGTAGAAGATACTTTCGCCTCCAACACTACTTGGAAGACAACAACGGGATTCACTCCTTATGAAATAGTCTATGGTAAGAAGGGTATACTTTCAGTTGAGTTTGAATTCAATACTTTAAGAATTTCATCTATCAAATGCCTAAAAATAAAGGTTGTTGCAACTAAATGGATTGGATGAGTTCAGAATGCAAGCACTTCTTCACATGGAGGTAGTTTAGCTGCAAACGAAGGTCTGGAATGACAAGAACATCAAATAAAAGAACTTCCAAGGGGGGATATTGGGAATTTTTGTATGATTCAAGGTTTAAATATTTCAAAGGCAAGCTTATGACAATATGGTTCGGACCTTACACAGTGTAAAAATATTTTGATAATGGCCTAGTTCAAATGAGAACCATAGATGAGGAAGGAATCCCCTTACTTGTCAATGGTCACAGACTTAAAATTTACAAGAAGCCTTTGTCAAGGGTAGTGTTAATAAATTCAATAACCAAAGAGGTGTTGTGATGGGAAACTCCATAGTTTCCCACACCTCCTGAAAAAAAAAAAGGAGAAAAAAAATAAAGATCCATGGGTGAAAACCTCTCTGAGGCACCCAAGGCAAGCTTGTGGGTTGAAAACCTCGATGGAGGCAGCTCACTTGATCTCAAAAAAAAGAACAAAAAGAGAATAAATATCCATGGGTAAAAACCTCTCTGGGGTGCCCAAGGCAAGTTTGTGGGCTGAAAACCTCCATGGAGGCAGGCCACTTTCTTTCCTAAAAAAAAAAAAACATATGCATCGGATGATTCAGATGACGTGGCGATGGGACTGGTGGTAGAGTATGAAAGTGATATCACAATCGACGTTAGGAACAGAATGTGTTATGACAACCAAATAAAATATGTGATTTATGACGTGTAATGCGGCAGAGTATGGAGAGATATCGCAATCAGCGTTGCAGCAGTAATTGTTAACGGGAACCAAGTAAAAGATATAATTTGCAACGTGCGATGTGACAGGGTATGGGGAGTTATCGCAATCGGTGTTTGGAGTGGTAAGTGTTAATGGAAACCAAATAAAATATTTGGTTTGCGATTTGCGATGTACGGTAGCGGGAAGTTCGAGGAGCAAGGGCAGAGGTTGAATTCCAATTGTTTTCAAATTTTTTGCATTAAAAAGGGTAAGGAAACCGTGACTAATAAAAACAAGGGAATAAGGCGAGCTGAATGGTTTAAGTGTTTTTATGAATAAAAAGGTGGGTGTGGCAGCGAGAGTAAGTGGGAAAAAGTAGAAATGGAGGGCATGAAAATAGTGTGCATATTGTGAAGACAGAGATGGAGAGTGAAGTAGGGAGGCACCATGGAGCTACTCTGGGGTTTTAACAATAATTCCTGCAATCAACCTGCTAACTTATGCGCAAAGAAATAGAAAAATGCGTAAAATACAGTGCAAAGGGAGACTGAAAAATGGTAATGCAACTCTACTTTTAATCTCAGAAACAGTGAACAAAAATCAGTTTTTGGGTTTGTGGGAAGGTTCACCCTCCTAGAGCTCTATTGACATAGATGAGAAGGGGGTATTGATCCACGGATTTTTTTGGTTTTTCTCCTCTATTCTATTACTCACAAGAAAATTAAACCTACAACATGACACTGAAAGAAAAACTAAATAGCAATTAGAAACATAAACAAAATTATCAGAAGCAAAACAAATGAAATGACAGAAAGGAGAGAAAAAATACAACAGAGAGGTTGACGCACATGGATTAGGCCCTAACCCATAAGCATATCTCTCTAAAACTTAAATCATTAAAATGAAATCAGTGTGCTCATTTCATAAGAGAATAGCCTCATACATTTCTGAGAGTTTGATCACTAAGTAAAATAATAAAAAACTCAATAACTTGCAACAAAATTCCGACCCTTCCTAGCTCTAGCTTTGCTCTATTTATTCTACAGGGTAGCTAACAACAACTCCCTAGAAAATAGTGATTTATTCCACTTGAATCCAAGTAAACAAAGATTGAGTGCACTCCTCTTTGAGTTTCTTGGTTGCCTCTAGAATTCGAATTGTTGGAGAGAATCCTTGTGGATCCTTTGGTTGCCTTTGGAATTTGAATTTTTGGAGAGAATATTTGGGATCATTTTTCTATCTTTGAGATTTAAGGATGGTGGACAATCCTCCTATAATTTCTCCTTGCTATCTCCTCCAAGTATTTACGATAAAATCCTTATAAAAATGATAATAATTCATGATTTTCTGCACTCAACCTCATATTAGGCACTTAGATTATGTAAGCCTTAATCACCACATTACTAGCATCATAAAACCAAATAATAATAAAAATGCAAGAAGAAAATATCTAAGAAGGAAAAATGGTGACCATTGACCCCTCCAAATATGTCTAATGATGGAGCTCATCACCCTGTAACCCCAATATTGCTATTATTGTACCCTTACATTATTATTGTTAGGTCAGCTAGGATTATATTGTGACCCCATGGACTCCTATATATATATATATATAAGGAGGTTTTTTCATTTTTATAATCCAAGAATTGTTCATTTATGTAATGTAAAGGAGGTTTCCCCCTCGAAGTGGCTTATTTCTAAGGCATTGATCTATCATTTCTTCTATTGTTGGAGCTGGTTTTATAACATTTGGTATCAGAGCTTTGGATTATAGGATTTCACTGATCCAAATCATGTCAGACCTATGACATTCAAAATAATATTTAGAGGGCTACTATAAGACCAAATTTCATATATTTAAAATCCAAAATCGTAGAGATAATTTAGTTTCAATATCGAGCTCCTCAAAAGCAAGAAAAAGATGTGTTTTTTTTTTTTTTAATTGCATAATTCTTATTTGAAAAATCAGTTTGAATTGATTGCAAGGGAATATTGTAGAATAGATATCAGTATTGGGTTTTAAAATTCCCCCTAAAAATAATTCAACACCCATAAGCCTTCAGAAGGCTCTACTATGAATCATGAAGATGAAGAAGTGTGAAATTACATATCAAAATTGCAAGAGAAAGTGCACCAAATTTTTCTCTCGCAAACAGTAACAAAAAATGAAATGGAAGTTTTGAAGTTAGGTGTGTAAGCTAAGATGGATGGTTTGAAGCAAGGCATGGAAGCTAATATGGATGGCATGGAAGCTAAGATGGATGACATGGAAGCTAAGATCAATGAAAAAATGAAATACAACATGGAAAACATGAAGAATGATCTAAAAGTAGACATGGAAGGTTTGACAAAGTTGATACAATAATTGTTTCCTTATGGCGAAAAGATAGTAGAGGAAACTCACGATGAGAAAAAAATAAATTTTAATCGTGATTTCATAAACTCTAAGGTTGGATTAAAGAACCACCATATTCCAAAGATGGATATGAGGAATTTTGATGGCAAGGATCCCATAACATGGATACTACATATGGAGCAATATTTTGATCTCAATAATGTGAAAAACACACAAAAGGTACGCGTTGCAACTTTACATTTAGAATAAAATACATTTGTATGGTATCGATGGCTTCTCTCATATAAAAAAATTGTCACTTGGTCGATTTTTATGGTGGAAATGATAGCACACTATGAGGATACAAAGAGAAACACCTTATTTAATCAATTGATAAATCTCAAACAAAAGGGTTCAATGGTTGAGCAGATTGAGGACTTACAAAAATTGAATTTAAGGGTAACTGATATTCCAAAGGAACACATTATTGATGCCTTCATAGGGACTTTAAAGGATAAAATCCACAATGAGGTTCGCTTTTGGGAACCTGATTCATTGGAGAAGGCATTCAGGTTGGCAACAAAATTTGAATGTAAAATTACGGCGACAAGGAAGCCTACCACTTGCATCTATAAAGATGGAATTGTTGCTACTTCTAGACTTCCACAACCTACAAGGTTTACACTACAACTATTGGAAGAAAAAATAGCAAAATGGATTTGCTACAGTTGTGATAGAAAATACAATAAAGGTCATAAGTGTGCTGAGAATAAATTATTTTACATAGATTGTGAAGAGAAAGAAAATGAACAAGAAACTTCAAAGGAAGAGGATATACACCAGGAACCAACCGTAGAAGAAGAATAAATGTGTCCAACCATATCGTGTAATGCATTTTTATGAATTACCACACCTCAAACTCTCAAGATATAAGGACATATCAAGAAGAAAAATGTAATAGTGTTGATTGATTCGGGTAGTACCCATAATTTTATTCATTTTATGGTAGCCAAGGAATTGAATTGTTTCCCATACCCAGCACCAGTATGTCAAGTGATGGTTGCAAATGGAGGAACTATAAATTTCTCTGGAAAATTCCATAATATCAAGCTAACCATGGGGGAATATGTATTGAATAGTCCAATGGTTTCCATTCTAATGGGAGTGTTGATGTTGTACTAGGAGTACAATGGTTACAATCTTTGGGGACGGTAGCTTTTAATTTTCAAGAAATTTTCTTGAATTTTTTTTCGGAAGGAAAGGAAGTGAAATTACTAGGTATCTCAGGAAAGCCAAGAAAGATAATAAGCTGTAATGTCATGACAAATCTTCTGAAGAAATAAGAAAGAAGTGTAATTTCACAATTATGCTCACTAGAAGTTCCAACATCAAAATCATCTATTTCTCCATATCTCAGAAGATTCTTGGACAATCATTCCAAGGTGTTTGAAACTCCCAAAGGACTCCCACCTATTCATGATCATGATCACGCTATTTATTTGATTTGAGTAAGTGTTCCTCCAAACATCAGGCCTTACATATATCCTTATTTCCAAAAGAGAAAAATTAAACGTGTGATTGAAAAAATGTTAGAGGCTAGTATAATTCAACCTATTCAAAGTTATTTCTCTGCTCCAGTAGTATTGGCGCACAAGAAGGATGGATCATAGTGCATGTGTCTAGATTATAGGGAGATAAATAAACTCACTATTAAATATAAGTTTCGTATTCCTATAATTGATGAATTATTAGATGAATTACATGGAGAAATTTGTTTTACCAAGTTGGATCTTTGTTTAGGATATCATCAAATTAGAATGAAGACTGAAGATATTACGAAAACAACATTTCGAACTCATGAGGGTCATTATGAATTTTTGGTCATGCCTTTTTTCCTTATTAATGCACCTTCTACATTTCAAGGGTTGATGAATTACAGTTTCAAACCCTTCCTCAGAAAAAAAAATCTAGTATTTTTTGATAATATACTAATCTACAACAGGTCTTGGAAGGATCATGTTCAACATGTTGACAGGGTGCTCATACTATTGGAGGAAAAATAATTATATGCAAAAACATCCAAATGTTTCTTTGCAGTACAAGAGGTGGAATATATGGTTCATATTGTATCTCACGAGGGTGTTAAGGTAGACCTAACAAAATTAAATCCATTAAGGAATGCAAAGTTCCCACAACCATAAAGAAGTTGCGAGGATTTCTCGGGTTAACAGGATATTATCATAATTTTGTTAAGGATTATGGGAGAATAGGAGCACCTCTAACAACATTATTGAAGAAAGATGCATTTTCATGGGCTCCTGAAGCAACTAAGGCCTTTGAACATCTTAAAGAGGCAATGTGCCTAGCTCTGGTCTTAGCTACGCCAGACTTCACAAAAACCTTTATTGTGAAATGTGATACCTCAGGAAATGGAATCGGTGATGTTTTAATGCAAGAAGGAAGACCCATTTCTTTTGAAAGTTGTCCAATCAAAGGAAACTATTTACATAAAGCTATTTATGAGAAGGAAATGTTGGCAATACTATATGCAATAAAGAAATGGTGGCCTTACCTAATGGGAAGACATTTCAAGGTAAAAGCCGATCATGATAGTCTTAAACACTTTTTGGAACAAAGACTATCTTCATAAGAGCAACAAAAATGGGTCACAAAGATGTTAGGTTATGACCTTGAAATCATCTACAAAAAAGGGAAGCTAAATTTTGTTGCAGATGCACTCTCAAGAAAGGATGAATAGGTGGAAGCATTACTTTATGCCATTTCTATTATCCAACCAGATTGGATAACCGAAGCAAGAGATCAATGGAAGAAGGGCGAAGAAGTGTGGATGCTCATTCAAAAGTTGCAGCAAGATCCTAGTACATCTAATACATTTAGTTGAAAAAATTATTCCTTATGGTACAAATATCACTTATATATTTGTAATAATTCCCAACTGAAACAAAATATTCTTTTGGAATTGCAAACTTCTCCTTTAGGAGGACACTCAAGATTTTTAAAAACTTAACATTGGGTGAAGAAAGAATTTTGTTGGGATGGCCTTAAATCTGATATTCAAAATTTTGTGGTGGAATGTTTGGTTCGCCAACATAATAAAGTTGAGACAAATAATACCCCAGGTCTTCTACAGCCTTTATCCATTCCATGTCAACGTTGGGAGGATATTTCAATGGCTTTTATCATAGGTTTACCTATGTCCAAAGGAAAGAGTGTCACCATGGTGGTAGTTGATAGACTTACCAAGTATGCACACTTTTGTGCATTATCTCATCCATTTAAAGCAAGGACAATTGCTACTGCATTTATTGAAACAATTCAAAAGCTACATGGAAACCCAAATAGTATTGTAAGTGACAGAGATCCCATTTTTACTGGAAATTTTTGGACGGAATTATTTTCTCGTTTTGAGTACTCAACTAGCTCATAGCTCATCTTATCATCCTCAATGCGATGGTCAAACTAATATAGTGAACATATTTTTGGAAGGATATCTTCGTTGTTTTGTATTTGATAAGAAAACACAATGAGTCAAGTGGTTACCTCTTGTTGAATGGTGGTATAACACTTCCTTCCATATTGCAGAAAAAATGACCCCATTTATGGCACTTTATGGATATCATCCACCATCCATCACATCATTTTTAAGTGAAAATTCTAAGGTTCAAGCAGTGGAGGATAACATCAAGCATCAACAAGAAGTTCTCCAACTCTTAAAGGATAACCTAAATTTGGCACAAAATTGAATGAAACAATAGGCAGATCAACATCATAGCAAGAGAAGTTTTGATGTAGGATATTGGGTATTTTTACGGTTACATCCATACAAACAAATGTCCCTCAAGCAGGATAAGAAGGATAGTAAATTATCTCCAGAGTACTATTGTCCTTTCAAGGTGTTTCAAAAGATTGGTACTATGGCATACAAATTGGAGCTTCCTACTTCTTCGCGAGTGCATCCATTTTTCCACGTTTCATACTTAAAGAAGGTTATAGGTGACAAAATTCCAATTCAAACAATATTGCCAGAACATGGTGAGGAAGTAAAAATCATATTGAAACCTAAAGAAGACATGAAAACAAGAACTCCAAACCTATGAAATCGATCAATTTCAGAGTATCTCATCAAGTGGAAGAACTTACCCACTGAAGATTCTACATGGGAGGATGAGAATTTTATACAGAAGCATCCAGAGCTACTTAAGCATTGAGGACAACACTTTTTTGAAGGATAGGGGCATGTTAGGTCTCTATATTACTAGTATAGCCCCTTATTGTTGTTTGTGTAACCCCCTTATTGTTATTTTTGTACCCCTGTAACCCCAAAAATTTTATTATTGTGCCCTTGCATTATAATTGTTAGGTTGAATAGGATTATATTGTGACGCCATGGACTCTTATATATAGAAGGATCTTTTTTCATTTGCATAATCCAATAATTGTTCATTTATGTAATGTAAAGGAGGTTTCCCCCTCGAAGTGTCTTATTTCTAAGGCGTTGATCTCTCTTTTATTCTATTTTTGGAGCTGGTTTTATAACATTTGGTATCAGAGCTTTGGATTCTAGGGTTTCGCTACTCCAAACAGGTCATCATGGAATTTTTACTATCACTTGTTTTCTACAATGGTTCAGAAGCTGAAATTTTTAGCACGCGAAGTTGAAATCCTGAGGAACTTCGTGTAACAATTTTAGATATTGTTTCACAATATTTTTGGAGATATTATTTGTGGAAGTTAGGGTTTGTTCAAGCTCCTAAATTTCATATTAAAGTGGTGAACATGGGAAAATCTTCATAACCCTCTCTCTGAGCATCAGATTGGAATTCTATAAAAGGTGGCCGCAAGTACACAGACTTTAGTTTCTTGTGTATCAATTTCATAGCCGGAGGAGGAAAAAAGACACTTGGCATGCCGTACAAGTTAGCTCTACTGAACCAATCCATAATTAGGTCATTTTGGGAGATTGGGCATAATTTTGCCTTGAAGAATCCAAGAATTGTTCATTTATGTAATGTAAAGGAGGTTTCCCCCTCGAAGTGGCTTATTTCTAAGGCATTGATATCTCTTTTCTTCTATTTTTGGAGCTGGTTTTATAACAATGTGATACACATTTTAGTTGTTAATTATTATATTTATAAAGCCTAATAATGTCTTGGGGCTTCTCACCCATCAATTTCCTATATTTTATGAAATCCACATCAGCTACAAAATTCCCATCTTTAAATTTTTGTAAAAAAAATCGAGGAGCAAGTCTCCTTTCTGGGAGTAGATTCCTTTCTAGATCATCCCTTGCCTTTTCTCTAGGTAGCGTGTATCACATGAACTTAATATCTCTCGGACAGGAAATATGTAGACATTCCTGGCATCACGCATGTTGGCCTAAATTTTCATCTTTCAAGATAGACTGATGTCTGTGAAAGACTTGAATTTTTTTATTAGAACTTTGACTTCTAGAGGTAATTAAAAATTTGCATTGAGAGGATGATCCATACTTGTATTTTTCCAAATACCTACTGAGATCTAAATTATCATGGGTTCTGAGAGACTAACTTCTAACAGGGATTTTGGATAATGCGATTTCATTCCTTAGTCTAATTATTGGTCCTCTACTTAACTCAGAAATAGACAATATTTTAGGTTATGGAGTCAGAAAATAGTTTTGAGACAATGGATAGTATTTTTCAGTCCACTCATCAAAAATTGTTAATTCGGGAAAACCTATTGTGATAGAAGTGACATTAGCAGGTCCAACCACCACTCCTTCTGAAGTGGTTCTCTGAGTAAGCTGTTGATTGAGAGTTGAGAGAGTTGTGGAGAAAAATCGTAAACAAATAGTGGAATGTAATTTGGAAATATTAGATTGCTCAGACATCTTAAAGCCAAAAAAATGGATGTAGGCTTGAAGGAGTTCATTACTATGGGGCTCGATTAATGAAACGTAGTGTCGTGGGATGATGGATGTCCAAAATGGACCATTGTGGAAAGGTGCCTGAAAACCACCTAGTAGAGCATCAATGAATTTATTATGGCATGAATCAATTACAAAAGTGAAGCAAGACACATTCAAACCAGGTTTAATGAGAGAATTAATGCCAAATTGTATGAGGCCGAGATGCACATACATATAACCTTATTCTAGTCCCCATTAGACATATTCTAGTTTTATGAGAGTTATCTAATATGTTAGCCCTTTTTAATTTGTAATATTGGTAAGAGCAAGTAGCAGAGGAAAAAATCAAACTGCTTTGGAATCTAGGACCTAGCCTTCCTGGGCTCAGAGAGGGCTCTCTCTGTATCTTTATGACTTAATATTTAACTTTGGTGATTGATAATTATGATTTTAGGCTAGCTATAGAGATTTGTTTTTTTTTTATTTGGTTGGTTGGACAATAGAATATGTGAATTGTAATCCATTGGGCTATGGAGTCAATAAAAGGGCTCAATTGCACATCAAATTTTCAAGTTCATTCACAAGGAAAGCTAACTATATAAAATGGATCTTACTGGCAGTGTGAATATGATATGATAGGAGGTAGTGAAAGCTAAAAAGAATCTAAGAATTCTTTAACTATACATTCAAAGAAAAACATTTAAGATCTTAGTTTCGTGAAGCTAAAGAGCAGTTAAGAATTCTTTAACTAAACTTCACAAGGGAAACTTTAAAGATATCAGCCTTGGTAAGGCTAAAGAGAAGTGAAGAATTATTTAACTATACTTCAGAGGAAAACCTTAAAGACAACAATTTCAGTAGAGCTAAAGAGCAATTAAGAATTATTTAACTAAAATGTACAAGGGAAAACTTTAAAAATGTCAGTTTTGGTAAGGCTAAAGAGCAGTGAAGAATTATTTAACTATACTTCCAACGAGGTAACGAAGAGTATAAATAAATTCCAACCCTTGATAATGAAAATACATGCAGTATTTAACTTAAACTGAGGCAGTTTCCCTAATCTAGGTCGAAAATATGGACTAAATGAAAAGTAAATGGAATTTTGACAATTGTTGCCACGCAGGGCCCGAAATAAAATATTATCTAGCAGATCACCTATAATATTAACTTCTACAATAAATTTTGGGCTGATATTAAAATATCTCTGGCAAACCAACTAAAAAATAAACTTCTATAATAACTTCCGAGCTAATATTTGAAATATCTCTGACTGTAACATTAATTGCAGCAATTTTTAAAAAGTAGGTTGGGGGTGGACGTCATGGTTATGAGGCAACGCAGAGTAGTCCTGACATCTGGCTTTTCTTTGGATCTCCAATGCATAGGTAATAAGAGGGGATGCACTACTGGAATGCTAAAAAAATTATCTTTTACTCAATAATTTCACAAACTTATCCCACTGATCTTCACTCGGGATTCCTATATTTACCATTTTTCTAAAGATTTCATCCACCTTAGTCAATCTATCAAAAGTTGGCTTTTGAATAAATAAATTTTTAATTTGATGATGACTCATCAAATCAAACTGTAGAGCTTCAAGAAAATCTCTTCCTCTAATGTGACCGTTGATATTTTAAAACTTTGACTTGTCTATAGAAATTGTATATATTTTTTTGCAATAATCTTCCAACTTGACCAGCTTATCATCTAATCCAACCAGACCTGGTAGTCCTTTCTGATTTAAGACATTAAATTTCTTATGAAACCTTTGAACAATAACATTCAAGGCTTCACACTTGGTCTACAATTGGTTGATCAAATTCCTTTTCTGCAATAACTTCTTAATCTTCAAAATGGCTGCAGTCATGTTTGAGATATTGATCTATTCTGATTCCTCCCTACTCTTTGAATTAAGAACTTTGATGATATCAGTAGCTTTGCTTGGCTTCTCTTGAAGTTGATCCTTCTCTTCTTGTATTGTTGTTCTGCACTTGTGGATGAGTTCCTGCAGTTTAAATATGATCTGAATTGATGGCCATATCTTAGTAATGAACTCATTAATGTTCTCCAAAATATTATCCTTAGCTTCTCCTAACGTTGATGCCATCAGAGTTTCACTCTCCAATTCTTTAATTTTGAGTTCCAACCGATGAGTCTTCTGCATTTCCCCTAGATAAAAAGTATCATTTATAATCTTTTGTGACTCCATAAGTTGAAACTTCTGATTTAGCTTCTCATGTGCTTGATTTTGTGTGGCCAAATCTTCAGCCTGTTGTGATGGATCAGTTATGTCCAAGACTGCTAAGGTTTTTGGACATGTAGAAGATGCCCGAGTGGTCAAAATGAGATCATTATTTACCTAGAGTGGTGATTTTTCTTTCAGTAGTTATTCAATCTATTTTTCCATTTTTCGGATTTGCAGATTTTGATCGATAATTAACTTGAGCATCACTTCCTTGTCAGCTTCACTTTGATCCATTTATTTTTCCTTTTAGTCTTCAATCAAGGGTAGCTTAAGTTGCTTTCTCAGAGTAGCAATGTCTGCATTTTTCTTCTTGATTATTTCTTCAGCTCATTTGCAGTTATGAGGATCATATCCTACTTTCACTACTAGTTATTCCAAGGTCTTTATCCTGTTGTCTTTAGCCAAACAGGATAACTTCTCAATTTTCAGCTGGGATTGCATATTTGACGGTGCTATTTTTGACTTTCAGAGGGACATAGTTGTTGTAGTCATGGTTGAAAATAGCATCTCTCCTGACTTCCTGTGCATATCCATTTGGTCAATAGGATGTATGTGTCTTGCATATAATGAGAAGACAGTCTTCCTGTAGTCAGCATGTGTTTTTGGAAATGGCACTGTTTCTTGCAGAAAGGTTGACTGCATCCTGCTTTTCTCACTTTCAAATGCAGTGAGGAGGCTATGTTGAGATGTAGATGTCTGCATCCAAAATTGGTTGTAGACATCCAATTTAAGTGCTTCATTATTTTTCTTGATTTGTAGGAACATGTAAAAAATATTATGTTCTTACGAAGAGTTGTCCTTTGAATGTTGGATGATCTCTAGTGGCTCTCTTGTAGGTGATGCTGATGGAGGATTCTGAGGAATATTGGCAGATGTGGAGACTTCAGTATCTTCCAAATTTATGATCTCTGGTTGTCTCTCTTCCGAAAGCAAGGAAGGAGTGAACTTTGGTCTCTTATGTTGTGAGATGAATTCTTCCACAAGTCCTTGGAATGGGGTGTCTCATCTCTGACCCTTTTTTTTTGTTTACTTTCAGGTACTTGTGTTTGCACATTCAAGGTAGAGATGTCTTGCTCATCTTCTTCTTGTAAGGTAGCTTCTACTCATTCATTCTGATTCATGTACTTCTGTATTTCTTCTCTTTAGGTATGGGTGTAAGGGGTTGTCTCTATTTCAACCCTCAGAGAAGAAATAATGCCATGGGGGTCATATGACCAAGTAAAACTTGATAAAAAAATCCATCTTCTTCAATAGTATATATGCCTCAAGACCAGCTGCTTTGGTATTACAAATGAAAGATCCATCATTGGCTTTGAGTTTAAACTGTGCTTTCCTCTTTCCTCAAACAAATTTCACTTTGTCCATACTTATCATTTTTCTAATGTACTCTAAAGAGAAGATCCTCATAGCCACATATTTTGGCAGTTTGTATGGTGGGATCTCACAACCATACACCCTGATCTCTGAGTAATTCTTGTATAAATACCAATCCCCAGTCTTTTCTTATTCACTAAGGTGCAGGTTTCTTTTCATGTCTTCCCCAATCCTAGGCTTTGATTGGCTGGTAAGGAACTACGTGACTGGATGACTGAATGAGTCTATGAACTTTGAGAAAGAAGTGGTTGTTTCCAAGGCTCTGACCAATTCTGTCCAGTGAATCATTGATTGATTCACTCCCTGAGCGTCCTACTTGTTGAGATGAATGGGAAACATGTCTTCCTATTGAAAAAAAATCATGTGAATGATCACAGATGAATAGTTAAATTATCCTTGAGTAGTGAAGTTCATGAATTTCTCATGTATAATATTAGACAAGAAATGGATGTAATTGTACATAAACAATGGTGATTTGTTAAGGCTGAAGATAGACATGAAACCTAGGATGAGTTCATCAACGGTTTTATCGTTGGGGTACCCTAGCAGATAGGAAAGGAGAGAGATGCAGTGCTTGGAAGCTATAGGAAAGATGGAGGATGCATATGGGGGATTTTTCTTTGGGAAGTATGCATCCTCGGGTAGGAATATGTCAAAAATATGAGCTCTCTGAGGGAAAGACAACTCGTGGTAAATATCCATGAGGGAAGTAGGACAAAAATAGGATAAGGAGTCAGAGGGAGGGATGAGAAGTGACGTGGTTAAAGGGTCATATTGCTTTTGACACCAGGAAATTAGATCTGGGAATGGGTGAGTTTGAGGGAAAGCAAACATAGGCAACATATCCTCCCAAAACCTGATGGGGTATTGGTTATCCAAGTGCTTTTGTTTTAGCCACTGATGTAGCTCGTAGAAATAAAACTCACAATGACAGTCAACAACTTTAAAATAAGTATCAACTAGGGATATGAGGTTGAGATTTATCTGTGGATTTGCAAGAATATCTATTGTAACTACTTTGGCAGCTTCAGGAGTGACCTCTGCAGCTGGTTGAACTAACTCAAGTACTACCTCTGCAATATTGTCAACATTCTGTATTTCATCGGTCATTCATTCCCTGCCTTTATCTTTTGGAGTCGTTTGCTTCTTTTCCTTGGCCTTGGGTGCCATGCTTTGATTGATATAAGATGGTATCGGACGTTAACCTTGGGTTACCGAAGAAATGACAGGGTTATGTGAAAGAAGGGAGGTTGCAGGAATAACAACTCATGGTGGAATGAATGGGAGGATGAAATCGAATCGAAGGCGGAAGTAAAGTAATGAGCAAGAGGTCGCTGGAAATTTTATAGATTGTGGTTTTGGGTTTAACAGTTATGGCTAGCTAACTGTCAAAATGAGTTTTAACTGTGCAATGGTATGATTACCAGATATGGTGAAAGTGAATTTATTGGCCAACGAAAGGATTTAATAGATTTAATGGAGTTGAGGAATATGAGTGATGGATGGGTTAACGGCTATGGCACGGGCGAAATGGTCGTGAGAGTGGGAAAAAAATAGAGGCGGATTTCAGTGGGGGAACCCCATGGTTTTCAGTTTAAGGTGGAGGGGATGCGAAGTTACCTGGTGTTTCCACGTCGCGGAAATGGGCGGCCATTAAAACCGGAGTCCGGACCCTTGCACCCCACACATTAACAAGAAACAGGCTAAGGGGGTCCGAAGTTGACCTTTGCCTTAGATATGAGGGAAGCTCGAGATATACCATTGGAGTCCGCAAGCGCTTTATTATTTTTTATTTGACCTGCTTTATCATTTAGTGACTTTATAATAAAACCCATATGCATGCATTTGCAAGTTTTTTACGTTAAAAATTCGTTTTCGTCATCCATTGTGTTTTACCACAGAAATGGCCGTGCCTATGGATTTGAAGTTCTTTTAATTACACCTTTGAAAACACATCACATCCGAGCCTCCATCGCACTTTTCACGACGCAAGACTTAACTTTTCCATAGCCCTTTGAACTTTAAAACTTTTGATGCGCGATTTGCGATTGAGCCCCACCACATCGCACATCGCATTTCGATGAATTTAACATTTACCTTTGCACCTAACTTGTAAAACTTGTGATGTGCATTATGTGGGATGATGTCGCCATGCCACGTCATCATAGGTTGCAAACCAGAGCATTTAACCTTTTGACTATGTACTTACTCTTTGAAACTTGCAACTTGTGGTCTGCGCTCGAGCCCCACCGCATTGCATATCACACTTCCGTGAATTTAACCTTTACCTTTGCAGCTAACTTGTAAAACTTGAGATCTGTGAAGTGCGATCGGGCCCCACTGGACATCACACATCGCATGTCAACATTTTTAACATTTACCTCCCACGGTAACCTTTGAAACTTACGATGCGCGATATGTGATTTCTTCAAATGACACTTAAAACTTTAAAGTTGCGGGTGTTTACAGATATGTTATGAATAGTGCGAAATGCAGTCTGCGATGTGCTAAAAATTTGGCAAGTGCGAAAAGGGTGCAAGGTAAGGGAAAGGGCCTTATGAAGGTTTATTTTCGTATTTTGGCCATTTATAAAGGTTTAGGTGGGTCCTATCATATCGCATCGGCAAAGTTTTTAAGTTTTTAGTAATGTTTTGCAAAGAGAAGTTGGAAACTTGTGAGTTGCGGAATGCGGGAAAATCTTTAGACTTTTTTGGATTTTTTCAATACAAGTGGATTTTATGAGGCGGAAATTTTAAAAAAGGTTATGTGTGTGGATTTTGAAGTTCAAAAAGGATTTTTAGAGCATGGGAGTGTCAGAAAATAGGTAAAATGAAAGGTAAGCAGAGCGAATATGAGAAATAATGAAGGCAATGAGATTTAGCTCATCATCACAATTAATAAGTTATATTTTCCTTTTTGACTTAATCCAAATGGTAGGTAGATTTGTTTGGCCCTTCTAATAGACATGATATCCTTTTCTCTTCTGAAAATAAATGATAGCCATGGAATGTTATTTTCAGCATGGAAAATATAATGAATAGGCAGTCACCTTATGATATTGTAAAAATACAAGAGTCTACAGTGGCTCCAACTGGGATGGTAGCTCCTTTGGAAGGTGTCAAGAACTTTGCAGACTAGTAGCTTGATCCATTGGCCTGATCCCCACCCTGTAATCCTAATCTGATGCAAATTTTGTAATTGCAACCTTCAAAACTAAAATCAATCCTTACTACATCCTGAGGTCTGACATTTGATCTTGCACCTGAAAAAAAACCTGTAACCAAAAATTTGAAACATGCTCAAGTATTAAGATCTCTTTTTCATAACTACTTACCCAACTTATGATTCAAATAATTTTTCTTATTTTTAGGGTGCATTTACACTTGCAGACCCTAAAATCCTTTTCTTTTGGATCTCTATATTACAACCTATCCCTTATTTCTCCTATTGGTTCAGATTAGTCTTTTGAACCAACGTCATTTTCTACCTACCTACCGATAAGCCAAGATTAAATGGTTTGGAAAATTTTCATTTTTTAACTTATCAACAAAAATTCAAAATTTGTACAATCATGTTTAGACTGTATGATTGAACCAGGCTTTCTCAATAGTAGTGGCATTTTTATTTGCAACACTTTTAGAAATTTCCATTTTTTTCTTGGGAAAAAACCCTCTTTTCTTCTTCTTTGTCTCTTTTCTATCTCTCTTTTTATTTTTTATTTGTTTACCAGACTAGGCTTATGGCCTGTACTTCAGACCCCAACCTTGCCCAGTTTTTTGTTGAAATTTTTAAGGCTATGATATCTACAATGGAGAGAATTTAAACTGAGATCTTAACTGAAATAATGCTTTAGCATCTTGCCATTGACAGGACCTCCAAACAACTCTGTTCTGTCTATCTATTGTAAGAGAAAGGCATTATTACCCCTTCAGGAATGAATGATGTATGGACCTCTCCATAGGTTATCTAAATTTCCATGTTTTCCTTTTTCCTCTCTCCTGAAATCCCATTTTAGCACTTTGTCTCCAATGTGAAAACATTATCTTTGGTCCTTTCGTCAAATATTTTCTTGATACCCTCCTACACCACCTAAGTTCTATTATACACTCCTTCTCTGGATTGCTGCAACTAGATGGTCTGGCTTATTCTTCTTTGTACATCATTTTCTTCAGACTGCACCTCTTGAATGAGCTTCATGACAGGAACCCCTAAGGTAGTTGGGAAGACTGCATCCATTCCATAGACTAACCTGTAGGGTGAAATGTCGATTGACTTTTTAGTTTTCAGACTATCGGCCCATAGTGCATGTACCAATTTATTATGCCATGACTTCTTATTTTCTTCCAACAACTTCTTAATGATGTTAACCAAGCTCTTATCAGAAGATTCAACTAGTCCATTAACTTGAGGGTAATAAGCTGTGGAACTCCCCAAAATGATGTGATATTTGTGGAAAAAATCCACCATTTTCTTGGATTTAAAGGTAGCAATGTTATCAATAATTATTTTCCTAGGGAAACTAAATCTAGATAGAATGTTGGTTTCGAGGAATTTGATAATTACTAGATCAGTAGTAGTTCTTAAAGGAATGGCATCTAACCATTTGGTAAAATAATTAGTAGCAGTAAGGATCCATTTATGTTGGGCAAAGGAGGAAGGGTGGATTTCTCCAATCAAATCTAAACCCCACTGTTGAAAAGGAGCTCCCACACAGATTGGTTGTAAAGGCAAAGGTAGCAACTTTCTTTTTCCCTAAAATATTTGGGATTTATGACAGGAAATCACCATCTTTTTAATGTCTGGGAAAAGAGTGGGCCAATAGAAACCAGCTCTAAGGATCTTATTAATAGTGGTTTTCCAATAGAGATGGCCTCCACAATCCCCTTCATGAAACTCATGCACAATCCTATTTGCATTTTCCTTAAGCAAACATTTAAGCACTACACCACCAGAATTTTCCAATATAAGAAATTTTCTAGGATACAGAAATTGATAGCCTTTAATTTCAAGAATCTGCCCTTTACTTTGGAAAAACCAAGAGGAGCATTTAAATTAAAAATCACATATAATATATCTGCGTACCAGGTAGAATTTAGGAAGGATTCCTCAATAGGTCGAGTCGCCAGCTCCTCTTGTTCATCTAGTGAGTGAATCATGTTAATGTCGAATGCATGAAAATTTGTCTCAACCATTAATTTGGTCAATCCCTATCCTTTGATCAACTTGGTGGGTCTAATCTCTAAATCATACTCTGGATAACCACAACCCATTTTTCCTCTTTTTCCATCGGGATCCTGTTAGGATTTCCTTAACAACTGTATGAGGAAAAAATGCAATGATGTGTGAATGTAGAATGTAGACTCTAAAATCCTTTAGTGCTTTGATCAAGGTGAAAGCCTGCTTTTCCATAGTATTGTATTTCATAGGTGCATCCCTTAAGGATTGGCTGAAGAATGCTATGGGCTGCTCTTGTCCTTTGGTATTATTCTGCATCAATACTTCAGTAATTCTATGTACTGATGCAAAGGAACAAATGAAGAAATCCATGATGAAGTCGGGGCTGATCAGAACTGGTGCTTGTGTGAGGGCCTACTTTAATAGGTCAAAAGATTACTTTTCTTCCTTGGTCCACTTGACTCCTGACTCTCTTTTGAGCATATTAGTGATATTCCTCAGCAGTGCTGCAAGGTTTGGTATGAACCTTCTCAATAAATGTAACTTATGAATGAAAGATTGGAGCTCTTTGATGTTTCTAGGATGGCTGATTTGAAGGATACCCTCAATCTGGTTGGGGTCAATATTTATTCCCTTTTTGGATATGATGTGGCCTAGAATATTTCATTATTCTAGACTAAACAATTATTTTTTAGGGTTTAAAGATAGACAAAACCTTCTACACTTTTCTAAGACTCTCCTTAGATGGGCCACATGTTCTTCATCAGTTTTTGAAAAGATAGTAATATCATCCAGGTAGATCAAAATGAAGTAGTCGATCTCTTCTGAAAAATAAATATCCATGGCTCTCTGGAATGTGGCCCCAACATTCATTAGCCCAAAGGGAATTTTTACATACATAAAGGTTCCCCAAGGAGTGGTAAAAATTGTTTTGGGTTGGTCATCTAGATGCACCAATACTTTATTGTACCCTAAGAAGCCATCTAACAGGGAGATCCTCTTGGATCCCACTACATTTTTCAATATGTGATCCATCTTTGGTAGAGGGTGTAGTGTCAGAATATGCATTCTGCCACCAGTGATCAGAATCACTCTTTTCATATTCATTTTAGGTTTCGTGCTCATAATTTTTTTATCATTACATTAGGTCATGTAAAAAATTGATTCACTGATGGTAGCCCTACCCATAAAGCCTCACTCTCCCTCACAAATTATCATTTGCTAGCTCACCTTCATGTCTTGCTAAACATAAAAACACTTTTGAAAATCTTATTTCACTATGTCTTATTTCAGTCAAAGTAAACCATGGAGTCAGGTCATTCAAGGTCCCATTAGGTCATTAGGTTTCATTGTTCAAAGTCCAAAAATTCACCATTCCATCTCATAAGGTCAGCAAAAGGTGTGAGAGTGATCCCAATAATGTCTCTTTACCATGTAAAGATGATCTCCAATACGGTTTCCAAAGTTGTAATTTGATTTCAAGTGTGAGTTTCATTCCAAGATGTAATTTTATTTTTATTCATGTAATTTTATGTGAGTTCAAATGTAATAAGTACTCAGTTTCCCAAGCCTGCCAACTCAGAGTTCCATGTTCCAACACATCAATTTTCAAATAAAAAAAGTGTCTACTTCAGCAATTGATCAAATGTCAAAGGGAGTTGTCCTTTTCCAAGGTTGCCTAAGTCATCATTTGCCACAAGCACTAAACTCTAATTTCCTCTCCCACTGAGCTAGGGTTTGCTATCGAACCAGATACATATGAGAAGAGGAGGCATAAGGGAGGTCATTTCAGCAAGTATGAAGCCATCCAAACTCATAAACATCATGTTTCCATCATTTTCCAAGAAGTCATTCTAAGGGACAAATCATTTTCCACACACAGGGCCAGTTTCACTTCAAACTATGTTTCTGACCAAACAGAGATGAATTTGACAAAAGTGAGAGAGGTTTTTCTCCATAATAGGCCAAGGAAGAAAAAAATCCTTCAGTTTTTATACAGGTGTCAAGGTTTTGGATAAATTTCAAAAATACATGTGTCATAGGAGAGTTGCTTCACTCCTGGAGTGACCTTGGGAAAAACAATGTTTCTCATAGTTGGATTGTCCCAATGACTTGCTTAATAAGTGAAATGACAATTGGAATTGAATATATTTCCAATGAGTTATCATGAGATCCGTTTGGAGTTGAGGAAGGCCTCCAAACATGTCCTGCAAAAGCACACTTCATTGTTTGCACCACCATTCTGCAGTTTTTTACCATTATTGGGAGAATTGACTTTTTAGGGGTTGTACTTGATCATTTTCAGTGCTTGATTGGTCCATTGTATAGCACAAATAAATATATTTCCAATGAGCTATCATGAGCTCAATTTGGATATCGTGAAGTTCTTCAAAAGTGACCTTCAAGAAGGGTTATTGTTTCCTCCTTGGTGCTACACATAGGACAAATTCTTCCTGTTTTGGAGTTTTCCCTGTTTTTTAGGTAACTTTTGAGTTTTACCTCACTAGTTGGGTTTTTCACTAATGTAATTGATAAATATGAATGTAATTATGATGGGGATTAGTTTACTATAGGTAGATTCATTAGCTTAATTCCTCTAGAGGTCAAATGAATCAGTTTCCTCTCTTTTAGAGGCAAGTTGTTGGGTCTTCCTAGTCTTTAGATTCTTCTTCAACATTTGGTGGAAACTAATCCTCATCTCATGGACTTGACCCCCTGAGGCTAGGATGAGTTGTTTTAAGGTCTATATCTTGTTCTTATTTCTCATTATTAAGGGTTGGGCTCAGTTGGATGGTTGGCCTTTGAAGAGACACACTTTGTATCATTTCTGTGCAGGAATATTAATCAAATTTGAAGCTATTTTTATGGGATCCCTATGGTATGGTGTTTATTTTTAGTTTCTCCTTTTGTGCTCATATGTTAGAATGATTTTTTTATTTCATCCATCATTTCATTGCTATTAAGTGAATATTTTCAAGTTTGATGAACTTAATCCATAACTTTATGCTCTGTTTTGGGTAGAGATTCACAGCCTGTAATTTATTCAGTTTAGAAAGAACCCATAATTTCACCATGCTCTTTCTAACTCACCTGTCTTGATCATCCCACCCACTGAAATCCTAAAGTTCTAAATCACTGTGCCTACCTTTCCCCATAGAACACCCTACAAATTTTGACCTAAATTCCTTTTCCCCAAACTGTTTTTCTCCTTCTGATCCAACATAACCAAATCAAAACAATCAAAACCCTGAGCTGCTATACCTAGCCTAATACTTTCATTATCTAGTCATATTGGCTATGATCCTTATGGAGAGAGCCATCTCCTTGCCTAGTAGAGCTAGCTACATGGCTAAGCGTGGTTTATGGTTACCTTGAAATTTCCTTGTTCAGCCTAAGGTTCAATCTGAGTGATAACATTTCAGCGACCATACTTGGGAAGCAAAAGATCATATCTTCCCTAGGAAAGAATGACAAAGTTTAGATCTGATTTCTGATGGTGGACAATAATCAGATGCATATGAAGGTTGAACTCTTCACCTAGCAACTCCCACTTGATGTAAAGACTCCACTAGAGGATCGACCTTGACAGCAGGAAAATGGAAGGATCTTACACAAAGGTTAGGTATTCAAAATGGAATTGTATTCAAGATCTAATCTGATTTCTTGTAAATTACTTCTTTTCTTTTCCTGAAACTCTCCTGAAATTTTTCTGGAGTTTGTTGTATGATAAAGGTGATCAAAACCTTGATTCTACCTATTCAAAAAGTGTAAATATTGAGTTTTCCTTTGATCTTGGTCCACATCCTTTTTCTAAATCTTATGATGAAAATATTAAAATTGATGAGCCTAAAGAGATCAAAGCTAATCCTACAACTTCTGTACATACTCCTACACCTTGTAAAATTCCAGATCAATACAAACCACTCATCTTACCTCCTATACTCCATGCTTTCCCTGAAAATCATTACCTATATCTGCCGAGGTTTCATGATGAATATGATAACATCACTACTGAGAGACATATGTAGAATTTTGAGACTTTCCTAGACCTTTTTGAAGTTAACAACGAGGATGTCAGTATCAGGCTATTTTCTCTTTCTTTGGAAGGAAAAGTCAAGAGTTGGTTGAAAAACTTGCCTGCCACGAGCATCTCAAATTTCCCGCAGTTCTTCAAAGTTTTCCTTGATATGTGGGTGGTCAAACAAAACCCTTTCCTAATTCCAAAAGAGTATGACCAACTGAAAAGAAATCTAGGGGAGACAATATAACAATTTTCTACCAGATTCAATCAAGTCTATTATTCGATACCTGTTGATATAAGACCCCCTCCTGGCTCAGCTCTTTTACATTACCCTGATGCCTTTTATCCGGAAATGGAGTTTCAGCTGAGAGAAAGGAACCTTGCAACACTTGAAAAGATGCAGAAAAATGTAGTAGATGTAGAGGCTAATCTGCTGATCAGAAGGGAAAAGTTGAAGGAAGAAGAGAAGAAGAACATTGTAGAGCACCTAACATCTTCAGAGGTAAAGCTCAACATTTTGGTAAGTACAATAGAGGAAATTATGCAAAATATCACCATGAGAGATTTATTTTCCGCTCAATATCATCATGACCCACTTATCCTAGAAAAAGAAGAGATTTCAAGCCTTAAAACTTTTCCTGCTAATCCCAGCTACCATAGATCAGAAAATGGATTTTTATGTCAATCCGAGGAGAAAAAAATTGATAATCTAATGTGTATGATTGGTGACATTACCTATATTGATTATTTTCCAAATTTTGATCATTATGATGATGATTATGTTCCCCAAACAGAATCTAATCTTTCAGACCAATCAGCAGTTGGTTTGTGGGAGGATGTTCAGTTTCATCAGCTTGAAAACAGTGATCAGTCGATGCATATCACCTATGACATTGATGAGGAAAGTCTAGAAAAATTGGAAGTAAGTGAAGGATATTTTCCTCTTTTTTTTACTTCATTTCAGTTCATCAGAGATAACTTTCATGTGATCAGAAATCAACACTCATTGAGTTTTCATCTTGACAATCAAGAGCATAATCAAATTTTTTATCAAAGCACCTTACCCTTATGTTTCTCCTCATTTGAAAAAGTAAGAGAAAACTATAAGAAAGCAGATAAGTGAGTGGTAAACACTAAAAATGATAAACATTATCCTAAATTGGTTGAAAAAATCATTTGCGACATAGAATCCTCCTTAGCTCTAGATTTGCAGCCACCGAATCCCATTGAATGTCAGGTTGCAGATGAAGGCTTGGAAGTTGAAACAAATGATCAAATGATGCAATATGATTTTGTACCAATATGTTTTGAAGAATTTAAATTCTTAAAGAAAAATTTTCATAATATCTCTAAAGAAAAGGATGAGCAGCCTGTAGAGTGTCATGTAGTCTCATTAAAACTGATGGATACGTTTTAACAGTCTTTTCAATTTTTTCATGACCCAATAGCTGATCTGTTAGATGATATATGTAGTAAAAGTACTTCTCCATTAGCTAAATATAAGCCTAAAAATAGTGTTGATATAAACTTGATCTGACAACCGACTTCATTGTTTTGTTCAGCAGGTGTTTCATTACAAAGATCATACCAAGGTTTGCAGTCATATCAGGAGAGTAATGAAGAATTTTTTATTTTTTTTTTATGATCATCAAGAAAAATTATTCATTCACGAGTTTCAAGATCCTTTTTCAACTTGTTGCAGTCATCAAAGAAAGAAAGCACAAATGTTAGGAAAATTTTAAAACCAAGGTACGAAGACTACCTAGATGGTCTGGAAATAAATATGTATTCCTATGAAGATCCTTTCGCAGCATTCTTAAGGTCAGCTGGTGGGCTCATGATTTTAAATTTCATCAATATTTAATATTTTGACAAGTTTTCATGGGAGTTTCCTTTTTGTAGTTCTTTCTTCTTGCTCATAAGAAAGCAGATGCAGAGAATTCAAACAACATCTAGAATGCTTACATGGTTGCATTGGTTGTTCCACTACACTTGATCAAGTGATGAATGGATTAGTTAGAGTAGGTTTTGTTGAATAAGATCAACTCCGAGCATCTTTTTCAGTCAGTCTTGAGTAATTTTATTGAGTCAAGTTTTCAATATTCAGTTAGTATTTAGCTTTTGACTCCATTGCCCAATGAATAGGCACTTGGTCTATGGTGTTATTGGCACCTCCCAAGGAGCTATCATCCCCAGCTGGAGCCAATGCTAGTGTCATAATGTGAATTCTTCCATCAATGATCAAAATCACTCTTTTCATATTCATTTTAGGTGTCCCACTCAGAAATTTGTTATCATTCCATTTGGTCATGTAAAAAATTGATTCGCTGATGGTAGCCCTAGTCATAAAGTCTCACTCTCCCTTAAAAATTATCATTTGCCGTCAGTCCATGTCTTGCTCAACATAAAAAATAAATTTTGAAAATCTTATTTCACTATGTCTTATGTCAGTCAAAATCAACCATGGAGTCAGGTCATTCAAGGTCCCATTAGGTCATTAGGTTTCATTTTTCAAAGTCCAAAAATGCACCATTCCATCTCATAAGGTTAGAAAAAGGTGTGATAGTGATCCCAATAATGTCTCTTTACCATGTAAAGATGATCTCCAAGATGGTTTCCAAAGTTGTAATTTGATTTCAAGTGAGTTTCATTCCAAAATGTAATTTTATGTCAGTTCAAATGTAATAAGTACTTAATCTCCTACTGCCAACTCAGAGTTCCACATTCCAACACATCAAGTGTCAAATACAAAACATGTCTACTTTAGCAATTGATAAAATGTCAAAGGGAGTTGTCTTTTTCCAAGGGTGCCTAAGTCATCATTTTCCACAAGCACCAAACCCTAATCTCCTCTCCCAGTGAGCTAGGGTATGCTATGGAATCAGAGGCATATGAATAGAGGAACCATAAGGGAGGTCATTTCAGAAAATATGAAGCCATCCAAACTCATAAACATCATGCCTCCATCATTTTCCAAGAATTCATTCTAAGGGACAAATCATTTGCCACACATAGGGCCAATTTCGCTTCAAACTATGTTTCTGACCAAACAGAGATGAATTTGAAAAAACTGAGAGAGGTTTTTTTCCATAATAGACCAAAATAAAAAAATCCTTTAGTTTTTATACAGGTTTCATGGTTTGGGATAAATTTCAAAAATATTGGTGCCATAGGAGAGTTGCTTCACTCCTGGAGTGACCTTGGGAGAAAACATTTTTTCTCCTAGCTAGAGTGTCCAACTGACTTGATTGATAAGTCAAATGACAACTCAACTAGAATATATTTCCAATGAGCTATCATGAGCTTCATTTTTGGTTTAGGAAGGCCTCCAAAATTTTTCTGCAAGAGCACACTTGATTTTTTTCACCCCATTCTGAACGTTTTGACTAGTCGTGGGCGAATTTAATTTTGAGGGGCTATATTGATCATTTTCAATGCTTGATAGGTCCATTGTGTAGCCAAGAGAAATGTAGTTCCAATGAGATATCATGAGCTCAATTTGGAAATCAGGAAGTCCTTCAAAAGTTACCTTCAATAAGGGATATTTTTTCCTCCTTAGTACTGCGCATAGGACAGCTTCTACCTGTTTTGGAGTTTTCTTTGTTTTTCACGTAATTTTTGAGTTTTACCTCACTAGTTGGGGTTTTCACCGATGTAATTGATAAATATGAATTTAATTATTTTGTGGATTAGTTTACTATAGGTATATTCATTAGCTTGAGTCCTCTAGAGGTCAAATGAATCAATTTCGTCTCTTTTAGATGCAAGTTGTTGGGTCTTCATAGTCTTCAGATTCTTGTTTAGCATTTGGTGGAAATTGATCCTCATATCATGGATTCGACACCCTGAGGCTAGGATGAGTTTTCTTGAGGTCTATATATTCTTCTTATTTATCATTAGTAAGGGTTGAACTCAGTTGTATGCTTGGCCTTTGAAGAGACACAGTTTGTCTCAGTTCTAAGTAGGAATATTAATCAAATTTGCACCTATTTTTATGGGATCCCTGTGGTATGGTGTTTGGTTTAAGATTCTCCTTTTTTTCTCATATGTTAGAATTTTTGTTTTTATTTCATCCATCATTTCATTGCTATTAAGTTAATTTTTTCAAGTTTGATGAACAGAATCTATAATTGCATGCTTTGTTTTGGGTAGACATTCACAACCTGTAATTTCTTCAGTTTAGAAAGAACCCATGATTTCACCATGATTTTTCTAAATCCTCACCTTTCTTGATCATCCCACCCTTTGAAATCTTAAAGTGCTAAATCACTGTGTCTACCTTGCCCCATAGAACACCCTACAAATTTTTTCTTAATTTCCTTTTCCCCAAACTGTTTTGCTCCTTCTGATCTAGCACAACCAAATAAAAATAATAAAAACCCTGAGCTACTATACCTAGCCTAATACTTTCATTATCTAGTCATATTGGTTGTTATCCTTATGGAGAGATCCCTCCCCTTGCCTAGTAGGGCTAGCTACTTGGGTAAGCGTGGTTTGTGGTTACCTCGGAATTGCCTTATTCATCCTAAGGTTCAATCCGAGTGATAACAGAGGGCAGTTGTCCTTTGGTGATGCTTTGTTCATATTTTTAAAGTAAATGCAGAGCTTGATTTCCCCTAAAATATTTCTTATAGGCACCAAATTGGAAACCCATTCGGAGTATCTAATCGGGACTATTATCTTAGCATCATACATTTTCTTAATCTCTTTCTCGATCAAAAGCATTTGCACAGGGTTTATCCTGTGCAATTTCTGTTTGAAAGGCTTCTGGTTCTCTTTGAACAGAATTTATGTGTTGGATGATATTAGTGTCATAAGACTTCAGGTCCTCATAGCTCCATGCAAACACATTGATCAACTCCTTGAAAAAATCAATATATTTCTTCTTTGAGAATGCAAGAAGCGTTCTTAATAATTTTATCATCTTGCATTCCTACTCGATCAAATGATTGCACTCCTCGATGTTTTCTTCTGTGGAATCCATCTTTGGTTTCCTAGCCACATCATCGAAATCAAATAGGTCCTCCAGAGGAACCAGACACCTAAGTAGGGTGTTGTCGTTGAATTGCAGTACCTCAAATTCTTCTTTTTTTGGATCATCATGCATCTCAATCTTATGTAGGTATTCCTTTGCTGAAAAATAAATATCTGAATCATGAGGGGACTCCTCCCTGCATGTTTATTCTTTGGTGGGACAGTCCTCTTCATGGTCTAGGTCTGAATTTGAAACCTCAAAATCCCCCTTAGATTGGAGGAAATCTCTAATCTATTGGTCATCTTCAAAGACTTGCCAATGTCTCATGTTATCTGGGATTGCAGGTCGATGTTTAACCTACACAGTATATTATTTATCGATATGAGGTATTTGACACGTGCTAGCTGAAAATTTCGACCCATTGGCAAGGATCTTCTGGTTCCTTGGGATGGGGGCAAGGTGGTACTCTTCGAACGTTTTTAGGAGATCAAGTGCAGCATTCCTGTATGCTCTCAAACTGGGATGTTTAGCTGAATATTGTCCCTTAATTTGCGTAATGACCATTTCAGAATCCCCATGGACACAGATTCTTTTGGCCCCTAATTTCTTTAGTAATTGAAGACCTAAAAGGAGTGCCTCATATCCTGCTATATTATTAGTACACTGAAATTTTAGTCTATAAGAATGACCCTCTGCGTGGTTGTTCTTCATGTTGCATACCCAAACGTCATGCCTGAGCCATCTTTGCCACAGGAGCCATCAATTCTCATGTTCCAAAGAGGTTCAGGTTCAGACTTGTGTTGCTCCATCTCTATTTGGTATGACTATCCCTTTTCATGGTCTTCTTCTTTTTCACCTATTTTCTCACTAGTTTCTACTTGTTCATTGATGTTTTCATCATTGTAAAGAATGAATGAATCAAGGTCAGAGTGGACAGAGTAAAGGGGGGAGTTATCAAGCTTTTCTTGAATGCTCACTATGTATTTCATGTGAGTTTCCCTATACAACCTTCTTTGTTGACCAAAAACTGGTATGGTAGCGTAGGTCATATCCATTTGGAGGGTGCCTTGAAGCTTGGCTCCCCATGACTAGGATAACATCATGCTATATTTTTGGGGGATTTCAGCCACTACTATGTCCATCGCTAGGCTCTTAGCTGTATTTGTGCTAAAGTAGCACATAGATCTTTGATAAGGCCTAGACATTTCACTCTGCTAGAGTCAAAAAAATACAGGTCTTTGTATGGCCAAGTTATCTCAAGGCCAAACCTCTCCATAAATATATTTGGCATGATATTATGATATGCACCAGAATCTAAAATGGCATTATGGAGGATTTTATCATGAACATTTAAGCTGACATAATATGGGGGAACACCTCCTTCCTGGAATTTTCCCTCTACTTCTGGCCCAAACAAAAGTTCAGGTTTGTCATCATTCAGATTTAGAGTGTGAGTATTGTCTCCTATGTTTAGTGTTTTTGGGACTTGGGACCTATATAGCTCTTGGATAACCAATTCAATGAGAGGTATGGAGATTTTAATTTTGGAAATTTCATTCTCAATGTTGAATGGCGTCTATGTTTTTGGTAAACTCAAATCTATTTTCTTGTATATTATTTTGGTAGCAACTTCAGCTAGTTGATTTGTTTTAGGTATATCAGTCAGGACAATTTTTATAGGGCTGATAGGTGGGTTTCTAGTAGGGATCTCTGGATCACTTTCCTCAGCGTTTTTAGTGATTTTCTTTGAACTTTCTTCAGTTTTCCTGGGATCAATTTCGTGGGCTTTTTTAGCATTAGGGTAATTTTGAGGTCTAAAATGGGCCTCCTAAGAAAAATGTACAACAAAAATAAAATTTATAAGAACCAATAGGATTAAAGATAAATATGTCAACCATGGGGGATGATTCACCATTTTTTAAGTAAAAGGGTAAAAATATTAAAAAATAATAAAATATTAAAACTACTTTTTCAACTCGTATTTTCAATTTATCTCTGAAAGGTTTTACTCAAATTTCGAGTAGGAGTACTCGTTAGATGCAAATTTTAATTCCTCATCCAACGAGTACCCATGTTGCATATTTTTGATGGACCCTGCTACAAGAAAAATGAGAAATACATAATAATAATAATAATAATAATAATAATAATAATAATTAAAAAATAAAAATAAAAATAAAAACTGACTATAATCATGTTTTTCATGTAGCAAGACCCATCGAAAGTATGCAAAATGGGTACTCCTTGGATGAGGAATTAAATTTAACATCCAATGAGTACTCCTGCTCGAAATTTGAGTAAAAACTTTAGGAGAACAGTTGAAAATATGAGTTGAAAAAATAGTTTTTTCCTTTTTCCCTCTAAAATTTGATGAGGTCATCAAATATTATTTGATTATTTCCACTATTATTTTATAATTTCCTTAGGAGGCCAATTTTAGACCTAAACATTCCCCTAATGCAAAGTTTTCAGAATTTTGTTTCTTAGGGGTATCAGATTTTTTCTTGCTTCTAAGGTTATATTGTCTATGCACCTCCATGATAGCATTGTCCAATCCTTGTTTATAATCATCCGACTCTTCCCATTCTAGTTCATTTTGATCTGCAGAAAATAGAACTTGCTCTTCTTTAGTGAGGAAAACAGTGTCGTCATCATCTACCCCTACTAAATTTACTTGACTCTCTTCAGGCTCTTCCACCATCCCCTCATATTCATCTACATAATTCTCTTGGAAAGGAGCCTTAATCTTCTGGTCAGGTCCCCTCAAATCTCTCTGTCTTATTTGGGGGGGATTTATTATAAATTTTTGGTTTTGGTTTCTATTTTAAGGAGCTTGCTGATTTTCTCTAGGGGCAGCTCTCTCATTCAGGTTGATCCTCTCCATCATCCTCTCCATGGTTCTGACAAGGTTATCAATCTTGGCATCAGATGAGGAGGCTACTACCTCTTCCCTAATTGTGACCTTTTTCTCGCTTCTCATTCTAGCCCTTTCGGCAATCAAATTTTCTTCTACACTTATTGCACCCCTTTACATGCCCTCCAATGTGGGGGGATCTCTCTCTCTCAGCTGATAAGCCATATCTGGGTCGAATCCATCAGGGAATTTCACTAGGGCCAAACCTTGTGGGGTTTTCATGTGAGGAGGGAGGGCATTTTTTACACTGATGAACTTAGTACAGTAATATTGGACACTCTCTCCTACATTTCTCTTGATGTTCTCGTATTCTAACAAAATTTGGAGAGGGTTTTTCTTAATTTCCCATTTGTTTATAAATAGCTCATGAATGGCAGGGAAGTCCTGGATGCTGTTGGGATTCAGGCCTTTAAACCATTTTATTAATTCTCTCCCTAAGCTTTGAGAAAAAATTCTTTAGTTAACCATTTCACCATCTATGTCTTGTCAGTCAAAATAATCCTTCATTTTATCCATATGTTTTTGAGAAATTGAATGGTTTCGTTCATCAAATAGGGGGATATTGGACTGATAATCCTATGGTAAAGCCGCCAAGGGTATTGGTAGTACTAATGGATCGTACCAGGCTGCAATTATTAGTGGTAGGGGAACCCAAGGAGGGTTGATAAGAGGAGGGTTGATGAAGGGAGGTGGAGGGTGGAAAGGGGGAAGCTGGATAGTGGGAGTATAAGTGGTGGTTTGGGGACTTTGGTGAGAAATGTTCAGGGGGTTTTTGGAGTCAGTTTGGTTGGAGGTGGAGGCTTCCTTGATATGAGTTGGCCGTAAGACTGATGGGTTAAACACTGTCTGATCTATCCAATTATGAGATTTAATCCTAAACAAGTGTTTCTCAAAGGTTAAGCCAAAATGGATCTCTTGCAGGGTAGCAAGGTTTTCAGGGAGGGACTTTTCTTTGTGAAGAGGCTTGATAATAACCGGACTTTCAGATCTAGGAGTTTTCTTTAGGATTTTTTTGGATTATCAACTATTTCAGGGGTATTTGGATCGAGATGAGATCTGGTGAAGACTCTTATGAAAGCCGAAATTTAGACCCAAGGCATAGATAATTCAAATGTTCTATAAAGGTTTTGAAAACCAATCTGTGATAGAAATACTTAAAACCCACAGTATTTCCACTGGGTTTGATTGAGTTCTGAAAATATTAGGATCTCTCAATAAGTCCCTAGAATGGTCACCATTATGTTAGCCCTCTGTAATTTTTAAGATTGGGAAGAACAAGTAGCACAGGACAACATCAAACCACTTTAGAGTCTAGGACCTAGCCTTCCTGGGCTCAGAGAGGGCTCTCTCAATATCTTTATGACTTAGGATTTAACTTTGGTGATTGATAATGTTGATTTTAGGCAAGTTATAGGGATCGTTTTGTTGTTTGATTTTCTTTTTTGGATAGATATAATATGGGAAGTTTAATCCATTGGGCTATGGAGTCAATAAAAGGGTTGAATTATGCATCAACTTTTAAAGGTCATTCACAGGGCAAGCTAACTATATAAAATGGATCTTACTAGAAGTGTGAATATGATATGATAGGAGGTAGTGAAAGCTAAAGATCATCTAAGAATTCTTTAACTGTAATTTCAAAGAAAAAAATTTAAGATATTAGTTCCATGAAGCTAAAGAGAGGTTAAGAATTCTTTAACTAAACTTCAGAAGTGAAACTTTAAAGATATCAGCATTGGTAAGGCTAAAGAGCAGTGAAGAATTCTTCAATTATACTTCAGAGGAAAACATTAAAGAAAAAAATTTGAGAAGAACTAAAGAGAAATTAAGAATTATTTAACTAAAATTCACAAGGGAAAACATTAAAGATGTTAGTTTTGGTAAGGCTAAAGAGCAGTGAGAAATTTGTTAACTATACTTCAAAGTAAAACCTTTAAGACAACAATTTCAGTAGAGCTAAAGAGCATTTAAGAATTCTTGAGTTATAATTTAGAGGAAAACATTAAGATAACAAAAACAGAAAGACTTAAGGTTCTTTCTCAGCATATCTTAATCTAAAACTTTTGCTCTATAATCAGAAAAACTGAAGTACAATATGAAAAAAAAAAAAAAAACATCAATACGAAAGAAATAATATCACCATTAACATAGCTCAAGGATCCCGTGAATGTGCTTTTGCTATTGATGCCCAACTCAAAACTGTTACAAAGCTCCAATACAATAATGTAGCAATGCAGAGTCTAAACAAAGTCCAACCCTTGATAATGAAAATACATGCAATATTTAACTACAACTGAGGCAGTTTCCCTAATCTAGGTCGGAAATCCGCATTAACTGCAAAGTAAATAGATTTTTTACAATTGCTGCCACGCTGGCCCAAACTAAAATATCATCTAGCAGATCACCTATAATATTAACTTCTACAATAACTTCTGCACTGATATTAAGATATCTCTGGCAAACTGCCTACAAAATTAACTTCTATAATACTTCTGAGCTAATATTTGAAATATGTCTGACTGTAACATTAATTGTGGAAATTTTCAAAAAAGTAGGCTCGGGGTGGTCATCATGGTTGTAAGGAGGCAATGCTAAGTAGTCCTGACATCTGGATTTTCTTTGGATCTCCACTGCATAGGTCATAAGATAGGATGCAATGCTGGCATGCTACAAAATTGATCTTTTACTCAATGATTTCACAAAACTTATCCCGCTGATCTTCACTCGGGATTTCTATATTTACCATTTTTCTGAAGGTTTCATCCACCTCAGTGAATCTATCAAAATTTGTATTTCGAATAAATAATTTTTTAATTTGATGACGAATCATCAAATCAAACTGTGGAGCTTCAAGAAAAGCTCTGCCTGTAATGTGACCCTTGATATTTGCAAACTTTGATTTGTCTATAGCAATTGTATATAGCTTTTTGCAATAATATTCCAACTTGACTGACTTATCCTCTAATCGAACCAGACCTGCAAGTCCTTTCTAATTTAAGACACTAAATTTCTTATGAAACCTTTGAACAATAACATTCAAGGCTTCACACTTGGTCTGCAATTGGTTGATCAAATTCCTTTTCTGTAATACCTTCTTAATCTCCAAAATCGTTGCAGTCGTGTCTGAGATATTGATCTCTTCCAATTCCTTTGTGTTCTTTGAATTAATAACTTTGATCATATCAGTAGCTTCATTTGGCTTCTCTTCGATATGATATTTCTCTACTTGTGTTGGTGTTATGCACTTGTGGATGAGCTCCTGATGTTCAAAGATGATTTGAATTGATGGCCATATCTCAGTAATGGACTCATTGATGTTCTCCCAAATATTCTCCTTAGCTTCTCCTAATGTTGACGCCATCCATGGAAAATTTGAGGGGCTAATATGGAAAATTTAGGGGCTAATATTTGTAGGTGGGCTAATGTTCCCTAATTTTTCCAAAAAAAAGATTCACCATTTTCCATTTTTTTATAAAATTGATTCGCCCAAATTTTACAGTATAAATTATTTTACCTTAAAAATAGCCAAAATTATAGAGAGATTATTTACAAATTCATTATAAATTTGAATAATTTTACAAATACATCAATAAACATTTTATAGTTTACATATTAAGGACTAGTGAGATTCGCCAATGTTTTTAAACTTCAAGATAATTTTCCATCCTTAAAATTTTCCCTGGTTTCATCATAGTTTCACTCTCCAATTCTTTAATTCTAAGTTCCAACCGATGATTCTTCTGCATTTCCCCTAGATACAAAGTATCATTTATAATCTTTTGTGACTCCATAAGTTGAAACTTTTGATTTAGCTTCTCATGTGCTTGCTTTACTGTGGAAAAATCTTGAGCCAATTGTGTTGGATCAGTTATCTCCAAGGTTTTTGAGGTTTATGCACCTACAGAAGATGCATGAGTGGTCAAAATGAGATTAGTATTTACCTGGAATGCTGATTTTTCTTTCAGCAATTCTTCAATCTGTTCTTCCATTTTTCGGATTCGCAGATTTTGATCGATAATTAACTTGAGCATCTCTTCCTTCTCAGCTTCACTTTGATCCATTTCTTTCTTCTGTGGAACTTCAGTCAAGGGTAGCCTAAGTTGCTTTCTCATAGCAACAATGTTTGCCTTTTCCTTCTTGATGATTTCTCTTCTGAAAGCAAGGAAGGAGTGAACTTTGGTCTCTTATGTTGTAAGATGAATTCTTCAACAAGTCCCTTGGAATGGGGTGTCTCTTCTTTGACCCTTTTTTTATGTTTACTTTCAGGTACTGGTGTTTTCACATTCGAAGTAGAGATGGCTTGATCATATGCTTCTTGTAAGGTACCTTCTACACATTCATTCTGATTCATGTACTTCTCTATTTCTGCTCTTCAGGTATCAGTTTCAGGGGTTGTCTTGAGTTAAACCCTCAAAGTAGAAATAATGCCATGGGGTTGATATGACCAAGTAGAACTTGATAAAAAACCCATCTTCTTCAGTATTATATCTGCCTCAAGACCAACTTCTCTGGTATTACAAATGAAAGATCGAACATTGGCTTTGAGTTTAAACTGGGCTTTCCTCTTTCTTGAAACAAAGTGCACTTCGTCCATACTTATCATTTTCTTGATGTACTCTAAATAGAATATCCTCATAGGCACATAATTTGGATGTTTTTATGGTGGGAGCTCATAACCATACATCCTGATCTCTGAGTAATTCTTGTATAAATATCAATCCCCTGTCTTTTCTTGTTCACTGAGGTGCAGGGTTCTTTTGATGTCTTCTCCAATCCTAGGCTCTCATTGGCCAGTAAGGAACTGCGTGACTGGATGAATGAATGAGTCTATGAACTCTGAGAAAGAAGTGGTTTTTGTCGAGGGTCTGACCAATTCTGTCCAGTGAATCACTGATTGATTCACTCCCTGAGCATCCTGCTTGTTAAGATGAATGGGAAACATATCTGCCTGTTGAAACAAAATCTTGTGAGTGATCACATATGAATATTTAAATTCTCCTTTAGTAGTGAGGTTCATGAACTACTCATGTATAATATTAGCCACAAAATGGTTGTATTGTACATAAAAAATGGTGATTTGTCAAGACTTAAGATAGATAGAAAACCTAGGATGAGTTCATCAACGGTTTTATCATTGGGGTACCCTAGCAGATAGGAAAGGAGAGAGATGTAGTGCTTGGAAGCTATAGTAAATATGGAGGATGCATATGGGGGATTTTTCTTTGCTAATTTTGCATCCTCGAGTAGAAATATGTCAAAACTCTGAGCTCTCTAAGGGAAAGACAACTTGTGGTAAATATCCATGAGGGAAGTAGAAGAAAAATAGGATCAGGAGTCAGAGGGAGGGATGAGAAGCATATGATTAATGGTTTCAGGGAATATGGTGATGAAAACGTTTCCATTCTGAGCCACCACTAACCTGGTTAAAGGGTCATATTGCTTCTGACATCAGGAAATTAGATCTGGGAATGGGTGAGTTTGAGGGAAAGCAAACATAGGCAACATAGACTCCCAAAACCTGATGGGGTCTTGGTTATCCAAGTGCTTTTGTTTTAGCCACTGATGTAGCTCGTAGAAATCAAACTCACAGTGACAGTCAACAACTTTAAAATAAGTATCAAATATGGGTGTGAGGTCAACATTTATCTGCGAATTTGTAGGAATATCTGTTGCAACTACTTTGGCAACTTCAGAAGTGACCTTTGTAGCTGGTTGAATGACCTCAGGCACGACCTCTGCAATACTATCAACATTATAGATTTCACCAGTCATTCGTTTCCTGCCTTTATCTTTTGGAGTCATTTGATTCTCTACCTTGGCCTTGGGTTCCATGCTTTGACCGATATAAGATGGTATCGGACATTAAGCTTGGGTTACCGAAGAAATGACAGGGTTACATGAATGAAGGGCAGTTGCAAGAATAACAACTTGCGGTGGAATGAATGGGAGGATGAAAGCGAATCGAAGGTGGAAGTAAAGTAATGAACGGGAGGCTAATAGAAATTTTAAAGATTGTGGTTTCAGGTTTAACGGTTATGGCTGGCTAACAGTCAAAAATAAGTTTTAACTGCGCAACGGTATGATTACTGGATATGGTGAAAAAAATTTAGTGGCCAACAAGAGGATTTAACAAATATAATGGAGCTGAGGAATATGAGGGATGGATGGGTTAATGGCTATGGTGTGGGTGAAACAGTTATGAGAGTGGGAAAAAACTGGAGGCATATTTCAGTGGGGGTACCACCGGGTTTTTAGTTTAAGGCAAAGGGGATGCGAAGTTACCTAGTGCTGCCATGTCGCGGAAACTAGTGGCCATTAAAACCAGAGTTCATACCCACCCCCCCGCGTTAACAAGAAATGGTCGGAGGGGATCCAAATTCGACCTCTGTCGTAGATCTGAGGGAAGCTCGAGATCTACTGTTGGAGTTTGCAAATGCTTTATTGTTTTTTATTTGACCTGATTTGTCATTTAGCGACTTTTTAATAAAACCCATATGTGTGCATTTGCATGGTTTTTACGTTACAAATTCCTTTTACTCGTCCATTCTGTTTTACCGCAGACTCATGGTCGTGCCTACAGATTTGAAATTCTTTGAATTACGCCTTTTAAAACACATCGCATCCAGGTCTCCATCACACTTCGCACGATGCAAAACTTAACTTTTCCTTAGCCCTTTAAACTTTAAAACTTGCGATGCACGATTTGCGATCAGACCGCACCGCATTGCACATCGCACGTCAGCGAATTTCACATTTACATTTGCAACTAATTTGTAAAACTTGCGATGTGAAATATGCAGGTTGACGTCACCATGCCACGTCATCATAGGTCGCAGACTAGAGAATTTAACCTTTTTACTCTGTACTTACTCTTTGAAACTTGTGACTTGCGATTTGCACTCAGGCCTCAGTGCATTGCATATCGCACTTCGACGAATTTAACCTTTACCTTTGCAGCTAACTTGTAAAACTTGCAATCTGTGAAGTGTGATCGGGCCCCACCGGGCATCGCACATCGAATGTTGGCATTTTTAACATTTACCTTCCCCGGTATCCTTTGAAACTTGCGATATGCAATATGCGATTGCTTCGCATCGTACTTAAAATTTTAAAGTTGTGGGTGTTTATGGATATGTTATGAATTGTTTGAAATGTGGTCTGCGATGCGCTAAAAAGTTGGCAAGTGCAAAAAGGGTGGAAGGTAAGGAAAAATGCCTTGTGAAGGTTTATTTGTGGATTTTGGCCATTTATAAAGGTTTAGGCGGGTCCTATCATATCGCATCGGCAAATTTTTTAAGTTTTCGGTAATGTTTTGCAAAGAGAAGTTGGAAACTTGCAGGTTGCGGAATGCGAGAAAAGCTTTAGAAATTTTCGGATTTTTTCAACACAAGTGGGTTTTATGAGGTGGAAAGTCCGAAAAAGGTTATGTATGTGAGTTTTGAAGTTCAAAAAGGATTCTTAGAGCATGGGAGTGTCAGAAAATAGGTAAAATGAAAGGTAAGCATAGAGAAGATGAGAAATAATGAAGGTAGTGAGATTTAGCTCATTATCACAATCAATCAATTATATTTTCCTTTTTAACTGAATCCAAATGGCAGGTAGATTCATTTGACCCTTCTAACAGCTAGAATCTCCTTTTTTCTTCTGAAAATAAATGGTATTCATGGAATGTTATTTTTAGTATGGAAAATATAAGGAATAGGCGGTTACCTTGTGATACTATAAAAATACAGGAGTCTAACATGATACATAGGTTTTGTGATATTGATAGGTACATTTACAGATGCATATATGATAAGATTGGCTACACGAAACTTAAACATTGGAAGGTCATAGATCTTACTAGGAGATATCTAAGGAAGCTGACAATTAGGATTGTAGGTAAATTATTGGACTACAACCTTGGTATCATACAAGGGTTTAAAGTGTGAGTTGTTTAATATCCTTCCAGTCTAATTTCTTTTCTTTGGGGCTTTCATGTCAGCAGAGAAATCAAAACTACTTGAGGCCATTTCTTACTGCAATTCACTACTCAGTATTGCGCAAGCAGGTAAGGAAAAGAAATATATCAAGGTAAACTACTATGCACCTGATGAATGGGACTTCCTCGGAGTTACAATGCCTTCCTTTGGCTTAAATTATCTAGAAGCATGGTCCACCAACAAAATTTTCTACAACAAAGTTTCATATAACTTCTTCACACTACTAACCACATCTCGTTGCCATATTGATAGTTAATATGACTGAGAATGCTGAGTCAAATAATAGAGAAAACTCATAGAATGATAATGTGCAATGTTTATTGAAAGATAACAAAAATATTCAAATTCATTATAAATATAGAGATTGAATGTATGATAATTTATCAACCGAACTGAAAAATAAAAAGATGAAGCAAACATTGTTCAATGGTCAAAGGCTTCCTGGCTCATTCCAGACTCTACCTATTACAATGTAGTCTTTATTAACATTCGTATTTGATACCAAACATTTACAAACATTTTAGACATTTGAGACTTCGCTCATAAGCGCAAATCCCTCAGAAGTGTGTATCGACCTTAACAAAGTCCTAGACTTAATACTCCCTAAGAGTCCTGCCACTTTAGGTTCACATATGGATAAAAATTCACCTGTGCAGGATTTTCAAGCTTGACCTAAAGAAAGAATGACATAGAGCTTCAGAGGGAGGGAGTGCTCAGGATAACCACACATACTTGAATGCCCTAAATGGTGATACATTTTCCTTATTCATAGGATTTCGAGAGAAATTCAAGCATCTTATTGAAATGACTTATCTAGATAAATTGTATAGAAAATAGATCTCAAATCTAAATTTTTCTTTAGAGTCTCTGAAATCTGGGTCAAATCCCACCTAAAGTTGCATAAGTTCTTTGAGTTTTAGATATTCATCCAGAAATTTAACCTAATATTTTACTTTGGAGGACAAACCCCTTGATGCAGGAGCATTAGGCTTAGGAAATTATTTGTATTTTAAAATACATAGGGGTCTTTTGTTTTTAAAGAAGTTGGGTTCATTAATGTAATTATTAATGTTTTGAGTGATTTTAAAAAAGAATTAATTAAATATTGAGAGGAATTTTGTAAATGTTCTGGAATGTTGGGAACATGAGAGAATTAGGATAGTTGAGATCCCATAGGGAATGAGAGATTTGAAAATTAATTGTAAATCTTAAGTTATAATTGGTTTCATGATTTTGTGGGACTAGAGAGGATCCTTAGGGATAAAGAAGAGATTTTAGGATTTAGATTATTTTGAGGAAGTTGTTGAGAAGATAGAAGATCTAAAACCATAATTGGTTTCAGAACCAATTGTATAAATTGTAAGTCTAAAAATATAGAGACGAGTAGGTTTTAGATAGACAGGGATTTGTTGTTATAAGCCTACGGGAAAATTGGAAGAAAGGCCATTGATTAGAATATTAGGCCAAAGAGAGGAAATCTTTTGTAATTATTTGGTTATAGATATGTTAGGTCCCTATAATTAGCAATATTCGCAAAGTCCAATCACAGAAACAACATTATTTCAACCACTTTGGGATTCTAGGATCTAGCCCTCCTAAATCCGAAGAAGGATCTCTCCAATAAGTGCAAAGATTAAATTTGTCTTTGAAATTTTATGGCAATGATGTTAGGCTAGTTATGAAGGCCGAGGGTTTTGTTTTTTTTTTGGATGGTTGAGCATCAAAATGGCTTGAGTGGAAAGTTCTAAATGCAAAGAGTTTCAAAGGTGTGAAGTTGCAAGTAATCAGAACAAGATTTGGCCAAAAAGATAGATAATTGCAGGTTTTAGTCCATTGGGCTATGGAGTCATAATAGGGTTTAATTGAGACAACAAGGGGCAAGAGTGGTCCATGGGGCAAGTCATCTATGTCTAAGGATCTCTTGAAGGTTTGATTTATGGAATGAAATGAGACAAAAAGAAGGGGAATTAAACAAATGAAGACCAAAGAGTAGCCTAGGATCTGGTAAGTACTTTGAAACTAGCCAACCTTTGAAAAACACTTAAGAAAGACATAAAAGCAAACCAGGATCTGGTAATTACTTCGAAACTAGCCATCCTTTGATACATTTTTGATAGAAAACATATTAAAACAAAGGGAAACTTGAAGGCAACTGTTGGAGAAGAAACTAGCGGGCCGGGCTCACCACAAATCCTCTCCTAGCTCTGCTTTACTTGGTAACTTTCAAGACAAACACAAAGATAACAAAGAATGGCATAAGATCTGCTAAGTACTTTCAAACTAGCTAGTTTTTAACACATTCCAAGGGAGACTTTCAGATAGTCTTTGGGGATAAAACTAAGACCAGGGCACACCATATCTTCCTTATTTCATCTCTACTTAACATATACTGAAAATAACATTTAAGAATAACAACTAGCTCAGTCAGTAAGACGAGGGAACGCCAGCATTCCTACTGCTTAAACTGAATTAAATCATTCCTAAATAACACCATTTGGAAGAAAACATTTAGATAAATATTTTCAATCATAGAAGGGTACTGATATACAGTAGGTCCTAAATCTATGCATGTTTTTCTTTATAAGAGAAGATGGACAGAATGGAAACAGAAAATAAAATAACAATTCACAATAAGAAATAACATCACCGTCGACATAGACTAGGATCCCATAAATCAGCTTGTACTGATGCTCCAAACTAGTTACAGCTTTCAGTCCAATGCTTTAGTTTAGAAATCATCTACACTTCCCAGACTAACTTATCTATCACAAGCAGAGCTCCAAGAGCCAATGAACATTATTTACAATCATAAGTTTCAAGCTCAAGTCTATTTCAAAGTTCAGCAACCAACCCTTCTCTCATCTTTTCCAGTAGTACTTATAGAAGAATGAGGAGGTGAGATCTGATAAAAGATCTCCAAATATAATTAATACAGTCTTAATGGCTTCTCGGCCTTTGGGGGGCTCAATAAAGAAGTTTACATATTTTTCTGACTGTATTAATGTTTTTCATTTAAGATTGAACTCGGTGGGAGCTCTTATTGACTTTTGAGGTTCTCTATCGTGTTAAAGTAACTCTGTTGATATTTTTTCATTAAGTTTATTTGCAAAATTAACTCAAAGGCTACGCTAGGGCAAACATCTGATCTTAATCAATAACTTCGGCCTCTGTTTGAATGCTTTGAGGCACAGGTGGCACTGTGGTAGCTGGGAGGAATAAATTTTCCTCAGATGTGGTGGTGGAGACTTTCCTGTCTGATAAAACACTTGTGATTTTATTTTAACTGTGTTTTTGGTTTGGGGGGATTAGGCTTTTGATAATCAATCTTAATCGTAATCCTTACAGATCCGTTTTCAATCTCCTGTTCAAGCACGTTCTGTCTTCGACATTGATACTCTTTTTTTGTGATTTATTCACTGTGTTTTGTTGGTGTGCAGTGCTGTGCATGGATTGTGAGGCATCAATGCCTTTGAAACATTGATGAGACATGAAAATTTAACCCACGGATGGCTTCCTTTTAAAGGATCGAAGGCATGAGAATTGAAACCACAGCCTTCGGCCCCTTCTTTAATATAATGGAAAAAACCATTTAAAACACCCTTTACCAAATAACATACCCCGGACTTCAAAACTCCGATAAAACCAAGCTATATAACCATTTCGGGTCACAAAAGGTGCTTGCTAACGTCATGGTGTTTGTGACCCGAAATATTTATCAAATCCTCCATAAAGCGTATCGGGTTCGGATTTCTTGACCATGTGAGCAACCAAACAAGGCCCACTCCAATCAGTTGCTGCCGCGTGGATGCTGAATAGGCATTGGGACCACCGGTTCTGTGGGATTGCTAACTGCTATCATGGCCGTGGGGACCAGGGCGACTGATTGTGGGCCATCGATCTGCAGATCAGATCGACGGCGGAGATGTTTTGAGAAATGCACCGCACCTTTGTTTATCCCTCGAGATTCTTTTGAGTGTGATCACCGTCTGATGAGCTGGCTTCAGATCGGACGGTGCACTCCAATATCGTGCTAAGCTCACAGTCAATATTTAACGCCCGGGGAGGGTGGTATCTCCAAACCGCTCAGGGCCACGTGTTAGCCTGTGGCATTAATCACCATCAAATGGGGAAAATAACTTATCCCACAAAGGCAGTGCGATCAAAACTGCTCCGGTTTTGTACAGTGATTGACTGTGAGGTTAACCTGGGGCTAACGCAATTTGTCGTATTCGCTCCGGCCCATTAAACACTAGGTTCAAACTTTGGACTCTTTTAATATAACAGAAAATCATCCAAACACCTACACAATACAAAACTTATATTATAAAATCTTGCGTTATTTGGTTTACTGCTTCAGAGGGCGTGGGGAGGAGTGTGGCCGTTGGATTGCACGATCGGGCCATCGCAATCGAAGGTGGGGGAAAAACATTAAGAATGCTCCCGAAGGAGAAATATGATGCGATAAGCACTCGAAGGGTCTAGCGCCTGGTTCCAGCACCAAGGCATATAATGGGGAAGTAGTTTTTAGGACTTAGCCCAAGGGGGCTTAAGCCTTTATACAAAAATATGTATTTCTTACGCAATTTTCAATGTTTTCAAAGGGTTTCTAGAGTTTTGATAAGGCAAAGAAAGGGTCTTAAACCTTATAAAAAGGGTTTTGATGGAGGGGAAAGGGGAAAAATATAAAAATGAAGGATTTTTATGGGGAATAAAGGGGTTAAAATGAGATTAGTTTTGGAAGTGGAAGGAGGGGGAAAATTGTCTTTGGAGCAGTATTTCCTCAATGAAATCAGCAGGATCTTAGAGTTTTTTAAGATGGAAACAGCAGCGAAGATTTGGACAGAGGAATGAGGCCTTCAAGAGTCTTCAAGAGATAACATTTTGAGGAGCAGTTTGGTTTTGACTAGCTTGTGCTCTCTTAATTATGCTCATCTCTTTCATCATCTCCTCCATCATTCTTTCCATATTTGAGCTGGAAGTAGAGGGGGTAGATTCCTCTCTAAAGGAAACTCTCTTCTCATTTTTCGTTCTTTCTCTCTTCTCCATCAAGTTGACTTCCACAGCAAGAGCACCTTTTTGCATCTCTTCAAGAGTTTCAGGATCTCTCTCTCTCTCAGCTGATAGGCCATCTCAAGGTCGAACCCTTCAGTAAAATTGTTTAGAGCTGAGCCTTATGGAGGTTTTAGATCTGGGGAAAGGGAATTATACACACTGTTAAATCTGGTACAATAAGCTTGTACACTTTCCCCTGGGTTTCTATGGAGGTTATTGTAATAAAAAAGGACATGGAGAGGATTCTTCTTCACTTCCCATTTGTTTAAGAAATTCTTATGGAAGGCTTGGAGATCATTGATACTATGGGGGGTTAAGCCTTTAAACCATTTTCTTACTTCTCCCCACAGACTCTAAGCAAATAATCTAATCTTGACAGAATCATCATCAATTTCGTTTCTGTCAAAGTAGTCATTCATCTTATCCACATGTGATGTAGTAGTAGCATTACTAGCATCATATAATGTGATTTTGGACTGATGGTCCTATGGGAGATTTACTAATGGTAGAGGAAGGACCAAGGGAGCATACCATGCTTCCATGATATGTGGTGGAGGTGGATTTACAAGAGGTGGATTAACAAAAGGAAAAGTGGGCTGAAGTGGAGTGGTTTGGACAGTGAATGGAGGATGAAGGGATGTGGATGGAACAACAGCAGATTACTGAGTTGATCTTGGATGAGAGAGAGCTAAATTGTGAAGGAAATATAAATCAAGAGGTGTTGTTTCTCTACTACCAGGATGTTCACTTGTTTCAGGGGATGAAAGTGAAAACTTAGGATCTAGCTGAATTATATCATCAAATGACCTAGTTCTAAAGGGATTTACTAAGTCAACTTGTGATTGTTGTAGAGCTGAAAGATTTTCAGGAACTGAATTAGCTCTCAAGGCTTATTTGAAAACAGATGATAATTTAATCCTAGGAGACCTCGTAAGGATACTTTCTAGGTTATCAACTATCTCAGGTGGATCAGGGTCAGGATAGGCTCTAGTGTGAATCTTTCTAGGAGCCACTATGCTGTGCTTTTCAGACACAAATAAACAAGAAAAGTTCAACCAGGTATGACGGTCTTTAAAAGGTCAACTAATCTATTTGCACAAATTTTAATCCTACAGTCCTCTAACTGAGTTTGAATGATATTACAATGATAAGGGTTCTTCCCAGTGGAGTCTTAAGGTCTGTTAAGGATTGTGGAGTTGCTAAGTGGAATTTTTTAGCTCCTTTTCAGAGGTAAAAGGTTTTATGGTCCACTACCATGTTTATTGAATACCAATCTGAAATATTTTTGGGTTTTATATGTTATTTTTCAGTTGTGTGGTTTCTAAGAGTGTCCTAAATCTGTTTCACAACTTAACTACGGTTATGAGACAAAGACAATGTAGTCTTATGGCTAAGCCAGCTGATTTTTCAATGTTAGATAAATTCTTATAAGAACCCTAGGGTTTGCCTAGTTTGTCACTGATTCAAACAAGCTTCATCATGGTTACCATTTCTTGGTAGTGCTTGAGAAGGCTGTTTTTACTCACAAGGTTTATGAATTTTTCAAGGGAACCTAAGAGGAAAATTCGACTCGCTCCCCAATGGAGTCGCCAGAAACGTTAGGTCCCTGTAATTAGCAATATTGGCAAAGTCCAATCACAGAAACAACATTATTTCAACCACTTTGGGATTCTAGGATCTAGCCCTCCTGAATCCGGAGAGGGATCTCTCCAATAAGTGCAAATATTGGATTTTTCTTTGAAAGTTTATGGCAATGATGTTAGGCTAGTTATGAAGGTCGAGGGTTTTGTTTTGTTTTTGGATGGTTGAGCATGAAAATGGACTCAGTGGAAAGTTCTAAATGCAAATAGTTTCAAAGGTGTGAAGCTGCAAGTAATCGGAACAAGCTTTGGCCAAAAAGATAGATAATTGCAGGTTTTAGTCCCTTAGGCTATGGAGTCATAATAGGGTTTAATTGAAACAACAAGGGGAAATAGTGGTCCATGGGGCAAGTCATCTATGTCTAAGGATCTCTGGAAAGTTTGATTTATGGAATGAAATGAGACAAAAAGAAGGGGAATTAAACAAATGAAGAACAAAGAGTAGCCTAGGATCTGGTAAGTACTTTGAAACTAGCCAACCTTTGACAAACACTTAAGAAAATCTAGGATCTGGTAAGTACTTCGAAACTAGCCAGCCTTTGATACACTTTTGATAGAAAACATATTAAAAAAAGGGAAACTTGAAGGCAACTGTTGGAGAAGAAACTAGTGGGCCAGGCTCACCACAAATCCTCTCCTAGCTCTGCTTTACTTAGTAACTTTCAAGACAAACACAAAGATAACAAAGAATGGCCTAAGATCTTGTAAGTACTTTCAAACTAGTCAGCTTTTAACACATTCAAAGGGAAACTTTCAGATAGTCTTTGGGGATAAAACTAGGACCAGGGCACACCATATCTTCCTTAGTTCATCTCTACTTAAGATATACTGAAAATAACATTTAAGAATAACAACTAGCTCAGACAGTAGGACGAGGGAACGCCAGCATTCCTACTTCTTAAACTGAATTAAATCATTCCTAAATAAAACCATTTGGAAGAAAACATTTAGATAAATATTTTCAGTTAGAGAAGGGTACTAATATACAATAGGTCCTAACTCTAGCCATGTTGTTCTTCATAAGAGAAGATGGACAGAATGGAAAAAGAAAGTAAAATAACAATTCACAATAAGAAATAATATCACCGTCGACATAGACCAGGATCCCATAAATCAGCTTGTATTGATGCTCCAAACCAGTTACAGCTTTAAGTCCAATGCTTTAGTTTAGCAATCATCTACACTTCCCAGACTAACTTATCTATCACAAGCAGAGCTCCAAGAGATAGTGAAAACTATTTACAATCATAGGTTTCAAGCTCAAGTCTATTTCAAAGTTCAGCAACCAACCCTTCTCTCATCTTTTCCAGTAATATTTATAGAAGAATGAGGAGTTGAGATCTGATAAAATATATCCAAAGATAATTAATACAGTCTTAATGGATTCCCGGCCTCTGGGGGGCTCGATAAAGAAGTTTACAGATGTTTCTGACTATATTAATGTTTTTTATTTAAGATTGAAATCGGTGGGAGCTCTTATTGACTTTTGAGGCTCTCTGTCATGTTAAAGTAACTCTGCTGATATTTTGTCATTAATTTTATTTGCAAAATTAACTCTTTGGTTGTGCTGAGACAAAAATCTGATCTTAATAAATAACTTCGGCCTCTGTTTGAATGCTTTGAGGCACAGGTGGCACTGTGGTAGCTGGGAGGAATCAATTTGCCTCAAATGTGGCGGTGGAGGCTTTCTTGTCTGATAAAACACTTGTGATTTTATTTTAACTGTGGTTTTATTTTGGGGGGATTAGGCTTTTGATAATCAATCTTAGTCATAATCCCCACAGATCCGTCTTCAATCTCCTGTTCGGGTGCGTTCTATCTTCGACACTGATACTCTTTGTTTATGATTTATTCACTGTGTTTTGTTGGTGTGCAATGTTGTGCAGGGATCATGAGGCATCAATGCTTTTGAAGCATTGATGAGAGGTGAAAATTTAACCCACAGATGGCTTCCTTTTAAAGGATCGAAGGCGCAAGAATTGAAACCCCAGCCTTCGACCCCTTATTTAATATAATGGAAAAAACCATTTAAAACACCCTTTACCAAATAACATACCCCAGACTTCAAAACTCCAATAAAACCAAGCTGTATAACCATTTCGGGTCGCAAAAGGTGCCTACTGATGTCATGGTGTTTGTGACCCAAAATATTTATCAAATATTCCCTAAAGCGTATCGGGTTTGGGTTTCTTGACCATGCGAGCAACCAAACAAAGCCCGCTCCAATCAGCTACTGCCGTGTGGATGTTGACTAGGCGTTGGGACCACCAGTTTTGTGGGACCGTTGACTACTGTCGTGGCCATGGGGACCAGGGCGACTGATTGTGGACCGTCAATCTACAAATCAGATCGACGACGGAGATGTTTTGAGAAATGTGTCGTATCTTAGTTTATCCCCTGAGCTTCTTTTGAGCGCAATCACCGTCTGATGAGCCGGCCTCAGATCGGACGGCGCATGCCAATATCGCGCTGAGATCACAGTCGACATTTAACGCCCGGGGAGGGCAGTATCTCCAAATCGCTCAGGGCCACGTGTCGACCTGTGGCATTGATCGCGATCAAATGGGGAAACCAGCTTATCCCACAAAGGTAGTGCGATCAAAACTGCTCCGGTTTTGTATAGTGATTGACCGTGGGGTTAACCCGAGGCTAATGCAATTTTTCGTATTCGCTCCGACCCATTAAAATCCAGGTTCAAACCTCAGACTCTTTTAATATGACGGAAAATCATCCAAACACCTACATAATACAAAACTTATATTATAAAATCTTGCGTTATTTGGTTTACTGCTTCAGAGGGCGTGGGGAGGAGTGTGGCCGTTGGATTGCACGATCGGGCCATCGCAATCGAAGGTGGGGGAAAAACATTAAGAATGCTCCCGAAGGAGAAATATGATGTGATAAGCACTCGAAGGGTCTAGCACCTGGTTCCAGCACCAAGGCATATAATGGGGAAGTAGTTTTTAGGACTTAGCCCAAGGGGGCTAAAGCCTTTATACAAAAATATGTATTTCTTAGGCAATTTTCAATGTTTTCAAAGGGTTTTGAGAGTTTTGATAAGGCAAAGAAATGGTCTTAAACCTTATAAAAGGGGTTTTGATGGAGGGGAAGGGGAAAAATATGAAAATGAAGGATGTTTATGGGGAATAAAGGGGTAAAAATGATATTAGTTTTGGAAGTGGAAGGAGGGGGAAAATGGTCTTTGGAGCAGTATTTCCTCAATGAAATCAACAGGATCTTAGAGTTTTTTAAGATGGAAACAACAGTGAAGATTTGGACAGAGGCATGAGGCCTTCAAGAGTCTTCAAGAGATAACATTTTTTAGCAATAAAACTTGTTTCTTGAAGGTTGCAAAAAATGATTTAGCCAACATTTGATATAACAAATTTTATAGCTGGCTAACAAGATATACGGAGAAATTCGATTATGAATTGGGGAAATATGTATTGGTTGATGAGTTATGAATTGTAAGTGAAATTGACAAATCAAATCAGAGGATAGCACCGAGAATGTAACCAGGCTCATGTGAGTTCTGTATAATTGAATTCGAAATTAACTAAATTTGTGTTTATTAGCAAGAATTCTATCATTGTGTATTGAGCTACAGGAGTTAGGAAAGTTGTGAGACTGTGCACTCTAAAAGAACCATGTTCAAATTACACTGTGTAAAGAAGAGAGGGATCGAATGAATTCAGAGAATATATAATCATAAAATGTCAAGAAGACTGTATTTCATGTTTATAGCTTGGATCTTGTATGAATTTGTATTTGTTGAGTTCAGTCATCGATCACAGAATGGATCGATGACACAATGATATTTCAAATCAATATTCTGAGTACACTCTGTAAGTCGGAAATTAGACTTGAAACCATGTGCAGCAGAGTTGCATTCAAGTCATAAATAGAATCTTTAAGAGAAGAACATAAATGATATTGGTTTGAGCAACAGAGTTCTTAGTCGAAGTTGGGCAAATAAACTTGGATGTGTTCAAGAAACTGATGGTGAATCATTAAATTAATATAACCATGAAATGCATCAGCAGCATAAACAATTTTGGAGATCTCTGTTTGCAACCGATCAGATTTTAAAATTGGCATAATCGTTGTGGAATTCCTTCAGGTTGGAGCCATGGTTCTATTCGAAATCATGAGTTGAATAAAGACAAAAAAGCATGAATCGATGGAGCAGAAGAATGAGGGAAGCGGTTTTATAAAACTGCAATGGTATTATCGCACAGATTTAAAGAGGTAAGTGGTATTTAACTGAAGAGTGCAATAGTGATAGAATAGTGACGTGTGGCAATTAAAAACCACCTATTTCATGTGAATAGAAAAGCTTTAAATGGCATACATCTTAATTTGCGATTGTCGTTGGATAAGGGAAGGCATGTAAATCGTCGGCAAAGGTGAGTTGAATAAAGCTGTGGACACAGATATGATATTTATGTTGGTGCTTTTGGTTTTTAACCAAAGTCAAATTTATAAAAATGAATTTTCAAGGTGGGTATTTGTTATGGTTAACAACATAATTGTGATAATGTGAAATGGCTTCTGCATATGGAGTTGCCTCTATTTTGAGGTTGATATGAATTATATGCATAAAGTGGGTATACGCAGCTATGGCTGCATCACCCCTCCACTTAGTCATTTAAACTTTCCTAATATTTACACATTGGATATTTTATTAGAATAATACAATTCCGATCGCACTCACTATTAGGTGACTAGACATGAAATATTTACACCATGCTTCTTTACAAATATTTTTCAACTCATTTAGATATCCATAATTATCACTTTCACTTGAGTAATACAAATGTTGCGGGCTTGGTGAGAAATGGGCTTTTGCAGGAGGTGGCATGATATTATAAAATAGAAAGAAAGGAGATCCATACATGTTAGGTACTCTCTCATCTATAGGATTACAAATTGATCCAAATAATTGTGATATTTCTTTATAGATGGGTTTCTTTAGTGGATGAATACTATGTACTTTAATTATGTTGAACAAATTTTCTATTTGGAAGAAAAACCACGCGTAAGACTGAGCTGTGGTTCTAATATATTCTCAAATATAATCAATAAATTCATTTTCTCTTATGGTCCAAAATATTCCTTTCCTTGGGCACCAATCATGTAACAGTATTTTGAACCAAGGCGACCAATGATTATAGCGATTACTCATAGAGATACATTCAAACATCAACCAAACTCTTTTGTCATATTTGGTGTACATCAGGATATTACAATAGTCTGCAAAGCTCATCCATGGCTCATACAGATAAACATATCTTTGTCCTGCAAAAGGAAATTGTATAATGGCCCCTTAAAACATTTTGGGTGACTCTATAAAATAGATAATATTACTTACATTTCTATGGATACTATTAATCCATTGTTGAAGGACGTATTCATATGTAGGACTCTCCTTGTTCCTCTCTATGGGACATTGAAAAAAAATTGAAATATGAAAATATTTACATATTAAAACGCATTGAAAATCCTCTGGAGAAGGGGGGAGTGATTATGAAGTTGAAGCTCATGTACAACTAAAAATATTGATTTCTTTGGGTGCTACTTCTCTTGTAAGAAAATATTCTAAGCAATCATCTTTACCCATTTTATAATCAATCTAAAAGTCAAATCCATCCAACCATAGGGTCCATATTAGTATCCTATTGTTGCCTTTTTCTAACAATATTTTGTTTCTAAGCATCCCATTTATATGTGTAAGGTTCGTTCTTAAAATGAATCTTACTGGTTTTAGGAATAGCCCGAATATTTTGATTCCATTTTTTACAGCAAGGATTTCTTTATGAGAAGATGGATAACTAAGTTCTAAGTGTCATTGAAACATCTTGATGCATATGAGAAAACTTCTTCCCCTATTGCATTCGTTTGCATCAAAACTCCTCCCCTTACTTCATTGGATGCATCTGTTTCTAAAATGTAAGGAAATTCGTGTCTTGGAAGACCCATACTTGGTAGATTTTGGACCTTTTGTTTATTAATTTTAACTGCAGTTGTCATAGATGGGGTCCATTATATTCCTCTTAGCCTCTTATGTAGGACCTTCACATCCTTGGCTTGATTTTCATAAAATTGTCAAATGTAATTGAGGCTTCCCAAGAACCGATACAATTTCCTGTAGTCATAAATGGCATCTGGAAATTTTGTTAAATCTTTCAACACATGTTTTTGCAATTCAAATTTTCCTTGGAATAGGATTAGCCCTAAATATTCAATTCTAGTTTTTGGAAACTCAAGCTTATGATTGCTGAGGACTAGCCCATGTTTAAAAATCCTATGGTCAACTATCTCCAACCACTTTCTATGTTATTTTCAATCAAAATTAAAGATTAGTAAGTGATCAATATAAACAATAAAAAATTTCAAAACTCCAAAAATATCTTCCATTCTTTCCTAAAATTTAGAGGGTGCATTCATCAATCAAAATGGCATTACTCGCCATTGGAACTGTTCCTGTGGCACCAGAAAACCAGTCTTTTATCTATCAGATGGTTTGATTTCTATCTGCCATAATCCACTCTTAAACTCAAATTTGTTGAACACATTATTATTACTAATTTTCTGAAAAAGAGCTTCTTTAGATGGCAAATGATACCTGATAGGCAACAAAGCATAATTTAATGCTTTATAGTTGATCACCATTTGAGGTTTACCTCTGTTTTGTTTTGAATGTTTGTGAACATAAAATGTTGGGCAATCCCAAAGGCTTTTGCTTGGTTCGATCAACTTTCGTTCTAATAGTTCAAAAATATCTTTTTTACAGAGTTCAAGCTCTAGTGGTGACATCTAGTTTGCTAATGACTTTTGAGGTGTTCCAGAGTAATTTTTTGTGTAGGGAAGATCCACAAAGTATTGCCCCATTTTACAAAATTCATTGGGTGCATCTGTTGTACATTATGGTTGAATTTTCTCTTTTATTCCTTTGATGTATTCTCACTCTTGGATTTCAACATTTATGATTAATTTGTTGACCTTTTCTAGCTTGTCAAGAGAATATTCAACTATATATGGGATATGGTATACAATTCTATTTACATAGTTGGACTTGGAATTTTTACAGTTCTTCCTTGAATGTTGAGGCAAATATGATTTGCTTCTAAAACAAGAAGAATATGTCTTCTTACAAACTCTTGACCCAACAAAATATGACTACATGAAGTCTTCGTGATTATTTTGCCTTGGTTTCCATACTTTGATGTGTAAATCAATTGTTTTCAATCGGTGGTAAGAGAAGACAATATCAAGGGTAGGGAAATGTAGTTTATATATATATATATATATATATATATATATATATATATATATATATATATATATAATTTAGTTGAAAGCTAGTGGTAAGCATATATATATATATATATATATATATATATATATATATATATATATATATATATATTCATTCTAAATTAGGCTACTTCTATTGTATCATACAGGTCCAAAAGTTACATTTCTCATCCTCTGGAGTTGGCAGGCCAATTCCAAAGGGAAGTTTTAGAAGCAAAAACTCAAAAAAGGGACTGCCCAAGACGGGGAAACTAGCCCGAGAGAAGAGTTGATAATGCGCTGCCCATAGCAGGAAACCAGCTTGACAAGTTAAAAGTTTAGGACATAACCATATAAGTGGATAGAACTAGAACACTAGAAATCTAGAAATAGCCAAAAGATAACTGGAAAAAAAGACGAGCACCCAAAAATTAAGCTGATGGAGAGCTGTCATTCTTTTCTAAAGGGAGGGGTGGCTCTTCCATAATCCAGCATGCATAGTCTGACTCGTCCTCCTCCTTCTTCAACTTGTGGACCATTGACAAGAGAGAAACAACACTTGGGCGTCTAACAAAATGGAGGAGGCCACATGAGTGTTGGTGACCACATTCATTCCCTCCTCATCTGAACTTGAACCTGTACCGCTGCTTGAACCGGTGTCACTGCTTAAAGCACTCTGCACCGGCAAGGCCTTCATTTTCTGAGGAGAGAAATCTGGAGCAGACGGAATGGTGGATTTACGAGGTCTTTTTCTGGGGCGGAGGCCAGAGCCAGAGGGTTCAGGTGGAGAGCTCGGCAGATGGAGGGATAAATGGGCAGTGAGATTGACAGGGTTGAGGATGTCCTGCTCCTCCTAATCCATAGAGAAATTCACCACCCTATCTGCAGACGCTAAGGTGGGAGGCTTGAAGGGGAGGCCCCGCCCTCTTGCTCTATGGCATCTCATCATGTTTCTTCTAGGTATGGCAGAGACAAGGGATTGAGAGGAATTCTGAGGAGAAGGAGCGTCCTCTGGAGCAGCCAGGGTGCCAACTTTCAAGGAGAGGCGACCACAGGGAAGGGGAACAGAACAGAGGAGCTAAGGCGTGGCAGAGACACAAGAAGCATCTGCACAGAGCCGAAGGGAGAGGCGTAAGGAGGAAGAAGGAGCAAAGGTGGCGCATTTTAGGGCCATGGGAGGCGGCCAAGACAGGATGGAAAGAGTAAATGAGCAGTAGTCAGAGATAAATGCAGAAGACGTCGATAGGAGGTTGGCAGAGGTGGCGAATAAATGCCCCATGCTCCGGCATTTAAAATACATTGGGCAGCCATGTGCAAACGCGTGGGGTGGACAAGTTCCCTGCCACCTAGTGCTCAAGTGGCACCCTCTCTCATCATCTATCACCTGCATCCAATAGTGGTACGAATAGTTATTATTGACATTTATATATCACTTTATTTGAAATGTTCGTTTACTTCCATTTTTGTCAAGTACCTCTGGATTTTGGATAATTGACCTTTGACTTATAATTACTCACTTTCAGATTTCTTTTTCTTTTAATTATAAAAAAACTTATAATTACCCACCTCTAGAAATAAATAAGATATGATTTACTTTTATTGAGCAATTTGCTTTCACTAAGATTGATATTAATGCTCGCTGCTAGAAGCGTTGATTTCATTTTATTGGGCAATGTTCGTTACGGAATTTGCTGTGATGTGCGTTATTTCATTTGATTGGGCAATTAACTCCGATGGAAATTGATGTTCATGTTTATGACTGAATGAAATTGATATTAATTCTGGCTGCTAGGGGCGTTGAATTCATTGTAGTGGGAAATGGACTCTCGACTGAAATTCATATGCATGCTTGTCATTGGGAATTTCTAATAAGTATTATTACTGAATACTATAACGTTGACTTTATTAAAGAAAAAGTTAAATAAGTATACATGTATCCATTAATCATTAAAGTGTTATTTAATATTTTTAAATTTTGGTTTTTCTAATTATATATGTTTTAGTTATTTAAAATTGGATATGGATGGGTTAACACTATAAATTTAAAGAATTTCAAAACTTAAAATAATTTATATTTCATAATTGTTAAAATTTTCGAAATTCTGAAGACGACTTATTTTTATTTAAATATTTGTATGACCCAACTTTATTTATAATTTTAAAGAAAATGATTTATTTAACTCTCAGATCTTATAAATTTTTTATAAATGTTGTGTGTTTTTTTTTTTTTAAATTTCAGATTCTTGTGATCTATATTGATTCTTTGAAATTGATTTTTGGATTAATCATATCATAAATATTTGTTTATGGATATTTAGAATCTTATAATCAGGTTCATTATCAAAACCAAGATGAAAAAATCAATCTATCCTTACGAATAAATAGCAGAGAGATATCAAGTTCCATAAATAGTCATTAAAATATGATATATTTTAATCAAAACATCATATTCCATAAATAGCCATTAAAATATGATATATTTTAATCAATAAAAGAACGTGGAAAGAAAGTTTAGTTAATATAAATAATTAAAAATAATTGTATCAAGGTAAAAAATATAATAATGTAAAAAAAAATATTAGGTTATTATTTAGTAAAATATAAAATTAATAGGTCAATATACAAATAAAATTTTCCTTGGAATATGAATTTTCCTTGGAATATGATTAGCCCTAAATATTCAATTCTAGTTTTTAGAAACTCAAGCTTAGGCTTCATGAGGACTTGCCCATGTTTAAAAATCCTATGGTGAATTATCTCCAGGTGTTTTCTATGTTTTTTTAAATCAAAATAATAGATTAGTAAGTCATTAATATAAACATTAAAAATTTTCAAATCTCCAAAAATATCTTCCATTCTTTTCTGAAATTCAGAGGTCGCATTCATCAATCTTAATGGCATTATTCGCCATTCGAATTGTCCGTGTGGAACCACAAAACCAGTCTTGTATCTATCAGATTGTTTGATTTCTATCTCACACAATCCGCTCTTAAACTTAAATTTGTTGAACACATTATTATTATTTATTTTCTGAAATAAAGCTTCTTTCGATGGCAAAGGATAACTGATAGGAAAAAAAGCATAATTTAATGCTTTATAGTTGATCACCATTTGAGGTTTACCTCTCTTTTGTTCTACATGTTTGTTGACATGAAATGTTGGGCAAGAGCAATGGCTTCTTCTTGGTTCGATCAACTTTCATTTTAATAATTCAACAATCTCTTTTTTACAGAGTTCAAACTCTAATGGTAACATTTGGTTTTTTGATGATTTCTGAGGTGTTACAGAGTACTTTTCTTTGTAGGGAAGATCCACAAAGTATTTCCTCCTTTCCCAAAATTCATCGGGTGCATATGATGTACATTATGCTTCAATTTTCTCTTTATTCCTTTAATGTATTCTCACTCTTGGATTTCAACATTTCTGATTAGCTTGTTGATTTATGCTAGCTTGTCAAGAGAATATTCAACTTTATCTGGGACAGGGTCTATAATGATATTTACATAGTTGGACTTACTTGCAATGTTTATAGTTCTTCCTTGGATGTCAAGGAAAATGCGGTTTTATTCTACAAAAAGAGGAAGATATCTTATTACAAACTCTTGACCCAACAAAATATCATCGCATGTATCAAAACTGTACAAATTTACAAAAGTAGTATTTCCATTAAGAATAATTGGGAAAAGAGGAGCCATAGCTTTGATATTCATTAACATCTTATTTACAGCTCTAAACTGCAAGTTTGTGAGTTTCCAATAATATTCAGGAATGACGCTATTCTTTACACAAGAATTCATAGCTCGTGTGTCTAGTTGTGCATCTAGGTAATATTATTTATAACCACTCACATTCACATATATTTTAATAACTAGCCTAGATCCATCTTAACTCTGAATCTATCAAGTGCCGAGAGGGATAAAATCTCTAGAGGTACAAACCTCTTTTTTTGAGTTCAAAACTTTAGAAAAGGTTTGCACCTCGAGAGATTTGATCCCTTTCGGTGCTTGATAGATCCAGAGGTAAGATGGATCTAGGCTAGTTTTAGTCGTGTGCGGCCAAGGAAAATCTATCGAACATATCATTAATGTTATTAATAATATGCAAATACAGATAATATAAATATAATAAATTTATATATGCTAAATATATCTGATATTTATCTGGTCATTTTAATTTTAAAATTTTCTTAGTTAACTCAGTTTTTTGAGATGATAAATATTGTTAATAACTTTAATGAAGAAATAATTTTTTTGAATGCAAAGTGACAATGTACTAGTGTTGAATGACATAAAATGAAAATAATAAGAATGTATTCAATTACAAATAGTCTTCATTATGATCAATCTCAAATTATTTTCTTTTACTATGCTTATTGTCACCCTTGTTAGTTTTGTCATCTTTTCATATTGATTATATGAAAAGGACAATTGAAATAATAAACCATTTAAATATTTAGCTTGAACAATTGTACTAAACATCATACGTTGTCTCTCTTGCTCTTCAATATTAATAGGTTGATTTACTATAACACAAGTATTAATGTATATTTTTAATAATTTCGTGTGCTTACACTGAAATCAATGCACCTAATGCACACAATCAAATAAGATTACAAAACAACATCTACACTAAAATCAATGCATCTAATGCAGGTAATCAAATAAGATTAGAAATCAACATTTACACTAAAATCAATGCATCTAGTGCAAGTAAGAAAATAAGATTAGAAACCAACATCTACACTGATATCAACGCATCTAGTGCAAGAAATCAAATAGGATTATAAATCACCATCTACTTCCCTATCTCCCCCCTTGAACTACATCTCTCTTTCCCTCCATCTCTCCACTCTCTCACATCTTCCATCTTCCTTCTTCTCTCTCCATTTCTTTCCCACATATATATCTCCCTCTCTCTTCACCCTCCAACTATGTTACTATATCCCTCCCACTCTCCCTTTCTCCTCCCTTCTCTCCATATCTCCTTCTTTATCTCTTTATCTCACCCCAAAACATATACACACTCTCTCTAAATCTCCCTTGTCACTTCATCTATGTCTCCACTTATCACTCTCTATGTATTACTTCTTCCCTCCCTTTCTCCCCCTCCAACTCCATCTCTCCATCCCCCGCTCTCTCTCCCCTCTCCCCCCCCCTCCTCTCTCTCTCTCTCTCTTTTCCCTCCAATTTTCTCTCTTCTCCCATAACTCTCTCATGTCCGCTCTCATTTCTTTCCTCTCCTACCTTCCTCTATATTCTCCTCTCTCTCTCTCTCTCTCTCTCTCTCTCTCTTTGCAATCCAATTATCTCTCTCTCTCTCCCTTTTCCCTCTAATCCTCTTTCTTCCCTCGACACACACTCTCTCTCTCTCAACATATAAAATAAAATCAATGCATATATTACAAGAAAAATAGGATTAGAAATCACCATCCACACTTAAATAAATGCATCAACTACAAGAAATTGTCTTCCCTCTCTCCCCCCTCCAACTCCATCTCTCTTTCCATCCCTCTCTCCACTCTCTAACATACTCTCTCTCTTCCTTCCCCTCTATCCCTTTCTCTCCCACATCTATCTCTCTCTCTATCTCCCTCTCTCTCCCTCTCTTCACCCTCCAAGTATGTTACTATATCCCTCCCTCTCTCATTCTCCCCCCATTCCCTCCATCTCTCCTTATTTTTCTCTTTATCTCACCCCCAAACATACACATACTCGCTCTATTTCTCCCTTGTCACTCCCTCTCTCTCTCCACTTCTCGCTCCCTTTGTAAATACATTACCTTGGATCCAGAGTTTGATATTATCTATATTTACAATGAAATCAATGCATCTAGTGCAAGTAAGAAAAGAATATTAGAAACCAACATCTACACTGATATCAATGCATCTAGTCCAAGCAATCAAATAGGATTAGAAATCACCATATCAAAATTTTACATTACTCTATATCTATCAAACTTTACATTAGAAATCACCATCCACACTAAAATCAATGCATCGAGTGCAAGAAATAATCTTCCCACTCTCCCCCATCCAACTCCATCTCTCTTTCCCTCCCTCTCTCCTCGCTCACTTCCTCTCTCTCTTCCTTCCCCTCTATCCCTTTCTCTCCCACATCTATCTCTCTATCTATCTCCCTCTATCTCCCTATCTTCACCCTCCAACTATGTTACTATATCCCTCCCTCTCTCATTCTCCCCCCATTCCCTCCATCTCTCCTTATTTTTCTCTTTATCTCACCCCCAAACATACACATACTCACTCTATTTATCCCTTGTCACTCCCTCTCTCTCTCCACTTCTTGCTCCCTATGTAAATACATTACTCTGGATCTAGAGTTTGATATTATCTGTATTTACACTGAAATCAATGCATCTAGTGCAAGTAAGAAAATATGATTAGAAACTAACATCTACATTGATATCAATACATCTAGTGCAAGCAATCAAATAGGATTAGAAATCACCATATCAAAAGTTCACATTACTCTGTATCTATCAAACTTTACATTAGAAATCACCATCCACACTAAAATCAATGCCTCGAGTGCAAGAAATCATCTTCCCTCTCTCCCCCCTCCAACTCCATCTCTCTTTCCCCCCCTCTCTCCACTCTCTCACATCCTCTCTCTCTTCCTTCCCCTCTATCCCTTTCTCTCCCACATCTATCTCTCTCTCTCTATCTCCCTCTCTCTCCCTCTCTTCACCCTCCAACTATGTTACTATATCCCTCTCTCTCTCTTTCTCCCCCTATTCCCTCCATCTCTCCTTACTTTGAGTATTCCTAAATATAGATAGGATTATGGAGTAAATATAAAAAGAAGTTTTATTTATTTATTTACCATAATATGGTATTTCGCCAAAGTTTACATTAATTAAATTTAATAATATTAATGTTATAATATAATAATGTGAATATTATAATTAATAATAATATTAATATTAATATTAGGGTTAATGATGTTTTTTGGCATGGTATTAATAATGATTTGGCCCATGGTATTTAGCTCAGGATTCACCTAAATAAAACCACTTTTTGAGTGTTCCTAGATATAAATAGGATTATGGAGTAAATATAAAAAGACGTTTTATTCAATTACCATATCTATGGTTTATTTATATTTTATTTATTTACCATACCTCTTTATAAATATGGTATTTGGCCCATGGTATTCATCTCATGGTATTAAAGTGGTAAATATACCAAAATTTTACATTACTCACATGGCATCTACACATCTCTATACACTCAGACATATCAAAAGTTTACATTACTCACATTACATCTACACATATATATATACACTCTGACATATCAAAAGTTTACATTACACACATTACATCTACACATCCCTATATATTGGGTTGTAGATTTCCTCTCAGCGCAACAATCCTATCTTCAAATCCCTTCATATGGAGAGTATATGTACCTGGTTTTGGCTCTTGATCTTCCAATATGCTTTGTAGTGCGTGTTGCTCCGAGTTATCATATTCTTCTTATTAAATAACATCTTCAAGTTCTTCTATCATCATTGAATATTTTTGTTCTGCAAGTTATTTATGTTTTTTAGCCATATCCTTTTGGTCAGCTCTCACACTGGTTAGAATTTATTTAACTAGGCCTCTTTTTTCTTCAATAGTGGTCTCTAAGTGCAATATTTCTTCTTGCATTTTGCTAAAATAGTCTACGTCTTCTTATTTGCCTGAGAGATTCTCAATGATGGGAGTTTCTTTTTTAAACCCATAGTATTTTCTATGATGAAGAATATTACTTCTTCTCCACTTATGGTACATATATGGGGAAACTGCTTTCTTGGTGGAATGTTAGATGAGGGTGTATTTGAAATCAATGTAGATGTGGTTGGTGTGTCACTTGGATAGTAGGTGTCAATATTCACCACCCTTGGATACATGATTCTGGAAAGTTGACATTGGAGGATTGAGAGGTGTTCTATGAGATGGTGTCGGATGGAGAAATATCCTAGTGTGAGGGAATAAATATGAGGTTGTAAAGATGTGATTTTAGAGCGAAGGTCAGCGGGATTTCTAAATGAAGCATTTTTGACATATGAAAGGAATTCAATATCTGAGTTGGATTAAGAGTAGGATGAGTCTTTAGGATGTGGAGATGGTGGTTTTGACTCATCTAAATCTGTGACTAAAAATTATTCTTCATTTTGTGTGGGTTCATGTACTTGCTCCCATTCAGTCACATCATAAATATTAGAAAAAATGTTAACAATTTATTTTGGAAACAAGTTTTACCCTTTAAATGAAATTTGATAGCCCAATGATTTGGCTTATTACAATTGAAACAAGTTCGTGATTGCGCTCTTTGGGACCTTCTTGCCTTCTCTTGAAGTATGATTTTCTTGGTCTTTGAAACCTTTGTCTCTTAGAGTAAAACCTTTTGGGTTGGATTTTCTTTGTGCATTTTCAACATTGGAAATCACGTCCACATTTTCCTTTGCTATCATTCTTATTTTTTCTTTGCAACCAAAATGATAAGTTTCAGCATAGATATCACAAATACTTGCATTGAAACCAAAATGTTTCTTTACTAATTTGGCTATATTTTTTTGGAGGCATTATTTTCGTAGATTAAATACAATTTTTTCATGGAGTCCCACAAGAGAAATATTTTGAATATCTATCTTTTCAGCTTCAAATCTATCCCTAACAAGATCTGGGATTCTCTCACACATTGCAGATAAATATTTTCTCAAATAAGTTGTATTTTGTGGGTCTATTGCCTTATAAAGAAGATTTTGCATCGTACAGAAAAACACAAGAAGTTATTTTGTATCACAAATTATTCTTCTCATGAACATATCTGCATAATGATATCCATCAACCTTAATTTATCCATAAAAATCATGGAGAACTGCCTTGACGAGTTCAACGACTAGATTATCACTATTCATAATATTAAGTTTGTCAAATTCATTCATTCTAGACAACCATAATTCTAAGTTACCTTGTAAACCCAAAGTTATCCTTAAAGTTAATTCCGACCATGAGACATTGTTTCTTTGAATGGACTTGTGAGTGCTTGCCCATGCACTCCAAGTATTGATTTCCATGAGGATTTCATTTTCAGATTTGCAATTTTGATTTGTCATAGGAGTTACATCGATGTTAGCTCGATTAAGATTAGGGAACTCATCATTGTTTGAAGGATCATATGGAGTTTTTCCAGGAGAACCATACTCGGAATTACACTTTTCCTACATAGATTCAAAAGTTTGGTTTGGTTTATCACTATCTTCACTCCTGGGTATTTTTTCAAATCCTTCTCCTTCTTCTTTTACCATATTTATTTATGTTTTGTTCTATGGTGGTAGATCAAAGATTGTGATTTTTTATTGAAATAGAGCCAATTTTTCTCTAGAAATTGAAATAAGATTTTCGAATTGAAAAATTATGGTATTAGGTACAGATAAGTGTTTGAGAAGTAGCATAGTATTTTTCCCCTTAGGGTTCCTTTCTTCTAGCTGGAATGTCTGGCTATAAACTTATTCTGCAATAAGTGCTTCTTCTAAATCAATATTTTATTTTTTCAAACTCAACTTTAAATCTACTACTACTTCCATAATTTTCTCTAACTTCATATTTACATATTTTAACTTACCAAAATGCACTAGAAGATTCTTTCTGAAATCATCTAAACTAGAATGGAGTCCTCACACATGGGATTGTACTTCCAACACTTCTCGTGATAAGACATCTTGATTCGTTGCAACACATGTTAGTTGATAATTGTTATAGTTATGAAGCCTTATAATTTCTTGGGGCTTCTCATCTAACAATTTCCTATATTGTAGGAAATCCACATCAGATACAACATTCTCATCTTTAATTTTTTTTACAAAAAATCCATGAGCAAGTCTCCTTTCTGGGAGTATATGCTTTTCTAAATCATACCCTACCTTTTATCTAGGTAGCGTGTATCTCATGATCATAATATATCTGGGAGAGGAAATCTGTAGAAATTACTAGCATTTTACATGTTGGCTTAAATGTTCTTCTTTCAAGATAGACTAACATCTGTGAAAGACTTGAAAATTTTTATCAGAACTTGGACTTATAGAGGCAATACATAATTTGAATTGAGAGGAGGATTCGTATTTGTGTTTTCCCAAATGCCTGCTAAGACCTAAAGTATCATGGATTATGAGAGAGTGACTTCTAACAAATACTTTAGATACTTCAGTTTCATTCCTTAAACTAATGATTGGGCTTTTACTTGACTCAGAAATAGACAATATTTTAGGTTATGGAGTAGGAAAATACTTTTGAGAGAATGGTTGGTATTCTGTAGTCCACTCATTAGGAATTATTAATTCATAAAAACCTATTGTGATAGGAGTGACATTACCAGGTCCAACCACCACTCCTTCTGATGTGGCTCTCTAAGTAAGCTGAAGGTTGAGAACTCAGAGAGTTTTGGAGGAAAATTGTAAAAAAACAATGGAATGTAACTGGGCAATATTAGACTACTCAATCATATTAAATCCAGAAAAATGGATGTAGGCTTGAAGAAGTTCATTAATATGGGGGTCGGTTAATGAAAATTGGTATCGTGGGATGATGGATGACCAGAATGGACCATTGTGCAAAGGGGCCTCGAAACCAGCTAGTGTAGCATCAATGAATTGATCATGGCATGAATCAATTACACAAGCTAATAAAGACACATTCAAACCAGGTTTGACGAGACTGTTAATTCCAAATTGTATTAGTCCAATATGAACATACTTATAACATTGTTCTAGTCCCCGTTGGATATCTTATGGTTTTATGAGAGGTATTTGATACATAGGTGGCTAATATTGATAGGTACATTTATAGAGGGATATATAATAATATTGGTTACATGAAACATAAACATTGGAAGGTCATAGACCTTATTGAGAGATATCCGAGGAAGCTTCCGATTAGGATTGGAGGTAAATTCCTGGACTACCACCCTGGTATCATACAAGGGTTTAGATTGTGACTTGTTTAATATCCTTCCAATCCAATTAGTTTTATTCGGGGCTTTCATATCAACAGAGAAATAAAAACTCCTCGAGGTCATTTCTTACTACAATTCACTACTTAGTATTGTGCAAGTAGGTAAGGAAAAGAAATATGTGAAGGTAAAATACTATGCACCTAATGAATGTGACTTTATCGGAGTTACAACACCTTCCATTGGCTTAAATTCTATAGAAAAATGGACCACCAACAAAATTTGTTGCAACAAGCTTATATATAATGTCTTCACACTACTGACAACATCTCACTTGCTATACTGATAGTTAACATGGCTCAAAATGCTTACTCAAATAATACAGACAAGTCACAGAATGATAAGGAGCAATATTTATTGGCAAATAACACACATTACATCAAATAAATTATAAATACAGATATTTATTGTATGAGCATTTATCAAACAGATGGAAAACAGGAAAGTTGAAGCTAACATTGTTCATAGTTCGAAGGCTTCCTGGCTTGTTACAGACTCTGCCTATTACAATGCAGTATTTACTAAATGTTTCATATCAGAGCCAAATATTATATTCAAGAAAATAAAAAACCATTAATTATTGAATTGATATATTTGAGAAAAGGCAATACCATGAATTATAAATAGATTCTATACTAGAAAATGTATTCATGGAATAAATTATAAGCATTCATAACTAATTATTTAAGCCATACTATAACATTGGTTAGTCAAACCATATGGCATGTGAGGGATATAAAATTCAAACCATAGGTCATGGGTTGACCATAATAAAATTAATAAGTTAGACAAGGGTTAATGGTTTTAAAAATAGAGAGAATTTACGTGAAGAGGGTGAACCCTTGTGAACGAGACCTAGATGTAGATGTCATTTTTAGACATAACACCTCCATAGAGAAGGAATTGGGTTAATTTAAATCCCATAACAATGTATAATAAATAAAAACACCCTATGGATGGAAAATAGATATTAAGGCTAGATGGAAAGGGTAGGTGCTAACAAATACAAACTTTTGTGAAGGAGATTGAGAGGTTCTCGACGTCTTCAAGGAAATTATTACCTACCAAACCTACATGGCCAAGAAGGTAATTGTTTAAACCAAAGTATAAAACCAATGATAAAAGGAAAGGATGGAATGCATAAAGAAGGTAGACCTATACATTGTTCCTACAAATGTTTCCAGACAGAGTTGAAATCCATCTCCACAAAAATAGGTGAGTCAATACTTGGAAAGAAGTGGGGGTTACAACTATTAAGGTTAATTGTCCATGGTATAAAATCAATACTCAGTAGCAGAGTCGAGTGACGCTCTGATAGTAATCCAAAAATGAAAAATTACCAAATGAATTGGTTGAAAGGTCTTTCCCACCGTAATAGAAACCGTTGTAACCAACACTGTCAATTTGTGAGACCCAATTGAAGCTGTTGATTCAAATTTTACTCAATTACATGTGAAGCCATGTGATGACAGATGGGGAACCTATTAATGGATCAATAAGTCAAACCATTGGCCAATAAATTCTCCCCAAAAAATGGTCAAACGTCACCTCATTATGGAGAGGGGCAATCCCTAACCCATAAATCAATTTAAGTGTTAAAACCCTTAGCACATTTGATCGAATATTGCATGGAAAGATCATATAATGTAATATAAGGATGGGGTTGATCATTTTTTGATATGAAAAAAAACTGGTTTATATAATGTACTAGTACAGTTTCCATACTAACTTTCAATATTTACATACAAAAATAAACTCCATGATCAAATAGAGTGTGACTCTTCCCCGTGTTAAAGGAGACTTATAATCAAAGAGATAAAAAATGAAACTCTCATATACTTCCCATGTACTTTCTAATATTATAATCAAAATTGTACCAATTGTTTTCAAAATTACATCAAAAAATAAAAACATTGAGTCTTAAACTAAGGGAGTTGGATCGAGCCTTCATCCCTGATTTTATTTTCCTCAAGATACATGAAATTCATATAACTTGTATCATATGATAGGCCCTTCTTTGACATGAATCAACAACAGTATTTGACTCCCAGAACATGTGTTGAAAGGTAATGTGATTAAAGGACTTCTTGAGGATGTTGATGTGGGAGATCCAATTGCTAAGATTAGGAGGAGAAAATTTTATATTAACGGAAACACTATCAATGAGGGTCTTAGAGTCTCCATATACAAGAACAGAATCCATAGACAATTTTTTGTTAAACCATAGAAGCCCCCAAAGCATTAGAATCGTCACTATCATGTTTTTTTCTGATCCCTCATTCCCTGATATTTTGTAATGAAACCTATTATTTATCCCAAGAAAAACACCACAACCATAAGTACTTACCTGTGCCGCTCCATTAAAAAACCCAATAGGATATTGAATGTAAGGAGGGATGAGTCAGGGTGCAAATATTTATCCTTTTTTACGTAAACACTCTTAGTATCCATCCACATCACAATGTTGAAAGATATATTGTGAATGTCAATAGGGTAGCCTTCAGATATGTATCCGTTTCTTGCACGCCATATCTCCCAGAAAGTGAATAGTGGGGTGGACTGATATTTTCCCGCACGTGGCGATCCACCAACATAGAAATTATTCAATGTAAATAAAATTTCTAAATGGGATGTTAAGAAGTTGTAGAATCCTTCTCCATACCTGTATACCAATGTTGTTCTCCAATAAAATATTTAGGTCTGTCTCAAACGAGTCCCAACATAGTGAGCATCTATCAGGCCCATGTACACCCCTTTTTCAGAGATTCTCCCAGGTCAATGTTTTTTTGTGCCAACCCAATGAGGAGTAGAGTATAATATTCATAGGGATACTCAATTTACAAATCTGATTGCACCAAAAAGGATTAGTAAAAGAGAAGTATGTGCACATAATGTACTTGTAGGTGTTCGCCATTTCCACCTAGTTACTACGAAAATTCCCTGCCCAGGTGATGAAATCTCCCTCCTTCGATCTGCAAATACCCGCCTTTTTTAGTTCCTATATGTAACCATTCCATGCAAATGCATTGTGCTCAACTAGGCCAATATCCTTAGCATTTCTCCAAACTGGAAACATGCCCCTCCATTGAATTATAACCTGTTCCCAGAATATGAAACGTTTGGACTGTAGTCTAACTATGATGTCCTTTGTGAGGGTATTGTCATCATCAACGCCCAATATTTTATCAACGCCTATAATAATGTGGTTACCTTTTCCAAATGACTATTTAATCCTCTGCAGAAGCCAACCTTTAACCTTGTTGAAGCTAGTCTAAGTGTAAGATCAAGATTTGATCCCAATGCTTCCTTCTCTATTCCAGTTAAGGGCTCTCTTATTTTGTAGATACTTTGTCTTAATAGCATGCCATGAAAAGATAAAGTGGGGGGAATGCCAATATATGTTTATATATATTCTTGAAACAAACCTTGTACAAATTCGATGAGGGGTATAAATAAATATGTGTATAGATTGATATCATGATGGATAGAAAGACCATAGAGGATTTAACGGTACAATCATATTGTCACAAAGCCCAATCATTGACCAAGAAATGTTCTTAGTGACTCAAGTTATATGTGTTTATTATGTAATTTGCTTGGATTTATAAAATTTTTTTACTTAAATATGAATAATGATCAATATATATCATAGCCATATGTGTCCTCCATACATTATGGAGGAAATATAAGAATTATCCAATCTACATCATATCCATATGTCTCATCCTTGTGAATTTTTATTTTTTTTGGTGTATTATTGAGGTACATTACATTAGTTAAGAGTGATAGAAATATTTTTATTCCATCTTCTTTTCAATAATTAATTGTATAGTAAATGTGAAATTATTGGTACTTTATAATGTTTTTAATTATATATATATATATATATATATATAATTTTGAAAAAAACATGTGAATTCAATATTAAACCATGAAGGAATTAGGAATCTCCTATATAATTAACTGTAAAATGCACCTCTCTACCTAAATTTTTTTATATAATACAATAAGCATCATAAAAATTTAAGACCACACGATATAACTTTAAATAATAAGTTACCATGTTGACCTTAATGTGATGTGAGAAATATTGCTTTTTTATTGTCAATATAATGAATGAGTTTGCTAAAATGAGATTGAAATTGAATATTATGATAAAACTGTTGGAACAAAATAAAAACCCAAAATTGTCATCAGGTGGCACCATATCAAACATGAAAGCATAACATATTTAAAGACGTTTTCCAATGAATTACTTTTATTGAAGAGTAACTCTTTAGAGGCAAATATTTGCTTGAATTTACACACAGACTTCTTATAATTCTAATATTTGAACTGACAAAATCGCAAAGTAGTCTAACTCATAGAATGCTCTAGCCTGCTTCTCAGAAAAGTGATATGAAGTTTTTGAAATATTTAAATCCATATGTGGCAACCTCCGTTTCAAATTTAGACTTGTTAGACATTAGTAGCATGTTTGTCTTACGCTTAGATTTAGTTCATGCGTCATCAAAAATGTCAAACTTGTTTGCGTGTATAAGCCTCGCGGCCTTTATATTTTGTTAAAGAATTTTGTACACCAAATTTTATTTTAGAAAGCATATATGTAAATTTATATTATAATTAGATGATTATCGTCAAAAGCATATTCTAAATTGTAGGTTCATCACTATCCTATTTGAGTTGAGTTCGGTGAATAATTGGACATGGTTTCGTGAATAATTAGTTTTTCCAATTCAGTAGGTTCAAGTTGTTCAAGTTTCAACTACAATGTGACTAGCGGTTTGTGTTATTTATAAAATAATTGTACCAGATAGTGGTAAGCTGATTTTTCAATATTACTGAAATTTTCAAAATTACAAATTCTGGAATTCTTATTTCTATTAAAGATATACCATTTAAAAATTCTTTTAAAACGAGGCTCCAAGAAGTGAAACTCTTTGGAAGAGTGGCTAAACATTTGATCATTACCTTTGACAAACCATCAACTTAAGATTGAGATTCGTTTTTGAAAATATAAACTAGGACTTCATCCAGACGAAAATGAAAACTCTACATCGACTTTCGGCACGGAAGTGATATGTTCCTCGTGGTGTCTACACAGTTATTATAACTATCATAATTTGGAAGAAAGAACTCTATAAAATAGACAAATTTTCTCCACTATATGTACACTACAGGATTTCCTCGGCAGTGGCAGTCAGACGTGAAATCGGTCTAAAATCGTTCCAATCGTTTCAATCGTCATGAAACTCGACTCCACTAGATTCTGCGTTTTGTGTCGATGTAAAAATATCTCGAGTGATTCAATGTTCATTCCACTGCCAAGTGCCATCCTCTCATAGAGATGCGTAGACAATAATAGATGAGAAGTAGGCAATAAATAGAGCTAGCTATAGTAGTTGGATGAGAAGAGATTAGAGATCGGCGTAGTGTAATGATGCCACAAAAATTATGGAAATTTCAGCAGTATTTTGAAAAAATCTGGTAGATATTTTTTGAAATATAAGTTATATTTGTCAAGTTTAATCAATGATTTTGGGTGTTGATCTAGGGTTTTTGATGGTGCTAAATTCATCGTTGGAAAAAAATTCAAACACTTCTAAAATTGGATTTTTTGATATTTTATTCACCGAATTTCTAACAAACCCTAGCTACTTTTCTGTCCAATTTTTTTCCTTTGTTTGGGGGTTTTCCACCGAAGCCATAATTTTGTCTATATTGCAAAAACAATGCTTATAAGGTGAACTAAATTCAGCAAGAATTTTTTTAAGAAATCTAACCGTGAGAGTGTTTGAATTGTTCTTTTATTATGTAAATGGATTCAACACCATCAACAAACCTGTCTACCCATTATCTTGAAACTTGACAACTCACTCTAACCAATATTTCCAAAAATTTCTATCAGATTTCTCAAAATTGTAACCGAATTTTCATTTTTTTCTAGCAAAAATGTGATTGGTTTAGCCTTCTGATTTTCTTTTGATTCATTCAAAAAAACTTTGTAGAACATACATAAATCCACTCACACTCGAAATCAGGTTGCTCGGGTACACACATTTGGAAATATAATTCCTACTTGTCTTTGTTGTGATTCATTTTATGTACATGAGCATGTTCCTAATGTTTAGGAATTGTTGATCTCTTGATGCTTTTTAGATTAGTGTTCTCCCTAGCTTGATATGTGATTGTGATATTTTCTCAACTAAATAATTATATGTCGAAAATAATTTCTCTATCTTCGAACAACATTTCATGTATACAAGAGATTTCATTTGATAATGTAATTGTGTGCGTTATAAAAATTTAACTTGGTATCATAGCCCATAATGTTGGAAATATTGAATGAAACAATAACACAGAGGGATGCTTCCCCCACAACACAGAGAACACACAATTATGTGGAATTAACAGTCAAACATATAGACAGACAGCGTAAAAAAATAGGAGCATAACTTCTTTTTTTAATTTATTCAACTTTTCTCTGAGTATCAATTCATTCTATTCATAAAACATAATGAAATTACATAAACTTATAACAAAATGGTCATAGCCTGAAAACCTAATACAATTCAATGTGAATCGAGCATTCAACAACCTCTCGTCCTTCTGCTGTCGAAACCCATTTCTTCATTAAAAACGGTGCACAGAGCCGTATACTCCCAAGAATTATTATTTTTTGTTTATACACGAAATGCGTACAAAACAAATAACTGAAGGACCTGAGATTTTATAAATTTGAACTTTGAAACCTCGTCGCATCCACGCCCTTATCACATTTCAGTGATATCAACTTTTAACTCACAGACGCTTAACGATAAACTTAAATTTCTATGATTGTGAAGTGATGTGGCACCGTCACATCGCATATCAATTATCATAGCCTATGAGCGGTTCAACCATAATATGCAATTGTGATGTGCGATGACACGATTGCATCTCGTCCCAAAATAAATAACTTGCGGGTGGCGGAAGGTAAGGTTTAAATGTTGCGATGTGCGATGAGGGTTTAAGGTTAAAACTTAAGATTTGCGAAGTGCGATCGGTGGTGTGCTAAAACGTGGTAAGTGCGAAATGCACAAATAAAAGGTTTTAAGAAATACAAAGGATTTCACGGTTTTGAAATGCGGTTCGGGTGTATGGTGGGTCCCATTGATATCTCATCAGTGGTAGAATAACTTACGTTGGATGGCTTAAGGGTTAAACAAAAAACATTACGAGTTGCACCTGCGAGCAAAAAGGTAAGTAATACAGTGGTTGAAGAAATAACGCAGAGTTATGGCTGCGGTACTTTGCTTCTGATATTTTGCTTGAAACGCCTCTGATTTGAAAACTGAGGTTTGTCCTTCTCTGCTACAAGAATTGATGAAGTGTGGGCTGCTGCCACTGCTTATTCATGGCGGTGGTTGGGAGTCAATTACAACACTCCCCCTTAGTCACAACTACCGCCATCATTCATTTCTAGACACTGTCTGATGTAAACAAAACTATTTTCTCCCAATGTTTTTGTGAGGATATCAGCAACTGTTCCTCTATCCTTCAATGTTGCAAAAAAATCTCATGATTTTGAACCAATTCTCTTATAAAACGATATTTAACATCTATGTGCTTTGTTCTCTTGTGGAAAATATGATTCTTTGATAATGCAATTGCTGAGCTATTTTCATAATAAAGTGTGGTTCCTTTGTCTTGCTCATGAAACAAATCTCTCAGCATCCTTCTCATCCATATTTCTTGACATGTTGCAACTGTTGTTGCCACATATTTAGCTTCTGTTGTCAATAATGCAAATTCTGGTTACTTCTTGGAAGCCCATGAAATGGCTCCCGATCCCAAATGAAACACATATCCAGATTTCCTCTTTCTATCATCTACACTTCCAACCCAATCACTTTCAGTGTAACCAATCAACTTAAAATTATCATTTGAGGAGTATATAACACCATACTCCTTTGTTCCATTTACATACCCTAAAATTCTCTTGGCTACATGCCAATGTGTCTCTTTTTGTGTCTCCATGAATCTAGAAATTAAACTTACAACATTCATAATATCAGGCCTTGTTGCAGTCAAATACATTAGACTGCCAACTATGCTCTTGTACAATGTTGGATCGACATTCTTGTTGCAATCTTCTGTGCTTAACTTCAACCCCATGACAGTTGGAGTTGTTGTTGCTTTGTTCTTCTTCATGTTAAACATATTTAAAACTTCTGTAACATATTTTTCTTGGGAAATAAAAAATCCCTTTTCATTTTTCTTTACTTAAATGCCCAAAAAATATCTCAATAAACCCAAGTCAGTCATTTCGAATTCACTCTTCATGACTACTTTAAAATCAGCAATGAGAGAAACTTCATTTCCTGTAAAAATTAAATCATCTACATAGAAAACAACAGTAATAATTTTACCCTCATTTTATTTAATGTAGAGTGTGGGTTCACCATCACACTTGTCGAACCCATTATCCATCAAGTAAGCATCAATTCTATTGTACCATGCTCTTGGTGCTTGCTTCATCCCATAAAGAGATTTCTTCAACTTGCACACTTTGTGCTCTTGGCCCTCTATCTCATAGCCTGTAAGTTGTTCAACATGTACCTCATATTTCAACACTCCATTCCAGAATGTTGAATTTACATCCATTTGATAGGCTTTCCACTTTTGTTGTGCTACAATGGAAAACACTATCCTCACTGTCTCCATCCTTGCAACTGGTGTAAAGGTTTCTTCATAGTCTCTATCTTGTTGCTGCTTGTAGCCTTTGACAAAAAGTCTTGCTTTGTGTCTTTCTATTTTGCCTTCAGCGCTGCTTTTGGTCTTATAGACCCATTTCACTCCAATGACTTCTTTACATTGTGGGAGGTCCACTAACTCCCATGTATCATTCTTTTCTATTGCTCCAATCTCTTCATTCATTGCTTAAATCCATTTTTCTTCTTTTATTGCATCTTCAAAATGGATTGGGTCATCAACATGACAAAACAAAGCAAATAAAGAATTCATACCAACATTATTATCAGCTTCTTATTTCTCATAAATTTCACTTAAATTTCTAAATCTTGGTCTTCTTGGTGTGTTTGGAGTTCAACTTGAACTCGAAGGAGTTGTTGATCCCTCTGGTGTTCTTGGAGAAGCACTTCCTTGATTTCTCAAGGTTGTTCTATTGATTTCTTGTGGTGTTCTCTATTGATCTTGTGTAGGTGGAGGAGGAGCCACCGTGGAGGGATTATTTTCTGCAATCAATTCTTCTTGCTCTTCATGAGACATACATGTCTTCACATTCACCGTATTCTCTAAATTTCCATCCCAAGCTTCTTATTCAATGAATTGCACATCTATGTTGATTATAACTTTCTTGGTTGATGGATTATAGAGTTTGTAGGCCTTGTATTCATCATTGTTTCCAACAACGATACACTTCTACCCCTTGTTGTCCAACTTCTTTCTTAGTTAATATGGGACATGTGCATATGCCACACATCCAAATACTCTCATATGAGTGAAAAACTGTTTTGTTCCACTCCATGCTTCTTCTGGAACTCTGTTCATAACAAATTTTGTTGGACATCTATTTAAAATATAAGCTGCACAATTCATAGCTTCTTCCCAATACTCATTTGGAAAATGCTTTTCCTTTAACATACTTTTGACCATGTCCATGATGGTCCTATTCTTTCTTTCTACAACACCGTTTTGTTGTGGTGTATACCTTGTGGTAAATTGCTTGTGTATGTCGTGCCCCATGCGTAAATGTAGGAAGTCTTTGGAGATATACTCTCCTCCTGTGTCAGTTCTTAACACTTTTATGTAATGCCCACTTTGCTTCTCAACAAGAGCTTTGAAGTGGTAGAACTATTCAAACACTTCACTCTTCTGTTTCAGAAAATAAACCCATGTATTTCTTGTATAATCATCTATAAATTTCAAGACATATTGACTGCCAGCTAAAGATGGGGTTGCATTGATCCACACAAATCTAAGTGGACAATCTCTAAGGGTGCCTTTTCCCTTACACTCTTTCATGTTGGAAAGGATTATCTGTGTTGTTTTCCCAAGATGCAGCCTTCACACACGCTTCCTGGTTTCTCTATGAGTGGTAATCCCTTTACCATCCATTTTCTATGCAACAGGTTCAAACCTCCAAAATTGAGATGCCCAAATCTCAAATGACACAACTAGTTTTCATCTTTCACTTCTTCTTGAAAGACTTCTTGTGTGACAGCTACTACAACACCTCCTTCGTTCAAGTTTGTTCTGATCTTGAGAGGAAACAACCTATTGCTTGTCATTTTCACTTCTACAATGACCCTTTCACTTGGAGGTATATCCATGATTGTACAAACATCATTATTAAAAAATACATTGTAGCCCGTATTCACGAGCTGTCCAATGCTCAGAAGGTTACATTTCAGGCTAGGTACATAATAGACATCTGGGACAAACTTCTTCTCTCCCTTCCTTGTCAGTATTGAGACTCTTCCTTTCCCCATGACAGATACCATGCTATCAGTCCCCGTTGTCACTTCAAATTTCACATTCTCATCCAGATTGGAAAACATTGCTATGTTTCCAGTCATATGGTTACTACAACTTCAGTCTAAGAACCATACATCTTCTTGTTTTTCTTGTGCTACATTACAAGTTAAAAGCACATTATTATGGTTCTAATTTTCTCTTGTAAAATTTTCATTGGTTCTATTACTCATGTCATTTTGTTTCTTTCTACATTTATTAGCATAATGCCCATACTTTTTACAATAACGAAATTAGACTTGGGATTTATCATACCTCTATCCTTGTGCTTGATTTTTGCTTGAGCCTTCGCTTGAGTTCTGGTTGCTGCCCCTTCCACTTTTTCTTGCAGGGCTGTTTCTTCCACCTCTTTGGGGGCTTCTTCCTCTTCCTCTGTAGTTTGATCTTCCTTGACCTCTACCTCGACCAAAATACATTTATGTCTTGAAAGCATGCTCCAATGAGGAGTTAGTTGTTCTATTCAGTATATTTTCATGATACATCAGTTATGCACAAATCTCATCCACTAAAAATTGTGAGAGATCCTTTATCTCTTCTATCTATACTACTATGGCATCAAATATTGATGGTAGACTTCTTATAATTTCTCCACTATTCTTATTTCCTCAAGTGTCTCTCCATGAGACCTTGTCTGGGTAACCAACCCAATCACGTGTGTGAAGAATGAGTCTATGTGATCAGGCTCTTTCATACATAGAGTTTAAAAATATCTCCTCAACATTTGTAATTTTGATGTCTTCACCTTCTCCATGCCTTGATAGGTTGTCTTGATAATATCCCATGCCTCCTTGGACTTCATTGCTACTGCAACTCTTGCGAAAATACTCTCATGTACTGCTTGGAAAATATAGAAGAGGGCTTTGTAGCCCTTCTTCCTATTATCTTTCAACAAGTCTCTTTCTATTGTTGTCAAAGCATTAAGAACTGATGCATCTGCTGGTTCTGGAAATCCATTTTCCAACAGCTCCCCTATATATTGTGAAGAAAACAGGGCCCTCATTGTAATGGACCAATAATCATAGTTTTTACCATTGAACTGTGGTAATTGTAGATTTTTTAGGCTTGTACCCGTTGCTTCCATTCTGATTGTGTAAACAAAAACTTTCTCACTTCTGTAAAATATTTCTCACTGCTGGATAATTATGCTTCTACGAACAAACAATATTATAGCTTCTTCAGCAAAGAGAGCTTGTTCTTTTATTGAGAGCCTAGACTTGCTCTGATACCATGTTGTAAATATTGAATGAAATAATAACATAGAGGGATGCTTCCCCCACAACACAGAGAACACAAAATTATCTAGAATTAACAGTCAAACATATAGATAGATAATGTAAAAAAACAAGAGCAAGACTTGTTTTTTAATTTATTCAACTCTTCTCTGAGTTTCAATTCATTCTAATCATAAAACATAATGAAATTACATAAACTTATATCAAAATTGCCATATCCTGAAAACCTAATACAATTCAATGTGAATCGGACGTTCAACAACTTCTCTTCCTTCTACTGTCGAAACCCATTTCTTCATTAAAAATGGCGCATAGATTCATATACTCCTGAAACTTCATTTTGTTGTTTATACACGAAATGCGTACAAAACACATAACTAACGAAACTGAGATTTTATAGATTTCAGCTTTGAAAGCTCATCGCATCCATGCCCTTATCGCATTTCGGTGATATCAACTTTAACTTGCAGGCACATAGCAATAAACTTAAATTTCTACGATTTCGAAGTGATGTGGCACTGTCACATCGCATATCAATCATCATAGCCTCCGGGTGGTTCAACCTAAACATAAACTTATGAAATTTCAATGTGTGATGGCATGATCGCATCGCATCGCAAAATAAAGAACTTGCAGGCGGTGGAAGGTAACGTTTAAATGTTGCGATGTGCGATGAGAGCTTAAGGTTAAAACTTAAGACTTGTGAAGTGCGGTTGATGGTGCGGTAAAAATCGGTAATTGTGAAATGCACAAATCAAAGCTTTTGCAGAAATACAAAGGATTTCACAGTTTTGCAATGCGGTTGGGGTGTATGGTGGGTCTCGCTGATATCGCATCAACAGTAGAATAAATTATGGTGGATGGCTTAAGGGTTAAACAAAAAATATTGTGAGGTGTGCCTGTGGGAAAAATGGTAAGTAATGCGGTGGTTGAAGAAATAACACAGAGTTATGGTTCTGGTACTCTGCTTCTGATATTTTTCATGAAACGCCTCTGATTTGAAAATTGAGGCTTGTCCTTCTCTGCTACAAGAATTTATGAAGTGTGGGTTTCTTCCACTGCTTATTCATGCCAGTGGTTGGAAGTTAATTCCAACACGTAAGGGCCTCAGATCCCTCATGGGAGTGTCGAGAGAAATAAGAGAATATTTGTATTGTTTTAGTTTTTGTTTGTTCATATTAATAAAGTTCTTATGGATTCGAGAGGAATCGATATGAGTTGTGTCATGATGCTACATGTAAGAATCATTTTGTCAATGTTGCTTATTGAAAATTTCATCGAGAGATTTTGTCGATGTTTCTTTTGGGAAAGTTCATGGGGCACTTTTGAAGTCGTGTGAGTATGATTGTGAGTTGCAACATATAGCTTTCGAAAGGCAACGATTTATGTTAAGTTCCTCTAGGCTCTTGGCTCGTTTGGTCTCTCAATAAAGGCATTGTACATTTGGTACATTTAGTAAGGGCACAGAAGTGTGGTGTGATGATTAGAATGTTTCTTCTTATGATTAAATCATCTTTTCCTATCTCACACCTACTCGTAGAGTTGTGTTTCTAAGTTCAGGATCTTCACACTCACGTCGAATACTGTGTAGATCGAAGTGGCACACGACATTGTGTCTAGATTGTGCTTCTCTTACTGTTGCTTCATATATTATAGGGTGAGAGTGGAAGTGAATCTGAGCATGGAGTAGATTGGATTTCCACAAACCTTACTTCGTCGAGGAGTTTTGGTATCCAATTGGTTAAGTTCCTGAAATTTGCAAGAATTTTTTTTCATCTGTTGATGGAATTTTTAGGGGATAACAATGTTGTGTCTGTTAATGATGTTGTGCCCTTTGTGCATGATATCATCGAGACTAACACTAAGATGAGGGTTTCCATAATTTCATGGTTTTCGGATACCTTTTATCAGATCAAATCTTCTCGTGTATGTTCATGTGGGCTTTGGATAACTAGAGAGGATTGTATTTCCTTGTTTGAAGTAGAAAATGGTTTATCAACCATTAACCAATGACCCAAACAATCGCCATTTTACACAGTGGTTGAGGATGTCGAGGGTTTGGTGACTAGTGGAGTTTGGAGTTTGAAGCTGCACTCTGATCAATCTTGAAATAGTGAGAGATTAACCTATAATTTGGCCATATATTTTACCTGCAATATCGATCAAAATGGAGAAATCAACATAGATTTCATGTGTGTTGACCTATGACTGTGAATACCGTTTAGTCATTCCTATAATAGCTGCAGCCAAAGATGGTCGGTTTTGAGTGAAAAGGACTGCGAATTATCATTTGGAGGAGACCCCATTGTGAGTTTCAATGACCCATCCAACATGAAGTGTCATGCTGTTGGGAGAGGCCGCCAAGTTTTTAAAACCACTAACATCTCTCAAACATGCAATTAAACATGCAACCTTTAATAAGTGCAGACCATGTGATGCGATCGTTTTTTAAATAGTTGTCTAAAGTCATTTGTTGGAAAATATAGAGAAATTTGATATTTTGTTAATCTAAAATTTTATTTTTATATCTTGGAATCATGTGTGAGACACCTAATCTAATAAGGGTTATGATGTGGAAGTTGAAAAATCAAAAGGAGTCCAAGATACCTTGGAAGATGAATCCAACAGTCACACCAATGTATTATAAATGTATATCATGTGAATAATAATTGCATTCAATGATTATCATTCATATTATATCTTCGCTATGGTTATGCTTAACATGGTATCAGAACTACAGGTGTATTCCTACCCTACCTAATTTTATATCATTCTTGGTCTGACTTTCTCAAGCTCGTCAGAACTCTTGTTTTCAGGTCTTGTACTAGAAACCCTACCTTCCTCTCTCTGCCATCCATTGCCCTAGCATCTTTCCATTACTGAAATAACCTTTTATGTACCATGCCATATTGATCTCTCAACAAGACTCATGCTAAGTTCGTTGCACGATCGTTTCTCTTCACTACTATGTGGCAGATCAAAAAAATTCAGTCACCAAAGCATTTCTGCAGCTGTCTATTGAATAATATTATGTGTGTTGATTAATCATGATTTTGGTGTTGCTCCTTATTTTCATTTAACGGTTTTCCCTCAGTTTTATTTTTATCTCATTGAATAACGTAAGTCCTGCAATTGAATTTGAGTTTGAATTGATCCTGTGTTGAAGCATTCACTGAATTGTGAATTCGTTCAAGCTTGTTTGTATGTTGTATTGGTTATCGAGTTTCTTGTTCCAAATTCTCATCATTTTGTTGCTTATGAATGACTATTGAAATACAAGAATCGAAAATAATTTTCTGAAGGTTAAGGAAAAATATTCTACTTATGTAATTTGGTCCAAATTCTAGGGATTCCAATTTTCAAGGGTTTGGTAGTTGACACTATGTCACACATCATTTTTTCAATGTCCCTGTACTCCCTATTCCTGATTCCTGGACGACCTTAACAGTGATCTCTGTGTCTCTTTTCCATCATGAAAATATGTTATTACATCACTTACAGTGTAGAAATTTTATTACAATTATGTATTTCCTGGATTCTCCTGATATAACAAATATATGCCACTGTTAAATACAAAATCACTTCTACAAAAATTCTTACAGAAATTTAAAACATGATCGCCAATTGAAAACACATGAAGAAATATCAATGACACGTAACACAGATGTTTTTACCTGGAAATGATAAATCTAAAAACCCCACTATCATATATTATGTATATATCATGGATCATGAAACAATCTTATACAAAACTCTACTCCAAGAGCTCTCAATACAATATACAATCGTCTCACACTGTCATGCAAAAGTTGGCTCACATATGCACCAGTTTATTGCCTCCTCATAGCCTACCTCCACTGTGCAATCCCTGCTGATCACAATCACTGAATTAATGAGATCTTGCCTTGCCTTGACTATGCAATCCTCATTGGCATCTCCAATGTGTGTGTGGTTGCATGAGTTCACCCACTAATGTCACAATAGAAAGTCAAATTTTCCCTTTCACCTATCTCTCAACTAGATCTCCATAGGATCGGACATGCATGTAGTTAATAGTAGTAAATATTCAATTGCATGTGAGATCACTACATGTGAATTAATTTAATATTTAATTCACTGATCTCTCACTAGTGTATCTTTAGTTACAACTAGTTACAACTAGAACAACTGAGTTTAACTCAGTTAACATTGTTAAACTGCTTTACAACTCACATAACTACACATCCAACTCTGTTACAACTTTGTCTCACTTAGTTACAACGAATTCCACTTGCATGTCCCACCAACCAACCTTATAACTCATAATTCCTTCAGTCAACTGATTTTCCACACCAGTTAACTGAAATCAAGTGCTTCAAGAGAATAGATTATTATTTATTGTCTAATTATTATTAAGAGATAATAATAACTGACATGCATTATATTTTTAGACATGCGATCTATAAATAGACTTCACCCATGCATCTAAAAATAGAGACTCATCTATAAAATAATTTTCTCAACCATCTATAAATAGACTCCCGCTATAAATAGAATTTTCTCAACATTCTAAAAATAGACATACATCTAAAAATAGACTGCGGGCCCCACATAGTGTAGGTGCTTAATTTTCACTAGGGGCATCATCTTGTTGAATCTCAACACTCCCTCTCAACAAGAAAGGGATTATCCTTCACCTCGGTACTGCCTCTATGGTATTCGAATTTTCTCCTCGTGAGCGCCTTCGTCAGAATATCTCCATCATGATCTTCCATAGGAATGTACTGAAGAAACATGATGTTCCACTGCACACAATATCTTATATGATGATACCAAATATCTATATGCTTAAATATATCATGAAACAAAGGATTAATCGAGAATTTAATGCAACTCTGATTATCACAATGAATCACTATAGGATCTAAATGAGAACCAAACAAACCAACCATGATATTTCTCATCTAGATAGCCTCACATGCAGCTTGAATTGCTATCACGTATTCTGCTTCCGCTGAACTGAGTGCCATAGATATATGTTTCCTGTTGTACCAAGAAACAGTTGTAGATCCATACTGAATACCCATCCTGATGTGCTCTTTCTATCCGTTGGGTTGCCTGCCCAATCTGCATCCATGAAGCCCTAAAAGTTCAGCTCATCCATTTGTCTGTACCATAAGCCATACTCATATGTTCCCCTAAGATATCTCAGGACATGCTTGCCTGCCTTCCAAAAGAGCTTGGTAGGCTTAACCATCGCTTGACTAAGATGGTTCACCGCATAGGATATGTCCGGTCTTGTATTTACTAAATACATTAGCGAACCCACTAACTGTTGATAGACAGTAGCATCCACTACCTCTCCATATGTAGTGTCCTCTTTCCTCTAGTTTCTTGGAAGAGGAGTATCCATGAGTTTGTAGCCCTCCATGTCAAACTTACCCAATATTTCCCTTGCATACTTTCCTTGAGACACAAAAATTTCACCATCTCGCTGCCATATTTCCAATCCAAGGAAATAATGAAGGAGGCCCATATCCTTCATCTCAAACTCCTTTGCAAAGTCCTCCTTGCATGAGTGTATCAAATGCTCATCACCAGCCAGTATTAAATCATCAACATAAAGAAAAATGATTAAAATCTTACCCTTCACCAAAATATAGTATAGGTTTGCATCCGCCTCACTCTTGGTGAAGCCAAGTTCGGTTAAATAGCTATCAATCTGAGTGTACCGAGGACGTGGTGCTTGATTCAGCCCATACATTGCTATTTTGAGTCTGAACACATGTGACTCACTTCTAAAGATCTCAAATCCTTCAAGCTATTCAATGTACACTTCTTCCTCAATGATCCCATTAAGGAATGCAGCCTTCAAATCCATTTGATGAATGTGCCAACCCATCTGCACTGAGAGAGCAAGGATGGTCCTTATGGAAGAATACCGTGTGATATGTGAAAATGTTTCTTCATAATTAATCCCCTCGAACTGCGAGAAGCCCCAGGCCACAAATTTGGCCTTGTATTTCTCAACACTCCCATCAGCAGCTTGCTTTACCTTGTAGATCCATCTTGAACCTACCACTAATTTATGAACCGGCCTTGGAACAATTTCCCAGGCACTTTTTCTCACAATGGATTCATACTCCTCCACCATTGCATCTACCCATGTGGACTCCTGCACTTCTTCCTGAAAGGAAGATGGCTCAGTCACAATACATTTTCTCAAGAGAGCCATGTATCCAGTGAATCAGTTAGGAGACTATCTTTGTCTGCGCTGTGAAGTAGGGACTCCTACATTCTGTGCTGCATCAAGCTTCAGCCTCTCAGCTTCTATAGTATGCCTTCTACCAGTTCTGATGTTTGGCTCATGAGTGGACTCCCCCACTCCATGAACTCCCTCCTGTGGTTGATCCACATCTAGAGACTCATATTTGGGAACCAAAAGTTCCTCCTATGAATGTAAGTCTATCTCCCTCTCAAGCAACAACTTCATGGCTTTCTCCTCATTGAATTTTATATCTCATCACACCACAGTAATTCGACTATTTGGAAATACAAACGATAATTATGTGGTGTTTCTGTGTACCCCACAAATATCCCAACTTCAGTAATCGGCTCCAGCTTCTTCCTGGCATTCATGGTCACATGCACATAAACAGATGAGCCAAAAATCTTAAAGTGAGAAACATCTGGTTTCTCACCAATAAAAGCTTCTTCAGGTGTAACCGTGCCAAGTACTCTATGAGGACAATAGTTTTGCACATAAACCATAGTGTTGCATGCTTTTGCCCACAAGTGCATTGGTAGGCCGTGGTCATGCAGCACTTATGATCTTTCCATTCTTCCTCTATGCGACCCCATTCTGTTGTGGGTTATGAGTTGCTATGATTTCTCTTCAAATTATTTCTTTGGTACAAAAGTCTTTGAATTTGTTCAAGATATATTCACCACCGTTATCGCTCTGTAGAGCCTTCACTTGATTCCCCAAATATTTCTCCACAAATTCTTTAAACTCACAGAACTTTGAGAATGTTTGATCCTTCTTTTGCATGAAGAAGATCCAGCCTCTATGAGAAAAGTCATCAACAAAAATAACATAATACCTGTGTATTGTTGTTGAAGCAACCGAGAATGGTCCACACATGTCTATGTGAGCTCTCTCCAGGATCACCGAAGCACGGTTGTCCTTTTTATGAAAGGTGGTGTTTACAAAATTTCCCATAGTACATCCCTTGCACTGATCTAACTGCGCAAGTGTAACCTTGGGAAGTCTAGTAGAAATCTACTGCAAAATTTTCAGGGCACCATGGTGAATATGGCCCAATCACCTGTGCCATAATTCGCACTCATCTTGGCTCACCACTTCTTCTTCTTTGCCCACCATTGAAGTGGAGCCATCTACCTCCTACTTGTAGATATTCTTAACTTGAATCCATATCCTCTTGTTTTGACACATTTTTTTATGTCCCAGGGAAGCTTTTCCATCGCTGAAAATGATTTCATAACCTTTGTCCTCCAACATCGTGACTGAGACCAAGTTTTTCTTCAAATAAGGAACATACATAACATCTTTCAACAGAAATGGTTTTCCTAACTCCCTCTCAAAGGTAATGGTACCAATGTCGGTCGCACTGTATTTTCCATCGTCGCCCATCTCTATATGCATTTGGAGATCTTTCTCCAACAAGTCACTGAAAAGCTCCTTATCTCCTGTCATGTGGAAGGAAGCACCACTATCAAGATACCACCCCAATCCCATTGCGCTTGAAACCAAGCATGTGATAAAAGAGAAATCAAGTTCAAATTGCAAGGCAAGGGACTCACCAGCTACAGCTCCAGCAGCCTTCTTGTTCTTCTTTTTCTGTGGGCAGTTAGGGGCGAGATGCCCATGTTCATGATAGTGAAAACACTTCACCTTGGACAAATCCAACTTATTTCCTTTAGCATTGGATTTCGAGTGGAATTTCTCCCCCTTCCCTTTCCTTTCCTTGGTAGCCAAAGAAAAATCCTCTTCATCATCATGCTTTGATGAAGAGCCATCTCTAGTGTTCCACCTAAACTCCTCCTGCACTAGATCCGACCACAGTCGTTCCCAATCAGATAGTTTTTCTTGTCCATTGACAGAGTCTTGATAACTGTGCCAACTCTTAGGAAGTCCCAAGAGAGCCAAACTCACCAAATCATCATCAGCATCCGTTTTTCCCACACTCCCCAGTTCATCTCGACATTGGACAAACTTTGTGAGATACTTAGGAATATTGTCGCCCTTCTCCATCTTGATCTTTCTGAGTTTATCCTTTAGCGCCAATTTCCTATGATCGTTGCTGCTTTGGAAAAGATCCGTCAAAGCCTTCCGCATAGAATATGGAGTGGATTTCACATGAATTCTTGAGACAATGTGGTCTCGCACACCTTCCAACAGAATACTTCTCGTCTTCGCTACTTTCTTTTGCCATGCATTAAGTAATGCAACATCTGTCGAAGTGGGCTTAGGAACATCAATGTCGATGAATTCCCCAAGCCATTATCTTCAAGCACAACCTCCATCCTATCCTTCCATGAAATGTATTTCGAGCTACCCTCGATTCCATAACCTAGCTGCAAACCATTGAAATCCATTTCGATGTTTACTCAACTGTCACACCACGAAATTCTTACAACAAATTCGAATTGTTTCCACCAACAAACTCAGTTACTGCTTCAATATTGCAATCTTATTTTCTCTGATACCATGTAGAAATTTAAATACAATTATGTCTTCCCTGGATTCTCCTCATCTAACAATTATATGCCATTGTTAAATATAGAATCACTTCTACAAAAATTCTTACAGAAATTTAAAACACGATTGTCAATTGCAAACACATGAAGAAAGATCAATCACACATAACATAGATGTTTTTATCGGGAAAGAATAAAGCTAAAAACCCCACTATCATATATTATGTATATATCATGGATCATGAAACAATCTCATACACAAATCTACTCCAAGAGCTCTCAGTATAATCGTCTCACACTGTCATGCAAAAATTGGCTCACACATGCACCAATTTACTGCCTCCTGACAGCCTGCCTCCACTGTGCAATTCCTCCTGATTACAATCCCTGAATAAATGATATCTTTCCTTACTTTGAATATGCAATCCTCATTGGAATCTCCAATGTGTGTTTTTTTGCATGAGTGCACCCACTAATGTCACAACAGATAGTCAAACTGTCCCTTTCACGTATCTCTCAACTGGGTCTCCACTGGATCTGACATGCATGTAGTTAACAGTAGTAAATATTGAATGGCATGTGAGATCACTTCATGTGAATTAATTTAATATTTAATTCACTGATCTCTCACTAGTGTATCTTTAGTTACAACTAGTTTCAACTAGCACAATTGATTTTAACTCACTTAACTAAGTTAAACTACATTACAACTCACATAACTACACATCCAACTCTGTTACAACTTTGTATCACTCAGTTACAACGAATTCCACTTGCATGTCCTACCAACCAACCTTAGAACTCGTAATTCCTTCAGTCAACTTGTTTGCCACATCAGTTAACTGAAATCAAGTGCTTCAAGAGAATAGATTATTATTTATTATCTAATTATTATTAAGAGCTAATAATAATCGACATGCATTATATTTTAGACATGCGATCTATAAATAGACTTCGCCCATGCATATGAAAATAGAAACTCATCTATAAGTACAATTTTTTCAACCATCTATAAATAGACTCCTGCTATAAATATACTTTGCTCAAAATTCTAAAAATATTCATACACCTAAAAATATCCTACGGGCCCCACCTAGTGTAGGTTCTTAATTTTTACTAGGATCATAATCTTGTTGAATCTCAACACTCCCTCTCAACAAGAAAGGGATTATCCTTCCCCCTGATCCTGCCTATGGTATTCGAATTTTCTCCTGGTGAGCACCTTTGTCAAAATATCTACATCCTAATCTTCCGTAGAAATGTACTGAAGCAACATGATCTTCCACTGCACACAATCTCTGATATGATGATACCGGATATCTATATTCTTAGATCTATCATGAAACAAAGGATTAATAGAGAGTTTAATGCAACTCTAATTATCACAATGAATCACTGTAGGATCTAAATGAGAACCAACCAAACCAACCAGGATCTTTCTCATCTAGATAGCCTCACATGTAGCTTGACTTGCTGCCATGTATTCCGCTTCCGCTGAAATGAGTACCACAGATCTCTGTTTCCTATTGTACCAAGAAATAACTATAGATCTAATACTAAAGACCCCTCATGGGTGGAGAGCTGGTTTTTTTTTCATGGGGATAGGGCCAAAATTCTTTGTTTTGGATTCTTGTACCTATAAAATAAGAACCACCCGAGGATATAAACCATTTCCCCACCTTAAGTGGATACATGTTCCCTGTCCCTTCACTATAAAATGGACATCCTCCCATACCTTTGATAGTTAGAATAGAGATAGAAGAACAATAGAGAGAGAATTGTTGTTATAGGCATTGAAGGAGAGTTGAGACCTTTGGCCTTTTCATACAAAGTTGACACTAGTGCTTTGGAGATGTGCTCGGATTCGCGCCTGTTGAAGGAGAGCTCCGACATCAAGGCACAAGTTGTAACTCCCCGTCTTATATTAATATGATACAACTAATTCTTACCTTCCACTCTTTTCCATGATGCATGATTAGATTTCTAGTATTCTTTATTCAACTAGATAGATTTTTTTATGTAAAATACACGTTGTCCTTTCACGTTTTGTTTTGTTTGATCTTTTGTGCAGGTAACTAAGCACTGGTGACAACAAGGATATATCTAAGAACAACAAAGGATGAAAGGACTTGAGTGAGGAGCAGCCTGAGATAGAGGTACGACATCTCCGTACAATTTGTGTTCATTTACAATCTAGGAAAGTGGGTGTTAGATTGTTCCTTTTGTTACTAGACCCATCCTAGGGCTAGAGGGATTATCTATGTCCATAGAGAGGATTTTCCTGCCTAACAAATTGGTGACCATACAGGGGAATCATTGACTTTAGTCTCTTGTTTTCACTCTTTTATTTTTTGTTTTTTCGTCGATCTTTTGTCGAGTGTCCATCTCCCTTTGTCTGTGGCTTTTGTAATTTATTACAGTCATTCATCTCTATGTTGAAGTGATAAGCCTAGTTCCATTTCAGAAAACCCTTTTCTTTTTGGCCATTTCCCTTGATCGGCGTTGTTCTTTCTTGGAAAGATGCACCAATCAGCGTTGAATGCTTTAACACAGTTGCTCTTTTCCTCTTCCAGCATGGGGTACAACTGCACAGGCACGTTGATTCCTATGTGTATTTTCTTAGGGTTTCTTTCTATTACTTTCCAAGGTGTCTTGTCCTTATGAGTTTCTTTTCTTGTTCAAATAACTCTTATTCTTCTCTATTCAATGAAGTATTTGCCTCAAATTCCTTATCTTTTGTCTTTTCTCTTTCGATCCGTGCATCCTTATCATCCTAGTGTTTCTAGGTTTTTTTGAGTCATCTGAATGTTGTATGCTTTATTGATCTCCAAATATTATATTGAGTCAAATCTTGTCGTATATTTCATGCTTTTTTTTTATTGAGTTTGTTTTTCAGTTGATTTTTGCGATTAGAGCTTTCAAGTGTTAACCCTGTGTGTGTTTGAATCTCTTTTCCACCATAAGCATAGATCACTTATCTTTAACTGAAGCTTTCTCTTTGTGTGTTGATCAGTGTAAAAATGAAGAGTGTCTTGTTTTGAGGAAATGAGTTTGAGTCTCTCTTTAATATTCAGATCTTTGTCTCTTGTAACATTTTGAGCGATTTCATTGGTACTCAAAGCGGCTGATTAATTTTGGATTTCATTCTATAATTTTTGCATTGTGCTTATAAAAAAATAAAAAATAAAAAATCTTTCGTTTTTACTTTCAAAATGAAAAGGTTCATTTCGATTCGCTTCTAGAGAATTTAGTGAAAGTTATGCAAGTGAAATCATTTTTGTTTTTATTTAAGCTTATGCACTTGAAGAAATAGTGAAATTTCATTCCATGCATTTATTTATTTTTCTGCGTTGATTGTGTGCACTTCTTCCCAATTAACGTAGCTTTCATTGAAATGAATGATTTCTTTGCTAATATAGTTGCATCCTAGGAATCCAGGTGACATCGATAGGACCTTGAAACCGAAACCTAATACAATATAAACTGTAAAATTTATTCAATCAACCTAAGGAGCATTTGGAACCTAATGAATCACATTTAGAGGTCTAGGCTAGAGACGTGTTATGGCGTTGTAAAACGTAGGAGTTCTCACTAACATTCTGCATTATAACCCGAGGGTGATATCCCGTCCCATCTACAAAAGTATATTGACATCTAATAATTATATTTTGGATGCTCTCATCGAATGATTATGCATCAGACAACACTACTATGGACTTGGACTCCCACGTACCATCGAGTATATTTTGGGAGACACCATTAGGCTGCAAATCTGCCATAGGTAACTGAGTCGACCGCCTTGTAGATGTGATACTCCAAACACAACATTCGGGGAAATTGGCTGTCGTACATTAACTCCTTGGTCATTTCTCTTTCATTTGATCAGCAAGGTGTATATTGTAGTTCACAGATACCTGGTAATCCTTTATGCCTAGTTCACCCTTTTTGATTTATTTTGTTTTTAAGTTCCAAAATAAGCTGCCCACGATCACATTTATTATATGTTAAGATATTTCTAGGCCACATCATGGGTAACTCCTTATGAATATAATTTTTTAAAGCCTTGAATTAATCATCCATTTTCCTCTTTTTTTTTTTGGATAAAGTCATCGTGGCTGGATCATCAAGTTCAGATTTTTCTTCATCATCCTCTTCCAATGGGACATCATCACGCGTCTCTTATGGCTCTTGACCATCAACTTGAACTCAAACTGATGAGTTTTCCGTCCTTCCAACTGTTCAACCTCTTGCTACTCGATCTCCCCCTCACGAGCCTGTAAGCTATATCATGTTTCCTCGTAATACATTATTTGATTCTGTAGAGATCTCTCTTGAATGGCTGTATAGTCTATTTGATACACCTCTTTTACCTTTCTTTCATTCACCGCATACATCTCGTGCTGCTGCTCATCAGTGTTTTCCACCAATGGCTTCTAAAGGAGAGTTTTCATCTCCCCTTGATGTTTCAAGCACCATTATTGGTATGGATGAGTCTTTATATAAGGGACATCAATTCCCTCCTGAGTGCTTTCAATATGGAGGGAAAACCTCTTAGCCTTCCACCCAAACATCAATTCCACAAGGTTGCACCTCGTTGGGACACCTAGTTTCAGATGTTTTGAGTGTCATTCCTTTGTATCATAATACTATCTGGAAGAATACTCTGGTATATACCTATGGTCTGTTTGTATCCAATGTGTTTGTTTCCATCCCTATTCAAAGCAATTTATGCATGCTCCCATGGAGCCAACTGTTTATGTCAGTGTTTCAGCACATCCTATCAGTGTTCCCACGTCGATTCCATTAACTCCAATTTCTGGTGGAGGGCCAACCCTGTCAAATGTATCTCAATCCTCAGTTAGACCCTATGTGAGTGGCTTATAGACTGACATATCGGGCTCTTCTCAAACTATTGTTAGTATCCCTATGCCTTCTATATCATCTAGTCCAACAGGGTTAACATATGATCAGTATTAGCAAGTTTTGCAGAACTAGATACTCAACTAGTAGTCCTATGTGTCATTTGGTTCCCAGTAGTTGTAGACATTGTTTGTGAATCTGCAAGGATTTCAAAGGCGGTCTGGTATTCAATTATGGGCTTATGCATATCAACAGTGTCCTACCTTTGGTCAACAACAACCTTATGGGCCACAACATCAACCCTATGTGCAACAAGAAATGCCTTATGTGAAATCTAACCATACTTTTTCTCATCAAGGTCATTTTTCCTATTCTCAACAGGGAAAACCTTCTGGTCAATAAGGCCAACCTTACTTTCATCAAGGTCAACCTCTTTTTTCAGCAAGGACAACCCTCGTCTCAACAAAGTCAGATCTTTGTTCAACTAGGTCAACCTGGTTCTCAAGGTCAACCTGGCCAACCTCAGCAACCACTCGGTATCGTGACATCAAATCCTTAGGGTACCATCCAGAAGCCCCAAGGTCAATTCTTGGGCTCACAAGGTCAACATTTGGGTTCCCAAGGTTACCTTTTAGGTTTGCAAGGTCAACCACAGGGCACTACATTCCAAAAATTTCAACAGCAAGAAAATCCATATGCTGTGAGTTATGCTCAAGTTGGACCTCAATGGTCTGATGCAGGTCAAAATCAGTCTTTCTATCAACAACTAGGGTATGGTCAAAATCAACAAATTTTCAATCCTTATGGGAAAAATCCTTCTGGACAAAACCCATGGGGTAAAAGTTTCTCCCAACCTACTTGGAATCATCAAATGGGTCTTTATCAAAGGCCGATTGTGACTTTCAATCCACAATTTCCTTTTCTTGCAACATTGGACCTACTCGATGTGTCAAGGTCAACTATTGATCCTATCCTCCATAATCCATATTGGATCCTGGTTCCTACCAAAATCCCGAGTGATTGCCCCAAGTTTGAAGGAAATTCTAGAAAAGACCCCCAGGCACACATCATGACCTACCATATTTGGTGTTCGTCCAACTCTTGAGTTGATCACTCAGTTTGCCTACGTCTTTTTCAAAGAACATTGACTGGTGCTGCTTCCAAGTGGTACATCAAGCTTCCTCGCGGAACCTTCCAAGATTTCAACTCTCTCACTATGCCTTTCCTCACACACTTACAGTTACCAGTTCACTATGAAATGGGAACTCACCTCCTCACATCCTTGAGGTAGGATACCACTATGCATATCTCTGATCATACCCATGAATGGAGACATCCTCGTTGTTTAATAAAATTTGATATTGTTGATCAACTCTTGACTGAATGGTTTACTAAATCCTTCATCAATGAGATCTCCAAGGATATTAATATGGGGCCATGTGTCACAGAAGAGAAAGCCATTTCTTGTGCACAATATCCTGATCTGGTCTATTCCCAATCCGACACATTTTATGATCTCTTGCTTGACGCTCTCCATGCTTCTACTAAACCTGAAACTTCCAAAGCTCCAACGACACCACCTGTCGACAACATCATTGGATTGGTTACCTAGACTTCTTGGAAGTATTCTTCTCGTAAGTAGAAATCCACCTCCTCCTCATATTATGTTCAGCAGAATCCCTCTAATCTTGGTAAAAATTTGAAGGTTAATTTTTTTCAGTCTATCACGGTAGAAAAATATTCCAAAGGTAAAAAGAAGGGAAAAGGAAAATCCAAATATGATGCCCTGAAACAATATTCTCCCAAACCTCATACTGATGATGGAACCAAGCACAAGCCTAAGTACCCTTGCCTAATCTGTGATGGAAAGCATTACACTAAATATTTTCCATGATGGGCTGAAGTTAGTTGTTTACTGAAATGTACCAAAGGAACTCTGGTTGTACTCAAAGAACCATTTCCATCTCAACAAACTCAGATGGTAGAAAAACCTCCATCATCTTCCTCCAAGTATTTTTGATGAATTGACCAGCACCCACTTCTATGGCCACCACGTCGAAATATTACTCCACTCATTCTCGTTAGTCAGCGTAGAAAGAAATTATTGATGCTCCTACTCCTTCTCCTATGCCCCCTTATGATCCTCTTCACATTGAAAGACCTAGTCCCAATCCCGTTATTCGACACCTTCCAAAGGTGTGCTCCGAAAATCCTCTTGCAATCCAGATGCTCGAGTTTCTCAACATTACAGTATCGTTGAGGATTTGGCTCAGGAACCTTCAACTATTTATGCATTAGATTTTCTTCAAAGTTGTCCTTCACAACGGAAATTTTTACTATTTTCCATTGGAGGAACTGATCCGACTGATTCAAGTCTTATTACTTTTGACCTGGAAAATCACGTTCTGTGTCTTCCCCATCAACTTGATTTCCTTATTCAAGTCATTATTAATGGAAATAATATCCATCGGTCAGTCGTGAATGAAGATGTGTCCACTTGCATCATGTATGTGTCTTGTTGGAAAGACATCGGCTCTTCGACTCTTAGCCAGTCTCCAAACACTTTCAAGGCTTTCTATGGAAGGGATTCTCACCCTTTTGGTATTCTCCTAGAATTTCCTATCAATTTGGAAGGAAAAACGGTCAATGTTGAAGCAGAAGTTATTGACGCCAAGCACAATTACAGTCTTCTACTCGGTCAAAGTTGGAATCACGCTATGCTCTATGTATTCTCTACTATTTCTCATGGTCTTCTCTTCCCACATCAAGGGAATATTATTACTGTCGACCAGTTGTCCTTTTTTTCTTCTACTTCTTTGAAAGGCAATGCTCCGTATGTGGAGCATACCACCACACCATATGAGAGTGTGGGGTAAAGACTTTTTAAACATTTTTCCTTAATGGGTCTCTTTTCTCTTCCATCGATGAAGAGTGCTCAGGTCAATATGATATCCACTTCATCTAATCCTTGCATCATCCCTTACCATGATCAAATTGATTATTTTGGCAATGTCATGTCATTAAGCCCTGTGGAAGTCAATTATTGTGAGATCGTTTCAACTTCAGCTCCTAATTCTAATCATACTACTTCTAATTTGCACTTCGACACGTAATCCTAATATCCTTGGCTTCGTTCTTCAGATTCTTCAAATCCTTTAAATGAGACGTTTCCCTCTGAAGAAATTATCGTGGAAACCATGTCTCTTGACGAAACACCCTGGGATGATACCCATCATCGTTATTCATTTCTTCTGAGCAATGGAGTAATTCCGTCGTGTCTCGAAATTTTTTCTCCCCATGCTCTGAATTGTCCACTTCTGACACCCATGTCAACACATGAGGTATTTTATGAAGGCAACATGGGAAGCATCACTGCAATGATGCCTATTGACATTTCTGTGAAACCATGGATTATTGATAACATCCACATCTGGGTGATTTTCTCTCTAGATGAGATCAAGCTTTATACCTGTATTTTTCAAGATTTTTTAGATGTCTTTGCATGGTCTTATGATGAAATTCCTGGCATCAATCTGAGTATAGTGGTGCACGAGATACCGAGTTATCCTAATGAGAATCTTGTTTGTCAGTGATTTCATCCCGTGCATCCTAGAAAGGCAGTCGCTATAAAGGGAGAACTTGAAAAACTTCTTAAGGTTGGATTCATCTATTTGATTCCTTTGATGGATTGGGTTTCCAATATTGTCCCTATCGATAAAAAGCATGGTAGTATCCGCGTCTTTGTACTATTCCACTGCTTTCATTGACAAAATCATTGATGAATTCACTAGGAGTGAGATATTTTATTTTATGGATGGTTTTTATATGTATAGCCATATTAACATCCTATGTCTGATCAACACAAAACTGCCTTCATCTTTCCATGGGGAAATTTTTCCTACAAGAAGCTCCCTTTCGATCTGAAAAATGTTGGTGCTACTTTTCAACGCACGATGTCATATGCTTTCCATGATATCAAACAGTTCATCCTTACATGGATGACCTTCCCGCTCATTCAGCTAAGCACCAAGACCATCCTGCGCACCTTTGAGAGATTTTTCTACACTGTCGACACTATAATATTCGCCTAAATCCACAGAAATATTTCTTTTGCGTTGAATCCAGTAGACTCCTTGGGTTTGTCATCTCGAAGGAAGGGATCCATCTCGATCCCCTAAAATTCAAGGCTATTGTTAACTTATCCCCTCCCTCCTCTTTATCTCAGTTGCATAGCTTAAAAGGGAAAGCTGATTTCCTTCATTGCTTCACTCCCAATTATGTGGAGCTCATTGAGGGATTTACACAAATTCTTAAAAAATGGATCCCATTCATGTGCGATGATGTTTCTCAAAACTCCTTTGATGCTTTAAATAATGTTCTTAATAACGCTCCTTTACTGTGTCCCCTAAATTACCATTGTTATTATTTCCTTTACTTAGCAGCTTCTTCTGATACTATTGGTATGGTGCTGGTCCAAGAGGATGACGATGGTACCAAACATGTCATTTATTACATTATGTTATAACCAAATTGATCTTAATTAGCTGCTTATCAATCAACTCAATGTAACTCTTTCAAACCACTTCTAACCGAAGATTAGCCTCTTCAGTTTGAGAGGGCTCTCTCAAAGGGGGTTTATGATTTTCAATAGAAATAATACTAGATGGCTAACTCTGTGAATTGTGGCTTGGTTTTGTATGATTGTAGGTTGAAAATGAAGGCTTGCTACCACTAGGATATGGATTCAACATCAATACTCTTAGTGACAATAATTCTTCACATGGAAGATGAGGAAAATAGAGGTTTTTAATAAAGATTATTCATACACACAATATAAGGAAAATACAGTAATTTTATCTCTAATTACTTAGAATTCATGTTGTCATGCTTTGAATTTGCTAAGCTTCAGTTAGAATGGGTTTGAAAGAGTTACATTGAGTTAATTGATGAGCAGCCAATCAAGATCAATTTGGTGATAACACCTTAGATGCAACCTTATGGATACAAAGACTCGATATGCCCATGTCAAGAAACTAGCTTTGGCTGTGATACATGTTTTTCAGTGCTTCCGACATTACATTCTCCTTCGCATGACTACCATGATATCTGATTGCAATCCTATGGCCTATATTTTTACTCGTCAATTATTGGGGAGAAAATATTCTAAATGGATTTTCATTCTACATGATTTTGATTTGGAATTCACTCTGCCAAATCAAAAAAATCATTATTTTTCACCGAATTGATATGCTCCCTTCCCTCTGCTTCTGCCCCTTCTGATATTAATGAGCACATTATAGATGACACTCTCTTCCTTATCAACACTATAGATCCATGGTACGGTGATATCATCGTGTATCTCCAAACCCAAACCTTTTGATCTGAGTTGACCAAAGTGTATCATCGACACATTCGACATCACTCTCAACCATATCACATTATTGGGGATACTTTCTACTGCATTGGCATAGATTTGATTCTTCATCAATGTTTAACTTTTAAAGAGGCTAAGAGAGCACTCAATGACTGCCACTCTGGGCCATGTGGTGGTCATATGTTTGGATACACAACATCTCATAAAATTCTTCGTGCTGGTTATTTTTGGCCTTGAATTTTCAAGGATTGTATTCATGTCATCTGCAAATGTCACGCTTCCCAGATTTATCAACAAAATATGTGCGCCCCACCCGCTCCCTTACACCAAGTTGTTACCACCGGCCCTTTCACTAAATGGGGCATTGATTTCATGACATGTAACCCTCGCTTGGCTAGGGGGGCATGCTTATATTATCGTCGTTGTCAACTATTTTACCAAGTGGGCAGAGGTGATGCCTACATATGTTGTTGATGGTAAAATTTCGACTCAATTTCTCTTCAATCATGTTATCGCCCGGTTTTGAGTCCCTTAAGCCATCGTCACAGACCATGGCTCTTATTTTTTCCATTACATGACGGTTTAGCTAACTGCTCAATCTGTTGGGCCTACATCACGACAGATGAACTCCATATTACCCTTAGGCCAATGGCCAAGTTGAAGCAGTCAACAAAGTCTTAGTTACTATGCTTCAACGCACTATTGGGATGCACAATTGAAACTGGAATCTGATTCTTTTCTCGGCTCTTTGGGCTTACCAAAACTTGGCTAAAAATGCTATTGGATTCACTCCTTTTCAGTTAGTATATGGCCTTGAAGCAACATTGTCGATTGAATGTGAAATTCCTTCACTCAAATTAGTTGTTGAATTTGTTCTGAATACCTCACCTGAAGAGGAACGTCTCTTATATTTGTAAATTCTTGATGAAACTCGTCGCTTTTCCACTTTATTTACAGAAGCTCAGAAGAAATGGGTCAAATCCCATTTCCATCAAACTCTTTCTGCATGTGCCTTCTCTGAAGGAGACTTTGGTTCTTCTCTATGACCAAGCACACGATAAGTTGGGGGAAGGAAAATTTGAACCAATGTGGCATGGTCCCTACATCATAAAACGTGTTTTGAAAAAATGGGTCTATGAGCTAATTGACTATGAAGGTAACCCTTTGTATAAGCCCCGAAATGGGATTTATCTAAAAAAGTATTATGCGTAATATTTTCGTGTAATTACTTTTTTACGTTAGCGTGCTTTCTTCTTCTACAGTTTTAGTTTGGTGTGTGTTTGCAAGAGGTTTTCCTACTCATATTTTCTTACTTTGTTTGCAGATGTCTTTAACTCCTTCTGTCAGTTTTGCTAATGGTTCTTACTCTAGTACACAAAACTTATCCTCTGTGGCATGGGTTATCTATGAGTTAGTAGATCTGCAAGGTACATATTTGGGTTGTACAACCAATAATATTGTTGAATACAATGTTTTCATTGAACTTCTGTCAAAAGCGATTACTCTTGGAATTAGAGAATTGGATGTAAACCTAGCTTGTTGTCCTACAGCTCAATAGGAAATATTTCATCAGACACCCTCAAATTTTGAGAATGTATCTGTGTGTTCATATTTTAGAAATGAATTTTTACTACATTACATATCAGTACATTCCAAGACACATGAATACATTAATACACACATTGGCTAATTATGTTTTTGATAGAAATTTACGAAATTTGTGAAACTATGATTACATCGTGTATAAAACAGGAAAATATACCATATATATATGTGAGTTTATTTTGTTTGTAAAAGTTTTAAAGTACATCATAGCCCCAAAATATGTTTGTTCTGGTACATAACGAGACTTGTAGGTCCCAGAAAGACTACAACTACAGAAACAAAAACTAGACTAATCAGCATGATGGTCACGGTAGAAAGCCACTAATCGAATGAATTGAGTCAGTAGTCGATGAATGCGATCAAAAACCCCTAAAATATACCTCTAGTAATGATGGGGAATATCCTGAACATGAGCATATTCCAGAATCTTGGTAGTCAAGGCATCCAGATTCCGATAAATCTCTTCTTCAGCATCTCCTCCCTCCTCATACGGAGTAGCCTCGAACACCCTCACCACACTTCTGGTGATAGGGGACATCCCAACTGGTCTCTACGGTCTGACATATGTAGCACATACGTTAAAAATCAGAACATATATATAAAAAAAAAAATATAAACATGCAAAATTTAACAAAAAAATTGTTAGCTCTGTCATCCCAACGCTCGCCCTGTAGAAGTGGAAGATCTGGGTCACCTTGGAAATCGTTCCCAAAGTATGGCCAATCCTCCATGATAATGAGCTAACGCCTCAGCCACACAAAGAAATCAAGCTTGTACGACATGTGCTTCCCACCTCCTGCTCGAGGCATCAGCTCACTCCACCTGGTCATATGTGGATCCCGTCATGTGGGCGCAGTCACTTCTGCCCACTGAAATTGAAATAGTGGCACTCGTTCTAGAAAGAATTTTGTTAAGAATGAGCCATACCCAAACTGTTTAATCTGACCATTTTTTTCATTTGGACAGTTGTTTCTTCATGTTTCTCAACACTGCTTGCGCTCAGTTAAAAACAATGGGTGCCATGCAGTCGATAGTTGTTTGGACTTAGGCCTTCGTGAATCGTCGCCTCATGTGCTCCTTGTGCCCCAGCAACATGTGTTATGGTATATAGGACTAATTTCAAATGAAAATCATTCGAACTACTTATATCTATCTTCCCGTTGGAATATTTGGATAACTCTAGGCATTGCCTCCCTATGAGCATGTCCATTCTGTCTCCCATGATCTGTGTCCCTACCAACCGAGCTCGTTCTCCTCTCCATGATAGCTCGTTGACAAAGTAAATATCAGCAACCTCAATCTCCAACTCTTGGTCGCCGATTATAAATCTCTCCCTTCCTTTGTCCCAAATGCTTATCAGGTACTATAGAAAATCTGGCTGAGATCTCAAGCTGGGAGTTAAAAACAATTTGAGAAGCCAACAATTTCTTAAAGCATTAATACAATTTTGGTATTCCATCGCTTCCCTATCCACATCTTCATGCTCCCTATCTATCCACTCAATTACCTTGATTTCTTGGTTTTTTCCTTCGTGTCATCACATTTAAATAGCCTCTTGTCAATATCCATTCTTAAGAATCGGTTTTGAATGGACGGTTTTGAAGAAAATTTGATGTTTTTTTCACACTCTACGATCGGTGCGGCCATTTTAAAAATAGCTGCATTGATCGGCGAATGACCAGTGTTTAAAACGAAAGAGCAGCGCGATCCTGATATGGCATCCCTGCGCTGATCCGCCACTACACCGAGTTTAAAATATCTTCTCCAAAAATCACCATGCTTTATAAGAAATGATGAAACAGATATGAAAATGAAGAATATGAGTGTGGCTCTTACTTGGTGCTAATGGTTCGTTGATCAGCTTCCTGGATCGCCCACAATCTGCTCCTAAAGGATCAAGGTAAACAAAGGGAAAAAAAAACTCTTCAATGACTTGTGAAGGTAAAAAGCAATTTTTTTTTTACTTTTCCCATTTTTATAAATGTTCAAGTCACTTTTAGGGTTTTTTCATATTTTAATATATTTTAATGACTTTTACTTTGAAAACATATAATGGGTTTATTCTTGTGCAACAACAGGGTTAATTATTTTTACGAATGACATGTACACGAGTTCTGGTTTATTACTTTTTCAGACTCGGTAAAAATAAATGAAAAAGTCACCGCCTGGAGTCATCTTTCAACTCTTTTCTGACTCTCTAAACATGAAAACATTTTCGATCACTTGTCGTTCTGAACTCGTTAAAGTAAACGAAACGATATTTACCTAATATAATTTAAACCCTTTTTCGGGCTAGGATAAATTATTTATGAAAAAGCAATATGTTAGTCCATCGCAGCTAAGAGGCTCTCTCAAACTTTTTTTTCTACCTTTTCGGGTTTGAGGGACTATTTATGAAAAGGACCATCTGGAGTTTTCCTTTCGCCTCTTTTCAAACTCTCTAAACATGAAACGACACCGAGTTTCACCTTTGTTGGGCTCGTTAAAATTTAACAGCATTCGACCCGTCACCATGATGACACCGAGTTCGTCCTTCCTAGGGCTCCTAAAATGTACTAGGATGGATTTCTTCGAAGGACAAACTTTTATGACAAGCATATGATGTCTCCTTCAAGATTGTATTGGAAAATAATTGGGGTACTCGCTAGAAATGATGGGAGGAAATGAAAGTATTTATCTATTGCGTTGGAAGTATGTCGCTCTTGAACATGACACATCGTCTGTTCCGTGTCAGATTGGGGACATACTACATTTGTCAGTTTGCCTTCATGGGTTCGGGAGATCTGTTTGCCTCTTATTCAATTACCATTTTTTTCAACATGACCTCTGATTCCATTTGAGTCAAATACTACCAAACTCCGGAGTTTTGTCACTGATATGTTCATGAGAAGTTCCTTATGTGTCTTATTCATTACCTGGTTCTCTATTCAATATTGATTCATAACTATATTTTTGCCTCTGTCTCGTGTTGATGATGTGGGACACATTATGGCCCTCCTTTGGTAGATCACTTTGTGTTGACTTCAACTCATTATCTGGAAGTTGATCTAGAGATCCCTTTTCAGTACCTTAGAGCTTGCATGCCCTAATAGCAGGTTGTTCACATTTGACGACAGGTTCACACCATTAGCCTTCAATTTTATGATTTCATGAGTGTGAAACTTTAGTTCCTTGTTCACATCTCATGGATTGTACTTCTAGTACCTTGAGGTAAATTATCATTATTGGTGGTCTCTTTCTCACCTGTTAACAATTTACATCATTAGCTGGAAATCAAGTGATTTTCTTTCATGTTCGACTTCAACTCACTCATTCACATGCATAAATTTGTATGTTATTAGGTCGTGATGGAGTGCAAGACCCTGGATTGTGTCTGCTAAAAGTCCAGGTTGTGAGGCGAGATGTTTTTCTCATGATTGTACACATGACTATTCTATCTGGATGGTTGTAACCATACCTGAGTATATATTTGCAATTCTTCTTATTGTTGGACGGTTGTGTCCAAACCATGGGTCCTGTTACATGATATATTTTATGGATGGTTGCATCCACACCTTATGTCATGTGTTTATCTCATAGATTTTAGTTATGTATACATGTTCTTGAATTCGCAGGTTTTTTGACAATGACATATTGGTTATGGCACGCAATTGTAAAGCATTTCACCCCTCACTCTCATTTTGCCTTCATGCTTTAGGGGCATATGTTACACAAAATTTTGTCATTGTCCCTGTATTCCTTGTTCTCGATTCCTGGAGGACCTTAACAGTAATCCCTGTGTCTCTTTTCCATCATGAAAATATTCCATTACAACCCTTACAGTATGCATAACACTCTCTCTTTTAATCATTCCTGGAGTAGCTCCTTAGAAACATTTTTATTTGGAGCGGTGCGACCCTTATTTGTCTCACTCGTGTCGATGCCTCATCTCAATCCTAGAGCAGTGTTGATCAACACTGGAATGGAGATCATACCCATGTCGATCCACTTCTGGAAAATTTTGAAAAATGGAAACGAAGCTTCATGATCTAGAAGTTTCGTGGGCAGAGAGCTATTTGTTTGGTCATGGAGATAGGGATGAACTTCCCCCTTTGGGCTTCTTGTTCCTATAAAAGAGGAACCACCCAAGGAGATAAACCATTTCCCCACCATAAGTGGATCTATGTTCCCTTTCCCTTCACTATAAAATGGACATCCTCCCATACCTCTGCTAGTTAGAACAGAGATAAAATAACAACAAAGAGAGAATTGTTGTCATAGGCATTGAAGGAGATTTGAGACCTTTGGCCTTTTTGTACCAAGTTGAAACCAGTGCTTTGGAGACGTGCCTGGATCCGGACCCATTCAAGGAGAGCTTCAATATCAAGGCACAGTTTGTATGTACCCTTCTTATATTAATATGATTCAATTTATTCTTACTCTCCACTCTTGTCCATGATGCATGATTATATTTATAGTATTCCTTGATCAACTAGATAGATTGTTTATGTAAAATACATTTTGTCCTTTCACGTTTTGTGTTGTTTGATCTCCTTTGTAGGTAACTAAGCTTTGGTGACAAAGAGGATCTCACTAAAGAGAGAAAAGGATCGAAGGACTTGAGCGAGGAGCAGCAACAGGTCGAGGTAGGCCATCTCCATACGATCTGTGTGCATTTACAATCTAGGAAAGTAGGTGTTATATTTTTCCTTTTTTACTAGACCCATCGTATGGCTAGAGGGTTTGTCTTTATCGGCATAGAGGATTTTCCTACCTAACACACTACCACTAGAATCAACGAATGTAAAGGATTATACTTTCGAGATGATGTCAAAAATGGATATTGAATACACTATTATATATGCTAGCCAGTTCGATGCACAATAAATTGGCACCAGTAAAATTCAATGTTTTATTTGGCCTTTATAGACCTGCGTCTATACGCGGCTCAGGCTCTAGTGCTTGAGATTTCGACATAAGATCCAGTAAATGATTGATTGGATATGCACAACTTACATGCATTAATCAGTTAGACAATACATGAACTAAGCCATGTTAATTGCGAGTATATATTTCCCTCCGCTCTTCATCATAAAATAAGGCAACTTTCTCTTCAAGTGCTTCTTCTATAGTACTTTTGATTTTATATGCATTTGGGCGATTTCTAGGACTAATCTGAACATTTGGATCATTAGCATGAATCTTTGTCGGGCACTCTCCAGATGCCATAACCAGTGGTCCTCAAATGAGATAACCAACTCCCCTATGAAATTCCATATAGCTACTGTACAATTTTGGAATGTTGGGAATAACTAATTCTCATAAAGAAAAATGAATGACGATGGAGTCAAGAACTTTGCCCTGCTTACTTCAGTCGCTTGCGTATTTCTAACGTCCAATATTTGTACGTTCACATTCTCTTGTTTTGTGATATTTTCTCATTGAAATAATCAATAAAGTCAACCTTATGGAACATCATTTCCATTGTGACCTAGGATGTATAATTTTTCCAAGAATGGAGTTTCTGCAACTGAGCTCGATTACGCATCGGAGAATCTAAAATTAGCTCTACCTTTGAGGTTTCATAGTGTTGTGTTAGGATAATGAAACCGATCCTATGATAGATAAAGGATCTTCTTGGTACAAAACCTCCTCGTGAGATCTACGACTCACAAAGGCAGGGCATAATGTATTTATAGGTGCCTTGGAGTTGTGTGTTTCAACTCATGGTGATTTGGTCGAAATTTGTATTCTATGCCTACATTGACTGTACGTTAGGGTAGTTCGAATGAACAACACTGAGGTAACCCTTTCTACATCATTATCAATTTCCAATATTGATTTACCTCATGACAAAATTTTTTCGACCAAGAAGATTCCTCTATGAACAAGCCAACGAAGCAGTGAACAGGGGCAACGCTCGTTGTAGTGCATTCAATTTCTGATTGAGTACTCTCCAAATTAAACTTACATTAGGTCTTGATTGAAGTCCTAAAGTCTTGTCCGTTTTTAGTTTAATCATCACTTAGTCTGTGTGTTGGTGGTTCATGCTCTTCATTTCTCATGATTGGTATGTTGATTTATTTATATGGGTTAGACATATATACATTGGATTATAATATGAATTGGTGTTGAAATGATGGAATACAACATTGAAAAACATGATATAAAGTTTGTTTTTATAGTTTTATGGCCTTTGTTGTAATACATTGTTTGTGAAGGCCAACAACACACTATTCTCAAGGTTTGGTACTATAGTTAAATTTGGTGTTAGTACTAGCCCTTCTTCAAGTTTTGTTGATACTTTAATTTTTCATTTGGCGTTGGTATAACATTTGGAAAAGTGAGCACCCATTTATTTGGTTTTGGGAGTACATTTGAATCCACAAAACTAAAATATTTGAAAATGGCCCAACTTGATGATATATTAGAGTTGTTAAGTAATATAACACTTTCCATTGTATATGATATGGTAAACATTAGCAAGGACAATATTTCTCACATTAAATATGTGTGCAAAATGCACAAGAAAAGATTGATTTTTTGCAACTAGAATCTTAGTTCCAGCAAGATGAGCTTCAACAGATTTTTTATTATAAACTATTTTCCATTAAAAACAATCCTCTATTTAAGGTTGAAACAAACACCCATAATTAACCATCAAGTGATGAAATCACTAAGGTTGAGGTTGAATCACATTCAATGCCCATTTCAAGAGTAGATTTGCATGTAGATGCAAAAGTTCAAGTTTCACCTCCCAATCCCATCATCATACCTTGGGAAGAGCTTTTCAGCAAAAAGCACAAAACAAGTCTTGAATATGATAAGGAAACATCTTTTCATATTCTAGGCTACTCAAATCCCATCAAATTTCAAAGTGCAAGATTTCTTCATGGTAGTTCACTTTCACCTGTTTCGGACTCTACTCTTCCGCATCTGCAGCAAAAATTTGTCAAATGTAAATATTGTGACCAAGTTGGCCATGTGAAAGATCATTGATTTGAAATTCACCCATACAAGAATTTTGGTCAGCACACTCATTCGTCACATAGATGCTTGAAAAACACACCTCCTGCAAGAACAAAGATTCACCTTGGATGGATCGCTTCTTAGCAATGGGCTTCAACAACCAAGAAGATATTTCAATCATATGTCAAAATTTCTTCCAGAGTATTGAAAAATAGTGTATTTGAGATCTCTTCAACTTCTCACCCTATATCTGACAGGGGGGAATTGATGGTCATACACAAGTTTAAAAGTTGAATCAAAAGATCTTGAGCCACAACCTAAACCTGTTACCTGAGCCTAGAATAGGAGATAACCATACACAAATTCAGAGTTGTAGAAAGAAACATAGAAGCCCCTAACCATGCCTTTGGTTAGTGGCCTTCCTTTAAACAACCACGGGTTGGAGACCTCCCTTTTTCAGGTTAAAGGTCTCCATCTCCAAAGCATTAGGGACACTTCCTCTCGCATAATACTTCAGCTTCCTGCCCGATTTGGAAGAGGTACGAGAATCACACTAAGAATTCCTTTGGTTGGTGGCCTTCCTTGAACCACTGCAGGTTGTAGCCTTCCCCTTTCTAGGTTGAAGGTCTCCCTCTTCAAAGAATTAGGAGAAATTCCTCTATCAGAAAACCTCATCTTCTTGAGATATTTGGAAGAGTTCAAGGAACTTCACTAAGCGTTCCAATGTTTGTGTTCATCCTGAAACCACTATGGGTTGAGACCTCATGTTCTCCCACCGTATATTTTCATTTCAGAAAGCTCATTCAACCTATTGATGTCATGCATTATTTTATTTTGTATTATAGCTCTCTTCTTGGACTCGTATATACCCCTTTGAATTAAGGGGAGGAATGTTGGACACCTAATCCACTAAGGGTTATGATGTGGAAGTTGAATAGTCAAAATGAGTCCAAGAGACCTTGGAAGATGAATCCAAGAGTCACACCAATGTATTATATATATATATATCACGTGAATAATAGATGCATTCAATACTTATCCTTCATATTATGTCTTCATCATGGTTATGTTTAACAACACGAATAAAAATATTGGGCCTTATTCACCTTAACTAACTCAATGTACGTAAAGTTATTTTGTTAGAATTCATGACTCTAACAAATGAAAGGTTAAGCATGGAGTTCCAAGACCTAATTGACAATGTCAAAGATGCCCAAGATGTGAACAATTTCAAAAGATGAAGTAAACTTGTAGCAATAGTGATTAAATAATGATGGACAACCAAGTGAAAGTTTGTGTGAGTTTGTGGAATAGACTCACGGTTTAAGTCTATTCTATGTCACATACATGTATTAGTAAGCAAGTTTATGATGTTTTGTAGTGGCCTTTCAAAGGCTTGTAATAGTATGTACATGGTAACTCCATGAGTTGGAATGTGCAATGTAAGTGTGATGAGGCATGTGTACCCCCATAAAGTTCATGGTAATCTTAAAACCACTTTGGAAGAGCAGGTTTTGGGTAAGTCAAAAACCACTTTGCAATGTAGGTTTGTGGTAAGCCAGAAACCACGTGTGAGAGTGAACTGGATAAGGATTCCTGTAGGTATGGTTCAGGGTCAGTTGACATAACTGTGGGCATACTTTAGGGTAAGCCGATAAAAGCCAGAGCATGAAGGGGGATTTACAGGTACATGTGCAATGCAGATAATAGTTGATTGAACCATGTACACGAAGGATATCCTAGTAGACTTGTGGTTGCAGTGGTTAGGCACCCATGCATTCATGTAGATGGTTGTTCCTTTATATGGAGGTCGACATATCTTTTAATCACATTTCTAAACACTAGGACTGCATATAAACTTTGATTATTGAGATCGAGACAAGTACTCAATTACCGAGCTACTTAGAAATATAATTCTTACTTGTTTTTGTTGTGATTCATTCTATGTATGTTCCTAATGTTTCGGAATTGTTGAAATCTAGATATTTCTTAGATCTATGTGTTTTATAGATTAGTGTGTTTGAGATATTTTCTCAACCAACTCATTCTATGTGACAACACTTCATATATATTCCATTTGATAATAATATAATTAGATGCCTTATGAAAATGTAACTGCAATGTAACTCCACGTCACTCGATCACATTAAAAAACGGAATTAATTTTGAATTTAACCTAATCACGCAGAGTCGTGCCTTTCCCGTCAAGCCAAGATTCAGAAACAAAATTATTTTTTAAATCTTTTTTCAAACCAAACAACCAAATTTTGTAATGAAACATAATTACTGACTTTCAGAATTTTTTTTCTTTTAATTATAAAAAGACTTATAATTACCCACTTCCAGAAATACATAAAATTCCATTTACTTTTATTGAGCAATTTGCTTTCATTGAAATTGATATTAATGCTCGCTGCTAGAAGCGCTGATTTCATTTTATTGGGTAATTGACTTTCGACTGAAATTGATATTAATGTTCGTTACGGAATGAAATTGCTGCTAGGTGCGTTATTTCATTTGGTTGGGCAATTGACGCTCATTCAAATTGATGTTCAGTTTGTTACTGAATGAAATTGATATTAATTCTCGCTGCTAGGAGCGTTGATTTTATTTAGTGGACAATTGAGTCTCTATTGAAATTCATATGCATGCTTGTTATTGGGAATTTCTAATAGATATTACTACTTAATACTATAACGTTGATTTTATGAAATAATAAAATAAAATAAATAAATATGTAACCATTAATGATCAATATTTATAATTTTTGTTTTTTTAATTATATATTTTTCAGTTATTTAAAATTCGATATGAATGGGCTAAAATTGTAAATTTAAAGTATTTCAAGGCTTAAAAACTTTCGAATTTTTTAATGCTAAATAAGATGAAGACGACTTTTTTATTTATTTAAATATATGTATGACCTACCTTTATTTCAGATTCTAATGAAAATAATTTACTTCAAAAAAAATTGATCACTTTTATTTAATCGTAAACTTTTTATATATGGTCATATCTATTTACAAAATTTCAGATTCTAATGAAAATAATTTATTTCAAAAAAAAATTTGTTCACTTTTATTTAATCGTTAACTTTTTATATATGATCATTTTTATTTACAAAATTTTAATAATTTATTATTATCATTTTTATGATAATGAGTTATAGTGAGGGTTTTGGTTCTATAAATTATAATGTGATGTTTAGAAAGATTTTTATTGAAAAATATATATGGATAACAAAGTTTACACTTTTAAATTTATTATTCTTTTGAAAAAAAATTTATGATCCATATTAATTTTTTAAAATTAATTTTATGATTAATCATATCATAAATATTGATGGATTTACATTTAAAACCTTCTAATAAAGTTTATCATCAAAATCAAGATGAAAAAATCAATCCATCGTGAAGAATAAATAACAAAACACATCACGTTTGAAAAGTTAAAAATATGATATAATTTAATCAACAAAAAAAACGTGAAGCTAGAGTTTAGTTAATATAAAATATTAAAAATAATTCCGTCAAAGTAAAAATATAAAAGAACTTGGAGCGAGAGTTTAGTTAATATAAAATATTAAAAATCTAAAAGTGAAATATTAGGTTAATATTTAATAAAATATAAAATTATTCGGTCAAGTAAAACTTAAAAATAAAAATGGGGAATTTTATCGAAAAAATGGTAGAATAAATACCATAAATAATAAATTAAGGAAAAGAAAAAGATCAAATATGATAATTTTATTCTTATATTAGTATAATTAGTTCTATAATGTTGTAGTATAAATTATTTAAAAAAAAAAAAATAAAGATTAGAAAAGAATATTAAGGTTGATTTATAGTTACATAGAATTAATAAGGAAAAAATAAATAAATAAATAAAAATTTAAAAATAAACAAATAAATGATAATAATAAAAGTTTAAATTAAAAAAAAAACTAAATAAATTAAAATAAATAAATATCATTAAAGACATTATAATAGGAAATTATATATAACAAACAAAGGGAAAGATCATTGAATAAATAGGATCATTAAGGGAAGAATTCAAAGTGAATAAATATAAGGAGAAAATGGAGGTATATATAAAAAATAAACATAAATAAATAAATGAAAATAGGAAATATCGAAATCATCAGGAGGAGAATGCGGGAATCCAAATTTTACTTAGTGTCCAACCATCATCTATTCTGAGATATTTCTCTTGTTTTTCAATTTCAATGGCCTCTTTCAACTTCCCATGGTGGAAATGATCAATCCTGGCGATGACCTTGAAGTCCTTAATGCAGACATGGGGCTTAGTTTTCATTGCATGTTGAATAATAGTTGAGGAGCGGGAACGATTGTGCTTAATGGCTACAACATGTTTCTCATTTCTTAAATTAATGCATTGATCGATTTCCTAAATGTATGGAACCCAACAAAAGCAAGGAATTGAGTAAACCCATTTCATGTCCTTAGTGTTCACTGGGTCTTTAATAGATCGGAGGGAGCCTGTAATGGTATTAAGGGACTTTAAGGTGGCGGATTCATTATTCTTTTTAAGAATATGAGCCACCTAATCAGTGGTCTCATGTATGAACGAAAGTTGAACATTGGAAATGTGTTCATCCTTGACCTTTTTAATCCTAGGACCTTTACTAGATTTTTGAAAACCTACAAGACCTTGATGTCTGCTATAGTCATTATTTTCAAAAACCTTCAGAATATGGGATCTCTCATCTTCCAGGTGATTAATATCAGAGGTCCTAAGAACACGAGTAGTAAGAATGTTAATAACTCCTAATTTATGAGATGGAAAAAGGCGTGAATTGGAATGAAAATATTGTTCTATGTGATTTTTTTGCTAAATACGTGGTCAGATATGGAACCATGTTACGTTATGTTATATAATTTATTTATTTTTTGTTATAATATTTTTAAAATTATTAATAAATCTTCAATATTTTATGAAGATCAATTATAATAATTAATTTTTGGTAAATATGATGTAGAAATTTTAGGTGTGTTGTAGTTCCTCCAATTTTAGTTTGTTTTGCATCTCATTGTTTAATGCCCAACTTAATAGTTTATTATATTTTAATTATGAATACAAATTTCAACTAAAAAAATGCTAGGCTACCACTATAATATTTTCACTTTTATCTGATAATAAAAATTTAGAAAAGCATGCACAAAATTTAAGACACTTGATTTTTTGTCGATCTCAGACACTTGGAAAGCCCAGAAGAGGAAAACTAGTTTGAAGGAGTATTTTATTTGCTTTAATATCAAATAATTTACAAAATTAACATCAAATAAAGTTACTTATCTCTTCCCTTGAAACATTTTCCAAGTTCCTAGGAAATTGTGTCATTATTTTGATACTCGTGCCACACATTCCAGCACTCTCTGCATTGGAAATTGTTCCTCTGCTCATAATTTTCAGTCACAGAAGTCATGCCATAGTTAGTGCCTCTCAACTCTAAAATCATGGCCCTATCAGTAGTTTTTCTCCTTTGAAATTGTGATAACCACTCTACAATATCGCCTTTTTTTTTGCACCCCCTGAACAAACTTCTCTCCTTAATTTTTGGGCCTCTATTAAAAATTTTATAGCATCAAAAATCATTCCTTCATTGAAGCATTCAATGTGTTGACCCTATCTAGAAATGGGTGTTGAATCTCCTCGAATTATTTGTTGAAACTTATGCTTTCTCCTCAAAATGTGTGCTATAAAACTTCCTAGAAATGTGTGCATGTGATTGGGTTCTCTTCATTGTTGTAGTTTCTTTCCTATAGAAAATTAATCTTTGTTATCATAGCCTCCTTTATTTCTCCTCTCCTCCTTTCTCTTCTCTACTTCTCCAACACTTTCACATGAACAATTAGAGCTCTTTGTTGCCTTTCTCCCATTTTAGTCTCATAATGTTGAGAAAACCATATCCCTGAGATCAAGGGATAAGATTAGATCCCATCTCTCCTTCATCAAGGTTGGAGATCTAATATCCTATTGACCCCCTTATTATGTCTCCTCCTTCATTAATGAGCCTCCCTAATCACTTTAATAATTTTTAAGTTGTACCATGTATTTTTCACATAAAGTCACTTTAAAATCATAAAATGACTTTAATAATATAAAGTATTATGTATATGTTGTACCACATAAAGTGATTAAAACGTCACATGACATTAATAACTCATAAATTCACACTAAAATGTGGTCAACATGTGTTTTCCTAGGCCAAAGTAAAAAAACACTAGGAAACACCTCCTTGCTACCGTTTTTTCTCAACACTCCCTCTTATTGAGCAAGGTTTTTCTCACCACTCCCATATTATTTCTAAAATATACATTCTTGCCCCTTGGAAAAGACTTTGGATAATGTCCGCAACCTGCTTCTCAATGGATAGGGATTCAAGCTTCATCGCCCCTCTTTGAGCACAATCCTGCATGAAGTGGTACTTGATCTCAATGTTCTTTGAATTGACATGAAATATTGGATTCTATGTGAGTTTGATAGAACTCTTATTATCAAAATATATCATAGTTTGTATTAGCCTCTAATCAAATAATCCATACCACAACTTGCAAATCTAGATAACCTCACAACTAGCCCGACTGGCTACAATGTACTTAGCTTCTACGGAACTCAGTTCCACTTATCTCTATTTTTTATTGAATCACGACACCACTGTCGAACCCAACTTGAAACAACACCCTAATGTAGTCTTCTTATCATTAACACTTCTTGATGAATCTGAGTCTATACATCCCCCTGGATATAGTCCAGTCCATAGTTTATTGTGCCTCATACGTACCATAACACGTGTTTTACAACAAACTAGTTCACTCTCCTAGGTTCCATCATAAACTAACTTAATGTATTTACTGTGAAACAAATATATGACCTAGTGTTGACTAAATACATCATTGAACCAATCAAATAAAAATATAAATGGGGTATACCAACTCGGAATCTAAAACATGCAAATTCTTCAAGTTGGTAACCATTTACATCGCCACAGATTGTATTCCTCCGCAAAAAAATATCCTTAGTATTTCACATACATACCAGCCCTAACCCACGAATATATACCCATCTTGTGTTGAAGAAAGAGCATCAGAATGGAAGTAGTTGTGTGTAAGTTTTGCAAGTAACTGTACTAAGTAATTATTATTGTTATTATAAACTGAATGGTGACTACAATTCTTCATGGCGGTGTGCCTATATAGGCATTGACTGGCCACGAGACGAGTGGTCACATATTTTGACCTATGTCCCTTCATAATTAATAGGACATTCCTTAATTTAATTAATTAATTTTTATTAATATTATTATTTTAATATTATGATTTAATTAATGTTTTTTTATGAATATTTTATTCATAACATTACTACCCTCTATAGCAATGATTTTTCCTCAAAGCATAACAAGAAGGGTTTTTTCTAGTTGAACACGCTAATGTTGAATGACATCCTTTATTCTGACTTTTTTTATGCCTTATGAGTTGGTGATATCTTCATGTGTATTTGCACCTTCCTTGAAGTTGGAAGCATTAGCACCATATAATTTCAAATTTTGTCCTTGCCAACTAAAATCCATAAATTTTTCTTCAAGGTTCATAATATAGCTTCCTAACTGTATTAACCATTCCACACCTAGCATTATATCCATTTCCTTGAGTGGTAGGGCATACAAATATATTTGTAGATCTAGTTCTTATATCTGGATTGGAACTTCATGACATTATCCTACCTCTTCAAAATTTTTCCCAATAGTTATGAATGTGGCCATGTCCTTGACTGGACATATACAAATATCATGTTGTTTACCAAGATAAATGTTTATAAAATTGTGAGTATTGTTAGAATCTACAATTACATTGACATTTCTGCCTCTTAAGAGCCGTTTAAGCTTCAGGGTTTAGGTTGTAATATTCTTGTCATGTTTTTTGGTAGAGTAGTAGCCTTAATGTTCTTTCTTCTTGGACACTGATTTCTCTTATTTAGAAGGTGTGGTGGAACGTATCTTAAGACAGTTGTTGTTTTTGTTATTTTAGAAAATTGATTTATTTATCCTGATTTGGTTGGACAAAAGAGATTTCAGCTAATGATGGTTCATGAAGATCTGAATCTTCATGTGTGTGGTAACGATTTCTTCCTCAGGTTCTTGTACTTCAACTTTATTTCCATATACTATTTTATAATAGTGTAAGGACATGTCTTCACATTTAAGTTTGGGTGTCCAATTTTCTCCACACTTGCAACAATTATTTTCCTTTTTTATCCTTTTATATGATTCATTACTTGAAGTGTCTAACTCTTTCTCAACTTCATAAGCATAAAATTTCTTGTTAAGGGATCTATGTCCTAATGTCCATTTGTCTCCACAATACCTACATTTGTTTGAATCCTTTTTCCGTGAGTATTTTTGTTGGTCTTCGTCTTCCTTTAATGATGACATGTTGAACTTATGCTTTTGTTCGATAATTTTTGTTTCCTGACTGGATTCTTCAATAGTTTTAGGTTTTTACAACTTCAATTGTGCACTAATATACTCCTTAATTCCACATTTATGCATTTTAAGTAGTTTCTCATCAGTAAACGATATTCGTATTATAGCTAATACTTCCCATTTGTGGGCGTATTAGCTATAATACAAATGAAGGAAATGAAGGAATGTCACATTTGTCAGACCACCATAGGAACGAATCTTATGCCTCATCTTCCAAATTGTTGGATGCGATCATGATTTTGTCTCGTTCACCTATTGGTGGGTTCGATTCAAAAATGGATTCCATTTTATTAACATAGACAATAGTACCTCTATGGTCTTTTCCATCATATTTTTGGAACTCCTTCTTAATTCCCTGATAGCCTTTTTCTGGGAATATTTTACAATACTGACTACCTAATAAGTGTATTTGTAGCATTTGCGAAATTTCATGATTTTGGAAATCTTCATTTTAAATAGTCTTGGGACTTTGTGTTTGTTCTTGAGTAATTAAAGGATTAAAAAGTGAATTAACCATTCCCATTAACTAATTCTACATTCCTAGCAACATTCATTCAATGTTATCTACTTTTTTAATATTTATTGCTAGTTCTTCTTGAGTTACAATTATCCTCTTTTGACCTCCTCCTAAATCTAATTGCTTCTTTTCAACGTTTTCGAGTCGACGTCATACTTTATGGAGTTATTCTTGATATTTTTTGGCATCATCATTATTATTCCCCATTTTCACTTCTTTTCTTCTTCTTGGTGGACCCAATTTTATTTTTTTAATTATAATATATAAATTTTTAATATATATTTAATTATTAACTATGTAATTTATTATTTATATAACTATATAATTATATAAGTATATAATTTAACTACGTAATTAATTAATTAAATATATAGCTTTTATTTTATAACTTATATAAATTTATTTGTATAATCAATTATATCATTATAGTGGGGTAATTAAATACAATGGCGAGGAGCACAAAACGGTGGCTCAATGGATCGAACCGACGTAGTGTCTAGTGGCTCGAGTGAGGAATGGTGAAGGGTGTGTTGATTGACATTGTATATTTGGAGACTACAGAAACCACAACTGACTTATGACGGGCTGATAACATGAACATGGAACTGGACATGGTCAGCAAGGCTGTCGAAAAAGGGGGAACGATAGAGGGGCCACAGTGATAGGGTGTTGGGGTTCTTGTTTCCAAAGTCAACGCAATTTTATTTTTTTAATTATAATATATAAATTTTTAATTACGCCGATAGGCGTAGCCCCCTATCGGAAATCGCTTCTTTTATGATTATGCTAATTAATTATTTTGATCTGATGGTCTAGATTGAAAGATGCCGGTATATTCTTGTCGTCGCCACTCAATCAATGAATGAAATTAAAAGCCATAACCTCCTTGCATGTCTAAATCAAGTTTTTAAACCCTACTTAAATTAATTTTTTACCAAATGATCATTAAAAATTTATTGTTCCTCTTATTTATCTCCATGTATGAGAGTATCAGGGATTAGAGTGAAATAAGGACATGTTTCGAGCGAGAAATTTCTATCGTCAAAGCCACATGGCATGTGGTTAGCTTAATGTTTTAGGTTTAATCATGGGATTTGTATGGAGGCGGCCATCTCTGCAAACAACAAGAAATATCGATGTCCATCCATCTTCCAACAGGAGCAGTGTGCCACGTGCAATGAATTCTTTAATGGCCATTATCTTCACCCAGTGCTACGCGCAACAAAATCTGCAGAGCTATCGTACAAGCAGGAACAGTTATAGGAAGGTGAACCAGAGCGTCGCCCAAATGTTTCAATAGAGTGGTTCCACGGCGTTGTTCCACCTATCTTTTGTGATGGTTAGCATCGTAACGCTTAATTTCTTTTAGACCATAAGGCCACCTGGTTTAGAGCAGCCGACACATTTGGACGCAGAGAACCGGGACTATGGCTGGTTGGATCGAAGTAATAAATCCTTCTGAGGAGCTTCACGGCTGTAGAACGCACGCTCTGGATGGTAAGCTTTCGAATACACATGCGTTGTTTTTTATTCACGCAGACTGTAGTTTATTCACTGTGTATTGAAATACACATGCGCTGGTTTTTAGCAATGTTGGACACTCAAGTGTCTAGTCAAAGCTCTCTTATTTTGGTACCAAGCGACAAGAAGTTGCTGGTGGTGATGCATATAAACTCTTTCCCAATTGAATCAAATGTATACATAAATGAAGCCTGGAGATTTTAAAGTAGCTGTATTTTTTTAACCTCACTCTCTGGAAGAGATGTTCATTCTTGCATCGTTGTTTTCATTAGCATTTGGTTTCATTTAGAATGTAGCGAGGATTTTGTTATGTTATTGCCGCTCGTGGAAGTTTTACATATTTAAACTTTGGTTTATGGGTTTCCTAGTGGTGTGGTTGGCCTGCCGCGGCCAGTAGGTCTTCAAATTCCAACGTATAGAATTAGTCTACTTTTAGGTAGACTAATCAATAAAAGTTTCATTGGATAAGATGAAAGTAATAAATAAATATGCTTGCAAATGTCTTCTCAATGTAAATATCATCATGTTTATGCAAACTCTACAGACCAAAATATGCAAGGGTATTATAATTTGGTATGCATTACGTACCCAAAATATTCCATTGAATGAAATGGTAAGTCTCGATAGGGGATTTTATTCATTAGTTTTCCAGTTAGGCCACTGCAAGATAGGTCACATATTTTCCTATTGCCTCACTCCTGTAGATGTCGCTGCACCTGGCTCGATCTTCCGCTATATCTGCAGCTCTCAATAGCAACAAGTATGTTGTGAATATGCCTCTCATAAATACAAGCACTCATGTTAGGATTATAATAATAAAAGTTGACTTTTGATGTGAATGGAATACGTACACACATATTATTAATATTGTGCAGCTATGTAAAACATTACAATGCAAACCTTAAAAAAAACATAATACCCCGAACTTAAAAAAACATTTAACCAAATTGCAAAGAGGGATTTCACGTTACAAATCTGGGCATTGACGTCAGTCGAAATTGTGACGCAAAATCTCATTAAATCCACCCTATAAAACTGTATCGAGTTAGGTTTCGGCTGCTGACGCAAGCATCTTTTGTGACCTGAAATCCAAATCAAATCCACCCTAAAACATTTCAGGTCTGGATTTATCAACTGTGTGAACAACCAAACAAAACCCGCTCTAATAAGGTGCTGCCATGTGTCTGTTGATGTGATGGTTAACTTGGCGTTGGAGACCACAGTTATGTGGGAGTTGTTTGCCATCGTATGATGTAGTGATTAATGACTGAGAGGAAGAAATCAATAAGTAATGATTCAAACCTTGTAGCCAACATAACTCAAATTAATACACCATTACATTTTAATATGAAATCAAAGCAAGCGCCAATATCATATGAAGTCATTCATATACACCTCATATATTAATCAAATACAAATATATTCAAAACTATAAATCTCATTAATTAATTCATATATATGAGCAAAGGGTTTCTATAATGTCCATTATTTTAAATAGTTTCCTTATCATTTACACTCAGTCGTGCCTTTTTTTTTAAGAATTCGATTACCTATGTCCTTTTCTTCCTATTACCTGTTTTCAAATGGAATCCTTCTTATGTTCTTATGACGTATTATAACATGTATAAGTTATATTCTCCATAAAACTGATGAAAAAACATTGGATTTGATGACCAACGGAAGGGGTTCACATATGATATAAGTGCGTATGAAATTTTGGAACAAACCGGGACCGTGGGTTTTTAACCCCATCACACCGCATACAATATATAAACGTTGGTTGAATATATAAAAAACTACCCTTATAATCTTTTTTCATTACCAGTAGTGTTTTCTTTGCCAAGACAAGCTTCTGTATATGGGAATAAATCATCGGTTGAATCATTTGAATAAAAAAAACAGTAGCGGTATAATTTGTATTCGTTGAAGGAATTTGACTTGCAAAGACAACCTTCTCTATAATGGAGTAAATCACCCTTTCAATTATTTGAACCCAAAAAAACACTACGTGTAGTAATTCATCCGTTCATCTATTTGAACTCAAAAAGAACACTACGTGGATAATTCTTATTTGTTGTAGGTTATCTATTTTTCTTTTTCTATTTTGAGTAGGCCAAGCCTAGTTCATTTTAAAAAAATAATAATAATTTAAATAAATTATATTATTCTATCTAAATTAAAAACCAAAACATAAAATATTTAAATTTAATTTCTTTTATAAAAACCATAAAAACAAAAATCCCATCAATTTTGTAAGGGTGTGTCCATGGAAGGGCTATTATTTACTTTTGATAATTGCTCCAGCTACTTTTAATCTATGTTCTGTTATTGCACATTACGATATTAGATTGCTTATTTTGGTAATTTAATATTGTTTTATATAATATGCTACAAATTACAATTAGATGTTTCTATTTTATAGAAATTAATTTATATTTCACTAATATGAAATATAATTTATATTTTTCAAATATAACTTGTTTGCTTATTTTAGTAATCTAACACTTTTGGTGTTTTTATTTTTTAAATAAAGTTTTTCTATTTTTAAATAAAATTAAATAGAAATATAATTCATGAGAATATTTCTTCCCAGTTTCAATATTTAATCTTCTTTAATTTAGATTAAGTTTAAAACTAAATAGAAATATAATTCATAAGAATATTTCTCCCCAGTTTCAATATTTAGTCTTGTTCAATTTAGAAATATTTAATCTTGTTCAATTCAGATTAAGTTTATATTAACTTAGGTAAAGAATTATTTTAGTAATATAAATAGTTTTTTAAATAAAGTGTTTCTATTTTTTAAATAAAATTAAATAGAAATATAATTCATGAGAATATTTCTCCCGAGTTTCAATATTTAATCTTGTTTAATTCAGAGTAAGTTTAAAAATAAATAGAAATATAATTCATGAGAATATTTCTCCCCAGTTTAATATTTAATCTTGTTTAGTTCAGAAATATTTAATCTTGTTCAATTCAGATTAAGTTTAGATTAACTTAGGTAAAGAGTTATTTTAAGTTTAGATTAACTTAGGTAAAGAATTATTTTAAGTTTATATTAACTTAGGTAAAGAATTATTTTATTAATCTAAATAGAAATATAATTCATGAGAATATTTTACATTGCAACAATATATAAATTTCGGTTGATATGTATTATGATGGGCAACACAATTTTAACACTTCATTCACTTTCATTAACATCAATGTTATAGCCTATCCTTTTTATGGATCACAAAGTTTTATGATTGGTGCGAATCCATATTGGATAGTGCACTAGACATGATTAAGGAGTTTGATATCCTCATCCACAAGGAATCATAGAAGCATTTCCTTTAGCAATATACATATAGTCAATTCACGAAAATAGAGAATCCAACCGTAACAAAATTAAAGAAATGAATAAATAAACCACCAATGACATTCAAAATTTATTTCAATTTCTTGATGAGTGATTAAAATTAATTTTCAGGTTCTCTTATAATTACCACCAAAAGAAAAGGATTGAAAAGTGCTTCAATCAATGCCAAGTCAATCTCGAAATCTCAATACATGTTTATTTAGCTAAATCGCTTGGGATATACACTCAATGGTCCAGGTTAGCGAGAGATAATGAGAAAGAAATTGTTCCCCCTCAAAACATAGATGGCTTGGAACCATCCGCACAACAGATGGAAGAAAACTTGTGTTTGAAAAAGAAAGCTGACTAATTATGTCAAATAAACAAGATTTTGTTTATTCCTCTTTATGAAAAAGAAAATCCATGTTTTCTCACTTTGCAATTTCAATATTTATACAACCCTCTTCGTTGGAGAAGGGGTTGGAAATCTGTTGTACTTCAACAAAACTGATATTCTAATCAAATTTGGTGTTGAATTTTGAAGACAATGGGAATTGATTTGTTTGAGATCTCCATGTTTGGAATATTGTATGCCTTTAAAACTTGTTTATATGCATTGTTGGAATTTTATATCATAGTTTCCATTCCTTTATCATTTACTGAAACTGTTTATTGATTTTTATTTTTTTTCCCTTTTATTTCAAAATGATAAAACGTAATTCTTTATTGACATACTTACAGAATTAGGATTTCTTACGAACCTATAATTATATTGATATTTTTTTTCCTTTATATTCAAATGATAGCATGATATCATCTCACATTTATGAGATAGTTTCAATTTCATTAATAAATTAGTGCAATTTATTTCATGCAAATAAAAATACAATCATTAAGAATTTGTTTTAATATGAGCTCAAATCTATGAGGTGGCTGACTAAGCCCACATATTATTCTAGAATATTGTTGTCTCAAATAAATTTGAGGTATTTTGAAGAACTATGGTTGGGTTATTTTTACTTCCATTTTTTTTTAATCTCTTAAGCCCATTTCACATGTAGTAGTTTGTATAAATTTATTTATAGTTTATTGTATATAATTTTTTATGTCAACATAATTTATTCTCGATGACCTGTTATATAACACACAACCTTTGGATGCCTTATTTTAAGATGATTCTTGTTCACTTGCTGGAACAAATCTGTCAACATTCGTTTTATTTTAGATTAATGCAATGCCATTTTCATTTAGTATCTGATTCCTAATCTTCACATAAATTTTGAAAAGGAGGTAGAAAATTCATGTTTCTCTGCTTTGAAATCCTGTTGTTGTGATTACAACACAGAAAACAGAGTTTATAAAGTAAAACAGAGGATCATTAATGAAATTTCTTTGCAACAAATAAAAATCATCGTGTTCTATGTGTATATTTTTTTAGTCGTTCTCTGTGGTCATTAAATCTGTGTATAGATTTAGGGTTCAATATATTTATTTTAAAATTTTATAATTTTGGGGTCTTAATATATTAATATTAGGGTTTAATTTGTTATTATTATTATAATCAATTTATTATTATTATTATTATTATTATTAATAATAAATAAATAAATAAATAATAAATATCTATATTGTTAAATATACAATAATAATATTATTATCCTTAAAAAATATATTAATATTATTCTATTTCAATTATAATTATTAATAATAATAATAATAAATGAAATATACATAAATTGATGATGATGGTGGTGGTGGTGGTTAATGGCCACTGAGACCAATCTTTGGTTTATCGGACCTAAAGAAAAGAGTTATTTAGTTTGATTTAAGGTTTTATTCCTATGCTCAAAAAGGTTGGAGAGAAGCCTCCCAAGCTCACTATAATTTTGACATCTTAAAAGGCTAGGAAGGTGAGTATAGCAACAAATATTATGATGTAAAAGATGTAATATTAAACTCATAATAATAAATATATAATAATAATATTACAAAAATAACTAATTTAATAAATTATTATTATTATAAATTATTTATATTATTATTATTAATTTACAATAATAATAATAATGATAATAATAATAATAATAATAGTTATGGTATATTATTTAATTCAATATATTATTAATTATTATATATTACTATTATTGTTAATTATTTAATAATATTATTAATTGATAATAGCAATTATATTAAATTTATAACTATATTTTTAATATTTTTTGGGAAAAAATAATATAGATTACACCTCCCATCTTGGAGGAGGAACTTGTTGTTCCCTTTGTCCCTTGTCATCCTCCCTTTTCATTGTGTAATAAGGTTGACTCTAGTGCCATTGTTGAAGTTGAGAACTTTGAAATAAAATTGATGTTCCATTCACCCCATCCTAATTTCATGTACTTGGTGGATGCTCTATCCACAAGAAACCTAAGGTGAATATTGGTCCCTTACTCCCCCAGGTCGAATTAATGTAGATAACCAAAATACTGGCGCTATATTTCTTTAATTAAAATATATAATTAGTATTTCTTAAGCCCCAAATCAAGCTTTGATTTTTGGCTTAAGAAATATAGACATTAATACGGACATAAGAAAAATACTTATTAAGATTAATAGTAAATTTGTGAGTTCTTTTTAACTACTGTAATAATGTTCTTGTGGGTCATATCGTTTTATACTTTATGTATATGTGCATGTTACTATATTTGTAGATGGAAAATTTCTTTTCTATATTGCTTATTCTATTCACCATTAACTGAACTTTGTTTTGTTGATATCACGTATGTTTTCTTTTATGTTAGGTGATTTCCTTGTTTTATCATGGATCCAGCTATTTGGAGTTGTATTCCATTTGAAATTATTGAAATTTTCTTCCTTTGGCTCCCTTTATCGGTTGTGATAAAGTTTAGCACTGTTTGTCAACAATGGAAGACTGTTTTGCAAAATCCTTGTTTCTTATTTCGTTGCAAGCATATCTGTACAAATGAATTTGGATTTATGGTTCCTTATGCAAGCATTGCACCGTATTTCTCTTATTAGCATTATGCGAAGATGAATAATAGTGCGTATGTTACAATTAGGAAGAAAGAAGAGGAGAGATTAAAGTCCATATCGCTATGATATGCAACTATTAATATAATAATAATGCTTTTGATATATTAATGAGATGTCTACATTCATCAAATTCATACTAGTATTTTGGAATGTTGTTTACATCGTTTTTGCTATTGCTTAATTTTCTTGTTTTTATAATGTCGTTTTTTGTTATTTTTCTTACAATGAACCATTCACAGGTTAAAAACTAGTTATATGAGCCAGCCGTTAAAAATCAAGATGGAATTCCATATCACTGTCAGATGTAGCTAATAGTATTCTGACATATTTATAGAATGTTTTATATTTTTTTTATTGTCGTCTCTTTTTTCATTTAGTATAAGAATTCTTTCAATGTATTAATTAAATGAATACATTCATGAGATGCAATATAGTAATATATGAGAAATTTCATACATCATTTTTCGTGTTGTTCAATTTACCTCCTTTTTTTAGTTGCTATTGTTCTTTTGTTTATAGTAAACCATTCATACATATGCAGCCAGTTATATTAGCCAATCATTAAATTCAAGATTGAAGTCCATATCCCTATTACATGAAACTAAAAATATTTATCAATGTGGTTTGCTAAATGTGTTGTGGTTTAGTTCAATGACAAGATATTTATATTTGTTAATAATATTAGACTAAAATTAATATATACATTGACATTAGTTTAAATACAAATATTGAATTACTAACATTATTAATATTTCATTTTAAACATTGAGTTTAAAATTTTGTGCTTTCTTGTTGATTATTGTAATAGGGGTCATGTCAGTCATTTATTTTTATCACTCATTTCATGTGTGCAATATGTATTTCTAATGAGGTTTATAGCATGACGTTTTTAAGATTAATTTTTTTAAAAACAATACAAACGGGGTGTTATATATATATATATATATATGTTTCTATCTCTTTCTGTATTAATTTTTATTTTTTCGTTTTCCTTTCAAATGCAGGTATGGATAATAATGATGGGATCTATTATAATCAAGCAGTGGCAAATATTTCTAGACTCATCAGTCTTGTTTCTTACATTCGGAACAAGCTCGATAGAAAACATGGCTTCCATCTTACTTTTATTGATGAGAATCTTCGTGTGCTTGATGAAATGAAAATGAATGTAAAATACCTATTGCATGTGCACATGAGGGAGGCTGGGAGAAAAACAAGAAGGGATTGGTTGGAAAGCGTTAAGTATCATGATCATTATCTTGTTGATTTGAATTGGTGTTCCTTTTGTGGCCGGTCTAGTTGTGTTCTTGAAGAGGCTATTTTATAAATGACCTTTGATGGAGTTTTTTAAGTCCATTTTTGTGGTGGGATTTCTTTATGTAAAGACAGGAAAAAACATATGTTAATTTCAGTGTTTTTTTTTTTTGTTTCACTGATGGCGGAATTGAGTATCATTTTAGTTTATTTAGTTATTCGGTTTATAATATTAACAATCAGTAAGGTTGATTGATCACTTGTGGTTTATCATAATAATATTCACGTGACTTTAAAATTCTTCTCTATTTAAAATATTGGGTCGTATTCTTTATTAAGATATTGTGTTTTTAATATTGTTCCCTTGGCCTTAATGGTCCCTTGGGTTATTAATATTTTTCCCTTGGGTTCACCAATTCCTTTGGTTTATGATATTAAACCCTTGGGTTTATTAGTTCTTTTGGTTTATAATATGAATAATCCCTTGGATTAATTATTTGTGTTTATCAATTTCTTCAACTTGAGTATTCTTTTATTATTTTTTTTATCCTTCAACTTTATTAATCACTTTATTTTATTAATAATATTTGTTTCTAATACTAATTTGTTGGGTTTATAATATTGATAATCCCTTCTGTTTATTGATGTTCAATTTTTATAATATTAATGGTCCCTTTGCTTTATTGATGTTTTATGATTATACTATTAATATTTCACTGTATTTGTTGATCAATTGGGTTTATAACATTGATTCCTTGATTTTTCGGATTCTTTCGGTTTGTAATAATATTCCGTTCACATTATTAAATTCAAATATTGGGGTTTTTATATTAGTCCCGGAGTTTAATACTAATGCATTGTCCAAATTCACATTATGAAAAACACTCACTCAACTTAATATAAACAGAAGGGATTATTGATATAACTAATGTTTTTAATAATGTTCCCTTGAGTTCACCAATTCCTTTGGTTTATAATATTAAACCCTTAGGTTTATTATATATTTTTGTTTATATTATTAATAGTCCCTCCACTTTATTAATCTCTTCATTTTAAAATATCAAATACTGTCGTTTATTAAATTCTTAGGTTTTGTGTTTAAAGTATGTTAATTTCAATGTTATTTTTTTGGTTTGATATTAGAATGTTTTATAATTGTTTTTTTTTTCGTCTCCTTTTTCATTTAGTATAATAATGTTTTCATACACTAATTAAATGAATACATTCATGAGATGCAATATAGAAATATATGAGAAATTTCTTACATCGTTTTTCGTGTTGTTCAATTTACCTCTTTTTTTTTGTCACTATTGTTCTTTTGTTTGTGATATACCATTCAGACATATACAACTAGTTATATTAGCCATTCATTAAAAATCAAGATTGAAGTCCATATTCCTATTACATGAAACTAAAAATATTTATCAATTTGGTTTGCTAAATATGTTGTGCTTTGGTTCAATGACAAGATATTTATATTTGATATTAATATTCAACTAAAATTAATATATACATTCACATTAATTTAAATACAAATATTGAATTACTAACATTATTAATATTTCATTTTAAACATTGAGTTTAAAATTTTGTTCCCTTCGCGTTATTGGTCCCTTGGGTTATTAATATTTTTCCCTTGGGTTCACCAGTTCCTTTGTTTTCTAATATTGAACCCTTGGATTATTACTTCTTTTGGTTTATAATACTTTGTTAATCGCTTAAGTTTGTTAATAATTTTTATTTCTATTACTAATTTGTTGGGTAATGTTTTTCCCTTGGTTCACCAATTCCTTTAGTTTATTATGTTAAACCCTTGGGTTTGTTAGTTCTTTTGGTTTATAATATGAATAATCGATCAATGTCATCCCTGATCAAACGTCAGATTCTCACAAATATTGTCTCAATATGAAAATCACTCATGGTCAACCATGGTCATAGTTGGTCCAAAGTCGCATTGTGACAACAATTGTCTCAATGTTTAAATCAAGCATGGTAAACCATGTTTATTCCCCTCTATTTATAATATTAATAATCATGTGTCTTTACTAATTTTTTTTGTTTTTTATAGGTATCCCTTCGCTTTCTTGATCTCTTATGTTTTAAAAAAATTTCCCTTGGGTTCCCCAATTCCTTTGGTTTATAATATGAAACCCTTGGGTTTATTAGTTATTTTGGTTTATAATATTGATAATCCCCTTTATTTATTAATTAGTTGCTTTTAAAATATTGGTTCTTATGGTTTTTTATTTTCTTAGGATTTTGAATTTAAAATATTTATTCTTAGGGTTTGTTACGCTATTATATTTTTAATATTGATCCCTTGGCCTTATTGATAACTTATGTTTTTAATAATTTTCCCTTGGATTCACCAATTCCTTTGGTTTATAATATTAAACCCTTGGGTTTATTATTTCTTTTGGTTTATAATATGAATAATTGATCAATTTCATCCATGATCAAATGTCACATTCTGACAAATATTGTCTCAGTATGAAAATGACCCATGGCCAGCCATGGTCATAGTTGGTCCAACGTCGGATTGTGATAACATTTGTCTCAATGTTTAAATCAATTCCCTTGGGTTCACCAATTCCTTTCGTTTATAATATTAAACCCTTGGGTTTATTAGTTCTTTTGGTTTATAATATGAATAATTGATCAATGTCATCCATGATAAATTATCACATTCTAACAAATCTTGTCTAAATATGAAAATCAACCATGGCTAACCATGGTCATAGTTGGTCCAACGTTGCATTCTGACAACATTGTCTCAATGTTTAAATCAATTCCCTTGTGTCCAGTAATTCCTTTGGTTTATAATATTAAACACTTGGGTTTATTAGTTCTTTTGATTTATAATATGAATAATCGATCAATGTCATCCATGATCAAATGTCACATTCTGACAAATATTTTCTCAACATGAAAATCACCCATGGCCAACCATGGTCATAGTTGGTCCAACATCGCATCGTGACAACAATTGTGTCAATGTTTAAATCAATTCCCTTGGGTTCACCAATTCCTTCGGTTTATAATATTAAACCCTTGGGTTTATTAGTTCTTTTGGTTTATAATATGAATAATCAATCAATTTCATCCATGATCAAATGTCACATTCTGAAAAATATTGTCTCTATATGAAAATCACCCATGGCCAACCATGGTCATAGTTGGTCCAACGTCGCATTGTGACAACAATTGTCTAAATGTTTAAATCAATTCCCTTGTGTTCACTAATTCCTTTGGTTTATAATATTAAACCCTTGGGTTTACTAGCTCTTTAGCTTTATAATATGAATAATTGATCAATGTCATCCATGATCAAATGTCACATTCTGAAAAATATTGTCTCAATATGAAAATCACCCATGGCCAACCATGGTCATAGTTGGTCTAACATTGCATTGTGACAACAATTGTATCAATGTTTAAATCAATTCCCTTGGGTTCACCAATTCCTTTGGTTTATAATTTCTTGGGTAATAATTTTCCCTTGAGTTCACCAATTCCTTTGGTTTATAATATTAAACCCTTAGGTTTATTAGTTTTTTTGGTTTATAATATGAATAATCGATCAATGTCATCCATCATCAAATGTCACATTCTGAAACATTGTCTCAATATCAAAATCACACATGGCCAACCATGGTCATAGTTGGTCCAACGTCGTATTGTGACAACAATTGTCTCAATGTTTAAATCAATTCCCTTGGGTTCACCAATTCCTTTGGTTTATAATATTAAACCCTTGGGTTTATTAGTTTTTTTGGTTTATAATATGAATAATCGATTAATATCATCCATGATCAAATGACACATTCTGACAAACATTGTGTCAATATAAAAATTACCCATGGCCAACCATGGTCATAGTTGGTCCAACATCGCATTGTGACAACAATTATATCAATGTTTAAATCAATTCCCTTGGGTTCACCAATTCCTTTTGGTTTATAATTTGTTGGGTAATGGTTGTCCCTTGGGTTCACCAATTCCTTTGGTTTATAATATTAAACCCTTGGGTTTATTAGTTCTTTTGGTTTATAATATGAATAATCGATCAATGTCATCCATGATCAAATGTCACATTCTCACAAATCTTGTCTCAATATGAAAATAACCCATGGCCAACCATGGTCATAGTTGGTCCAACGTCGCATTGTTAAAACAATTGTCTCAATGTTTAAATCAATTCCCTTGGGTTCACCAATTCCTTTGGTTTATACTTTTAAACCCTTGGGTTTATTAGTTCTTTTGATTTATAATATGAATAATCGATCAATGTCATCCATGATCAAATGTCACATTCTGACAAATATTGTCTCAACATGAAAATCACCCATGGCCAACCATGGCCATAATTGGTCCAACATCGCATTGTGACAACAATTGTCTCAATGTTTAAATCAATTCCCTTGGGTTCACCAATTCATTTGGTTTATAATATTAAACCCTTGGGTTTATTAGTTCTTTCATTTTATAATATGAAGAATCGATCAATTTCATGCATGATCAAATGTCACATTCTGAAAAATATTGTCTCTATATGAAAATCACCCATGGCCAAACATGGTCATAGTTGGTCCAACGTTGCATTGTGACAGAAATTGGCTCAATGTTTAAATCAATTCCCTTGGGTTCACTAATTCCTTTGGTTTATAATATTAAACCGTTGGGTTTATTAGTTCTTTAGCTTTATAATATGAATAATCAATCAATGTCATCCATCATCAAATCTCACATTTTGAAAATTATTGTCTCGATATGAAAATCACCCATGGCCAACCATTGTCATAGTTGGTTCAACATCGCATTGTGACAACAATTGTCTCAATGTTTAAATCAATTCCCTTGGGTTCACCAATTCCTTTGGTTTATAATATTAAACGCTTGGGTTTATTAGTTTTTTTGGTTTATAATATGAATAATCGATCAATGTCATCCATGATCAAATGTCACATTCTAACAAAAATTTTCTCAATATGAAAATCACGCATGGCCAACCATGGTCATAGTTGGTCCAACGTCGCATTGTGACAACAATTGTCTCGATGTTTAAATCAATTCCCTTGGGTTCACCAATTCCTTTGTTTTGTAATTTGTAAGGTAATGATTTTCCTTTGGGTTCACCAATTCCTTTGATTTATAATATTAAACCTTTGGGTTTATTAGTTTTTTTGGTTTATAATATGAATAATCGATCAATGTCATCCATGATCAAATGACACATTCTGAAAAACATTGTCTCAATATGAAAATCACCCATGGCCAACAATGGTCATAGTTGGTCCAACGTCGCATTGTGACAACAATTGTCTCAATGTTTAAATCAATTCCCTTGGGTTCACCAATTCCTTTGGTTTATAATATTAAACCCTTGGGTTTATTAGTTTTTTTGGTTTATAATATGAATAATCGATAAATATCATCCATGATCAAATGACACATTCTGAAAAACATTGTCTCAATATGAAAATCACCCATGGCCAACCATGGTCATAGTTGGTCCAACATCGCATTGTGACAACAATTATCTCAATGTTTAAATCAATTCCCTTGGGCTCACCAATTCCTTTTGGTTTATAATTTGTTGGGTAATGGTTGTCCCTTGGGTTCACCAATTCCTTTGGTTTATAATATTAAACCCTTGGGTTTATTAGTTCTTTTGGTTTATAATATGAATAATCGATCAATGTCATCCATGATCAAATGTTACATTCTGACAAATCTTGTCTCAATATGAAAATCACCCATGGCCAACCATGGTCATAGTTGGTCCAACATCGCATTGTTAAAACAATTGTCTGAATGTTTAAATCAATTCCCTTGGGTTCACCAATTCCTTTGGTTTATAATTTTAAACCCTTGGGTTTATTAGTTCTTTTGATTTATAATATGAATAATCGATCAATGTCATCCATGATCAAATGTCACATTCTGACAAATATTGTCTCAACATGAAAATCACCCATGGCCAACCATGGTCATAGTTGGTCCAACATCGCATTGTGACAACAATTGTCTCAATGTTTAAATCAATTCCCTTAGGTTCACCAATTCCTTTGGTTTACAATATTAAACCCTTGGGTTTATTAGTTTTTTTGGTTTATAATATGAATAATCGATCAATTTCATCCATGATCAAATGTCACATTCTGAAAATTATTGTCTCTATATGAAAATCACCCATGGCCAACCATGGTCATTGTTGGTCCAACGTCGCATTGTGACAACAATTGTCTCAATGTTTAAATCAATTCCCTTGGGTTCACTAATTTCTTTGGTTTATAATATTAAACCCTTGGGTTTATTAGTTCTTTAGCTTTATAATATGAATAATTGATCAATGTCATCCATGATCAAATGTCACATTCTGACAAATATTGTCTCAATATGAAAATCACCCATGGCCAACCATGGTCATAGTTGGTCCAACGTCGCATTGTCACAACAATTGTCTCAATGTTTAAATCAATTCCCTTGGGTTCACCAATTCCTTTGGTTTATAATATTAAACCCTTGGGTTTATTAGTTTTTTTGGTTTATAATATGAATAATCGATCAATGTCATCCATGATCAAATGTCACATTCTGACAAACATTGTATCAATATGAAAATCACGCATGGCCAACCATGGTCATACTTGGCCCAACGTCGCATTGCGACAACAATTGTCTCGATGTTTAAATCAATTCCTTTGGGTTCACCAATTCCTTTGTTTTGTAATTTGTAAGGTAATGATTTTCCTTTGGGTTCACCAATTCCTTTGGTTTATAATATTAAACCTTTGGGTTTATTAGTTTTTTTGGTTTATAATATGAATAATCGATCAATGTCATCCATGATCAAATGACACATTCTGAAAAACATTGTCTCAATATAAAAATCACCCATGGCCAACAATGGTCATAGTTGGTCCAACGTCGCATTGTGACAACAATTGTCTCAATGTTTGAATCAATTCCCTTGGGTTCACCAATTCCTTTTGGTTTATAATTTGTTGGGTAATGGTTGTCCCTTGGGTTCACCAATTCCTTTGGTTTATAATATTAAACTCTTGCGTTTACTAGTTCTTTAGCTTTATAATATGAATAATCGATCAATGTCATCCATCATCAAATGTCACATTTCTGACAAATATTGTCTCGATATGAAAATCACCCATGGCCAACCATGGTCATAGTTGGTCCAACATTGCATTGTGACAACAATTGTCTCAATGTTTAAATCAATTCCCTTGGGTTCACCAATTCCTTCAGTTTATAATTTTTTAGGTAATGATTTTCCGTTGGGTTCTCCAATTCCTTTCGTTTATAATATTAAACCCTTGGGTTTATTAGTTTTTTTGGCTTATAATATGAATAATCAATCAATGTCATCCATGATCAAATGTCACATTCTGACAAACATTGTCTCAATATGAAAATCACCCATGGCCAACCATGGTCATAGTTGGTCCAACGTCGCATTGTGACAATAATTGTCTCAATATTTAAATCAATTCCCTTGGGTTCACCAATTCCTTTGGTTTATAATATTAAACCCTTGGGTTTATTAGTTCTTTTGGTTTATAATATAAATAATCGATCAATGTCATCCATGATCAAATGTCACATTCTGACAAACATTGTCTCAATATGAAAATTACCCATGGCCAACCATGGTCATAGTTGGTCGAGCGTCGCATTGTGACAACAATTGTCTCAATGTTTAAATCAATTCGAATTCTACCAATTTCCTTGGTTTATACCCATATAATGGTTAAATTGGTTCACCAATTCCTTGTGTTTATAATATTAAACCCTTGGGTTTAATAATTCTTTTGGTATATAATATGAATAATCGATCAATGTCATCCATGATCAAATGTCACATTCTGGAAAATATTGTCTCAATATGAAAATCACCCATGGCCAACCCTGGTCATAGTTGGTCCAACGTCGCATTGTGACAACAATTGTCTCAATGTTTAAATCAATTCCCTTGGGCTCACCAATTCCCTTGGTTTATAATATTAAACTCTTGGGTTTTATTAATATCTATTGTTTTTAATATTTCCCTTAGCCTTATTGATCCCTTAGGTTTTTAATATTTATCCCTTGGGTTCACTAATTCCTTTGGTTTATAATATTAAACCCTTGGGTTTATTAGCTCTTTTGGTTTATAATGTTAATCACACATTCGGTTTATTACTCTCTTGGGTTTAAAATATTAATTCTCAAGGTTTGTTAATTTCTTAGATTTTTCAGTTTATAATATTAATTCTTAGGGTTTATTAATCTCTATTGTTTATAATATTCATTTGTTAGGTTTATAATATTTATCCCTTGGGTTCGCTGATTCTTTTGCTTTATAATATTAAACCCTTGGGTCTATTAGTTCTTTTGGTTTATAATGTTAATAATCTCGTTGGTTTATTAATAACTTATGTTTAAAATATTGATTCTTATGGATTATTAATTTATTAGGTTTTTTAGTTTAAAATATCAATTCTTACGGTTTATTAATCTCCCGTGTTTTTAATATTGATCCCTTATGTTTATAATATTTATCCCTTGGGTTCACCAATTCCTTTGGTTTATTATATTTAAACCTTTGGTTTATGATGACATTGGGTTTGTATTATTAATTATCCCTTGAGTTTATTAATATCTTCACTTTAAAATATTAATTGTTAGGATTTATTAAACTCTTAGTTTTTTTGTTTTTAAATATTGTTTCATATGCTTTATTACTCTCTTGAGTTTAATATATTAATTCTTAAAGTTTATTGCTTTCTTATGTTTTTGGTTTTAATATTATTAATATATTAATATATATTATTAATAAATATTCTAATATTTATTAATAATATTATAATATTATTAACAATATAACCAACTATGATATAATATATATTATTAATTATTTTTCTTTATTAATAATATAACCATCTATGATATTAATATATTAATAAATATTAAAATATTATTTATTATTAATATTATTATTATATTAATATATATTATTAATAAATATTATAATATTATTAATATATCAATCAATATTATTAATATATATAAAATATTTTTGTGATTTTAATCATAATTAATATATTAATAAATATTCTTATTAACATATAATATATATATTTCAAGTTAATATAAAAAAATTATTATATATAATATTTATTTATTGATATATAAATTAATCTGATGGATAGTGGATATAGGCCTATCGGCGTATATCAACCACATTGGTTAATGTGGTCATAAATCTATTTTATATACACCTAGAGGCATATATCAACCACATTAGTAAATATAATGTGGTTGTGCTAGTATATTTAATTATTAACTATGTAATTTATTATTTATATAACTATACAATTATATAAGTATATAATTTAACTACGTAATTAATTAATTAAATATATAGCTTTTATTTTATAACTTATATAAATTTATTTATATAATCAATTATATCATTATAGTGGGGTAACTAAATGCAATGGCGAGGAACACAAAACGATGGCTCAATGGATCGAACAGACGTAGTGTCTAGTGGCTCGAATGAGGAATGGTGAAGGGTGTGTTGATTGACATCGTATATTTGGATACTACATAACCCACAACTGACTTATGATGGGCCGATAACATGAACATGGAACTGGACATGGTCAGCAAGGTTGTCGAAAAATGGGGAATGATAGAGGGGCCACAGTGACAGGGAGTTAGGGTTCTTGTTTCCAAAGTCAACGCAATGATGTTCAGAACCAAGGAACAATACAAACCGAATATAATACACAACTTATTTGGTTAGAAGAATGGGTGCCCATGGTCGATAGAACAATGGTCATAGTAAGTAGAGGCGGGGGTTATGACAGTGAGAGTTAGAGCAAACAGACATGTGACAGGGAATAAATTACAGTGCATAATAACGGAGACAGAGAATGAGAGAAGAACGAAAGTGGTTAAGTGTGACTGGAATGGTCATGGATTGTGAAATTTTTGACCAAGAACGAACCACTCTGATACCACTGTTGGATATAGAGCACTAGAATGCAAGAAGTTGTGTGTAAATTTTTGGATTAAGTTTATTAAGTAATTTGTATTATTACTATAAACTGAATGGTGATTACAATTATTTGCGGTAGTGTGGCTATATAGGGATTGAATGGTGAGGAAGATGTGTGGTCACATTTTTTTTTACCTATGTCCCTTCATAGTTAATGGTACATTCTTCGATTTAATTAATTAATTATTATTAATATTATTATTTAATTAATGATTTTTTAATGAAAATTTTACTCATAAAATCCTTCTTCTATATGACCCCATTGAGAAAGGTCGTCTTAACATCAATCTGGTGAATCTTCCACCCCAACTCTTCCATTATGGAGATCACTACTCTAATAGAAGTGTATCGAGCCATAGGTCTCTTCATAGTCAACTCCCTCTACCTATGAGAACAATTGTTCCACAAATCTCACTTTGATATTCTCCATGCTACCATATGTTGCATGTTTGATCTTTTAAATCCACTTGGAAGTCATCACTGAGTTCCCCTTGGGTCTCACCAAGTAGAAGTGAAGTTGGGTTACACTTTTTACCCTTTTTTGAGAAAAAAATTTCATTTTCTTCTGTTCTTCAACTTTCTGCAAGCCAAAACAATTTTTCTGTTTAGGATTTCATTTTGCGATAAAAATAAAGTTGTCAGAAATTGTATTAGTTTTCTATTACTTATTTTTTGGAATTTTTTTATACACATTTAATATGTCAACTTAGCGTTTCTTTAAGTGTGTGTTTTTTAACAATCAAGGAATTCATAAGAAGTCATGTTAATACACACTATTGTATTCTTTGAAACTTTTTGTTTTTGAGAAACAAAATATATTACAACAATCTAAAGAGAGTCTACTTCAGTTTCATTATAGTTACAAAGCCAACTGATGCATATCATAATTACTAGAGTTTTTTTAACTGGTCCTATATGGAAAAACTACATATTTTGAATATGTTTCGCGACGCACAAAATTTCTTAACATATAAGTTATAAACTAAAAATCTAAAAACTACCCATTATAGACGATGAACCAATGTAATGCACCATAATTTTTTCAATTTTTTTACAGTGTATTTTGGAAGATACAAAATTATGATTTCACTAAATCGGAATCATAATGACCTTCAAAAATTGTTTGCACCCATTTTATTACAAATTAATTAAAATTAGTAAATATTTATGAAATTCCATAAAATTTATATTTCCTGAAAGTAGATTGAATTCTGAAAATGTGTCTTGGTTCCGACAGTTAATTCAGAATGTTTCATGGATTTTAATTAGTCCAAAGTTGAAGATATGTATTCAAAGCTCGGCTCTGCGTAATTGCAGACATCTTATTTCGGCCGAACTCTTAAAAAATGTTCAGCCGAATTGTTTTTTGCACCGATGGCCCATCAAGTCTAACGACATAAAAGTTCGGCCAATTTTTTTATATAAGTTCGGTCGAAATTTTACCCAACTTTACGTAGGCCAGAAAATACCACAAAGACCCTCCAAAAAAACATTTCCAGCAATATAAATTGTCACACAAACATTCGTTATTTTGAACACTATTACCGATCAAATAGGTAACCGCACTGTTACCTACTTTTTTTTGGTAGCATAAAAATCTCCCGATTTTGAAAAATGGTGATGCAGAATCACCCCTTTTTTTGTGCACATTTTTGGCACTAATATTTTTATTTATGAAGTATGCATATTTGTTTTAAGATGTTAGTGATTTTCATGCTAATTTTGAAAAGTATTGATGCAGCATCAACTTTCTTTTTTTTAGAGCGGTGATTTTCATGCTAATTTTGAAACGTATTGATGCAGCATCAACTTTTTTTTTAGAGTGGTGATTTTCATGTTGGTAATAAAACAAAAAACTTAGATAAAAAAAATATATATAAAAGCAATAAAAAGAAAAAAAAAAGCAAAATTAACTCGTAAAAATAAAAAATTTAAACAAAAATAAATAAATAAATAAATATGCGAAAATTATATCAAAAGAAATGACAAAATTTGAAAAAAAAAACACGTAACTTAAAGCAAAAAGCAAAAATTAACCAAAAAAATTAAAAAAAAAAAAAAAAAACATCAAAAACATTTTTTTCTAAGCTACTAAAAAAAACCATATAATTAAAAACAAATTAAATAGAAAATTTTAAAATAATTAAAATCACAAAATTAAAATTTAGATAAAAAAAAAAAATACAAAAAAAAAAAAATTAAATTTAAAAATTTAAATTAAACATATAATAATAATAAGAAGAAGAAGAATACAAATTTTAAAATTAACTAAAAAAACAAATTAAAAAAAAAAACAAAATTTAAAATTGAAAAAGAAAATTAAGATAAAAGAATTAAAAAAAAAAAAAACTTTCACTAAAAAACAAAAAAAATGAAAAAAACCACGTGTAAATAATTAAAAAACAAATATCCATAAATTTACTGTTTTTTTATTAAATGAAACAATTTATAATTTTAAAAATGAAAAACTAAATAAACTAAAAGATTAAAAAAAATTTAATTAAATAAAAATTTAATAAATTTAATAAATAAATTTTAAATTTTTAAAAATAATTAATCTAAAATATTAAATTTAAAAATAAAATTTAAAAAAAAAAAACAAAAAAAATTAAAACAAATTAAATTTAAAATAAAAAGTTTGAATTAAAAAAAATTAATTTTAAAATTTTTTTTTAATTCTTTTCATTTTTTTTTTTAATTTTTTCCTTTCTAAATTTTGTTAATAATTTTTATTAAATTTTGTATTTTTTTTATTTAATCGATTTAAAAAAAAAAAATTCATATTTGTTTTCTATTATTAAATTTTATGTTTAGTTTTTTCATTTAATTTTTTAAAATTTAATAAATTTTGTATTTTTTTTAAATTTATTTGAATATAATATTTTTTTATTTTTTATATTTTTATTATTATTTTTTTAATTACATCTAATTTTTGTATTTTTTTATTTCAATTAAAATTGTGTATTTAAAATTAGATCTTTTTTTTTAATTAAACTTAATATTTTCAAATTAATTTGTTTTTTATCTTATTTTTTATTTAATATATTTTTTTTTTTTTTTTTTTTTTCAATTTTTCATTTTTAATTGACTTTTAAAGTTTGTTAACTTTTTATTTTAACAATGTTTTTTTTTCTTTATATTTAAAATTTATTTTTTATTTCAAAATTTATTTGTTTTTTCATTTATTTATTAAAATTTAATATTTTTTTTTTAAATTTAATTTGTTATTTTAATATTAACTTCTTTTTTTTTTAAATTTAATAAAATCTAATATATATATTTTAAATTTAATTTGTTATTTCAATATTAACATTTTTTTTTAATTTAATAAAATCTAATATATATATTTTTAATTCAAGTTTATATATATATATATATATATATATATATATATTAATTTTTATAATTTAAAATTAATATTTTTATTGTATTTTATTTTTCATTTTTTATTTCTAATTAATTCTTTATTTTTTTACTTTTAATTTAAATAATGTTGTTGTTTTTTTTTTTTTTTTTTTTTTTTAATTTCATATAATTATTTAAATTTAATTTTTTATTTTAAAATTTAATGTTTTTTTTTTGTTAAATTTAATAAACATTTTCTTTTTCTTTTTTAAATTTAATTTCTATATTTTTTTTTTTTGATAATTTCTTTCTTTTTTTAACTTGTTTTTTTTTTTTTTTTAATTTAATATTTTTATTTTGTTTTTTTTTTTTATTTCTATATATTTTGAAATTTTAATCTTTAAATTTTTTTTTTCTTAAATTTTAGGTTTTTTTTTAATGTTTGAATAAAAATTTTATTTTGCTTTTATTTTTATTTTTTTATTCCTATATATTTTTAATTTTTAAGCTTTAAAATGTTTTTAGTTTTTAAATTTATTTTTTTCTTAAATTTTAGGTTTTTTTTAATATTTGAATTTTCAAAATTAAAAAATGTTATTTCTATTTTTAAAAATGTCAAAAATATGACACAATTTTTTTTTTTCTTATTCCAGCATCAACTGGTTTTGTTTTGAGGGTGTTTTTCAATCCTTTTTTCAAGAAACAATTTTGTTTTTAGCATAATTTTATAAAATGTTCAAATTTGACCTTTAAAAAAAAACCGAGTGTGTTCTGGAATACACTTTTTCTGTTTTTGGGGTGTTTTTTCATGTTTTTTGAGTCTTTTTTGGCTACAGTTCCCGTTTTGAGATCAGGTTACCTATTTCATTGGTAACAGTGTTTTTGGCATATTTTCGCACATTTGGTTTGATTTTGCAAAGGTCTTGGTCTGATTTTGCAAACAATTGTTTTGGGTTTAAGGAATTCTCTTGGAGGTACATTCAAAAGACATTTTTGCAAAGGATTGTTTTGGGTTTAAGGAATTTTCTTGGAGGTACATTCAAAGAACATTTTTGCAAATGATTGTTTTGGGTTTAAGAACTTTTCTTGGAGGTACATTTGAAGGACATTACATTCAAAGGACATTTCTTGGAGGTATGCGATGAATTTTTTGGATGTTTTTTGGGACTCATTTTTTCTGAAGGTATGGATTTGAGCTTAATTTTCATTGTTTTTAGAGGTTTTGGGCTTAATTTTCAAAGGAATCTTTTCAGGCTTAATTCCGAAAGGACTCTTTTTAGGCATAATATTCAAAGGAAATTTTTTGGAGGCATTTTTTAAAGTGATATTTTTTTAGAAGCTTTTTTAAAGTGGCATTTTTTAAGAGGTTGGAATTAATTTTCAATGGACATTTTTTGGAGGTATTTTTTGAAGTGACATTTTTTTAGAGTACGTGTTTTGGGTTGAAGTAAATCTTTTCTAATGAGTTTTTAAAATGAGTTTTTGTGTAAATTTTTAAATGAATTTTTTTTGCAGGACTTGGAAGGAAATATTTAAGCTTCGTTTCATTTTTATAAAACATTTTTTTCTCAGATTTTTTAAAGTAAGTGTTTTGGATTGAGGTATGTATTTTTTGCAAAATTTTTAAAATGATTTTTTTCTAAATTATATCTTTTGTGATGTTTTTTTTTAATTGAGTTTTTGTCTAAATTTCTGAAGGAAATTTTTTGAACTTCATACTCTATTATCTTGTGAAATCGAAGGAATTGCATGAGATATTATGATCAAAAAAGAGACTGAGGAATGTAGAGAAGAGACAAGAGAATATCGCAAAGGAAAGAGAGAGGCACTCTCAAATATTGAAAGGGAAAATAAACCTCAACTAGAAGTTTAAATAGGCATGTAAATGTAAATATTATGAATCTGGTATTTAAAATTTTGCTAGTTTGAAATGTGAAGCTTAATTTTTATTTGATGAGCTAGTTTGAAAAATATTTTTCAATGTAAACAAAGAGAGATATTGCTCAAAACATTGATGATAAGATACAAAATTTTGAAAGAAAAAGTGAAAGAGATATTGGACCAATGATTGAAGATGGTGAAAATGTTGAAATAAATTCAAGTGAAGAAATTGAATCACAAGGTATATGTGTGTGTGTGTGTGTGTGTTGAACACATGCATGTATTATTGAAATTATAAATATTTATTAATTTAGTTATTTATTAAATATGTAAACTTATTATGTTCTATTCATTCGAATATGTATAGATGAAATCAATGTCGATGATGAGATGTTAGAAAATAATGACACTCACACATAGGGAGATAAAAGATCTAACCATGTTATAAGATATTGTGTTAAACACATTTTTTGATATGTACTTCATAAAGGAAAATGTGGCAGTTCAAGCCCAATTGTTGAAAGGTCTCCTATCATTACGGAAATTAAAAGAAGCTACGACTTTATTGGGTATTTGAAAATCAACAAAAGAATAAAAAAAATGAAGGAAAATGTGATACAAAATATAAATAGTACTGTAAATTCAATTAGAAGATCTAGACAAAAAATTGTTTAAGTTGTACATAGAGCAATGCATTTGATAGTGGTTTCATCAAGTACTAAAGACAATAGCTTGGTAAAATCTATGGCACGAGCATTAGGAACCTCACGAAAAAATTTACACAAACATTGAAAATTTTGGTTGCAAATAGATGTAAATGATGAACTCGCTTGTTGGAGAGATATTTGTAGGCAACTATCCAAAGATAGACTTGGAGAAAATGTTAAAAAGACAATATATGAATATTGGAAGAAAAATTCACGTGTTTCGCCAAATGCAAGGGATGTGATGCGAAGAAGAATAACATGAAATAAGTATGAAGAACATGAAAAACATTTGTTGGAAACAACTTAGACAGAGTTGTTCAACAATTTCAAAGAAGAGAATTGTGAAATTTATGTCTCAATCAGTGCTTTTTTTCAACAAAAACCACGGTATGTAAAACCTATCACCGTACGCGACACTTGTTGTTGTCTTTGTCATGTGGAATTTGAGTTATATTATGACACATTCCTTAATTTTGGTACAACGTTTTGGAAATATTCACCTCCTCCTTCCACTATCCATGCTTTAATATCTCAAATTCTATGTGAAATACAAAGCCATGAATTATTTTACAAAAAGAAATGTGTTGGTGGTAAAATATGCGATGATTGTAGAAATTTCACTAAATTTCAAAACAAATATCGTATTGATATAAATGATCAATCATTGTCCAACATGAAAGTGAAATGGAAGAGATATGAATATATCCATACATCGTTTCAAGGTTCAAATAGTGCTAAAATAATTGAATGACAAGAAGAAATTTGTGTGATAGATTTTTTGAGAAGGTTCGAGGCAGAAATTTTTAAATACACAAAGCATTCTCATAGAGCTCGATGGCAAGACTTGAAATTCAAAAAATCTCATGAATTTTTTCCACCAGGGATCATTTTTTCAGTAATTGATTTTGCAAAAAACTACACATTTGTTCCAAAAAAAGAAATTCAAAGTGAATACTATCATTCTGACCAAGTCTTCATGCTCATTCATATTCTATATAGACATGTTGAAAAAAACGTCGATCATATAGAAAGCACCAGTGAAAATCGACATGTTATTAAAGAATATCACTTTTATATCAGTGACGATCGTACACATGATACATATTTTGTACAACAGTGTTTTGGAAATATTTATGAGTCCTTGAAAAGTCTTGGAATAAAATTCAATGAAAATTGGATATGGTCAGATGGATGTGCAGGTCAATTAAAATCTTCACGATCATTCTTTTGGTTGTGTTTTCTTCATAAGAAAACCTACATTAAACATTGTTGCAATTTCTTTGAGACTAGCCATGTAAAAGGAGAACATGACGGTGCAGAGGTATGCATAAAACGAGCACTTCGAAGATATCAAATGAACTCCTTTGAAAACCGACTTGTGGACGCTAAAGAAGTTGTTCAATGGTGCATCACTGCTCTAAGCCATGAGACTAACTGATCAAGGGAAATGCAAAGGTACATTCAATTTAATTTTTATTGGATATCTAATTTTAAATAGTGTACATTTATCATGTAATGATTATCTTTTATGGTATTTTGATATCATATTTACATTCTTCTTTGAATTTTCCATATATAGGTTTTTTTGGCATATTGGGATCGAAGATGTAGATAGACCAATTGGAAATGACGTTGAAACAATAAAAGGGACTCAAAAATTGCATTCAATTAAAACAAAGTTTTCCACAAATGTGTTTGCATTGGATAAAAGAAAATATCCTTGTTTTTTCATGTTTGCATAGACAACACAGAATCCAATGACGTTTGTGAAAAAAAAATGTATGTAAAAGATTGGAAACACATAGAGCTAAATACGAAGGGGAAAATGTTCATTGTAATGTTTGAAGAAATGCAATCCAAGGAGACTACAATATCATCTGATGGTAATCGAGTTTTTGATCTTGTTAGAGAAGGTAGCATTTGAATTGCTTTCAAATGATAGAGATCTAGAAATAAATTTAAATACATAAGTTTGTTAAGTTTGTTTTATTGGGTAGGAGATGTGACAATGATGAAAATTTGAAGTATTATTTGATGCATTGCACTGAACGAAAAATGAAATTATTTGAAAACTATAATGATCATGGGTTTCCATATGAAAGAGGATCTATTATACTGAAAGGTTATTTTATCAGACAAACTAATCAAAGCAGGTATTTTTTTACTTTGAAGATTATGAACCTGATGTAATAAGTTGTCAATATAGTCACTTGGTGTGTGCAACACCCATAAAGTTGATAGAGGTTCAATCAAAGCAAAAAGCTAAAATTAAGAAATGGAAAATGTCAAAATCCGATCATGAATGGATAATTGAAGATGGCATTCCATTGGAATTTTTTTGATTGAACTGCCCAACAATTTCTTCTCTTTGGATTCATGTTTTAGAACTTCCAGAACTCAACTAAAAAATGAGCTTCCTTGTTATGTTATATGTGCAAGTGTTTGCACATGTACATTGTTTTGGTACATGCACACTAGTATCAACTGAAAGTATCTTTTCTATACATGCATTGATTAAAAATGTCGCATGTATTGGATATATATATATATATATATATATATATATATATATATATTAGAATGCAATTCACTGAAAGTAGATTTTCTATGTGCATTGATGAAAAATGTTGCATGTACTGGATATATAAGTTCTAGAATGCAGTTAATTGAAAGTACTTTTTCTATGTTCATCGATGAAAAATGTTGCACGTACTGGATATATACATGTTCTAGGAAATTAACTAAAAGTAGCTTTTCTACATGTGCATTGATGAAAAATGTTGCACGTATTGGATATATATATGTTCTAGAATGCAATTAACTATTCAAGTAGTTTTACTATGTGTATTGATGAAAAATGTTTCACGTACTTAATATATATATGTTCTAGAATGAAATTAACTGAAAGTAGCTAAATTCTATTGCCATTGATGAAAAATGTTCAAGTACTGGATATATATGTTCTAGAAAGAAATTAACTATTCAAATAGCTTTTCTATGTGCATTGATAGAAAATGTTGCATGTACTATATATATATACATTATAGATTGCATTTTTAAAATTTTATGATTCTTTTCAACATATCTAACAAGACCTAGAATCTTATGATTGTTTATATATATATATATGTATGTATGTATGTATGTATGTATGTATGTATGTATTGTATGTATGTATGTATGTATGTATGTATGTTACTTCAATCGTTTTAACATATATATTCAGACATGTGTAAAATCATTTCTACATGTACATATATTCATGTGATTTTTTTTTTTTTTTGGGAAACGACAACTTGAATTTTAAAAAGAAAACATAATATCATAATCACATGCCAAATGTAGTTCAACCATCCAAAACTTGAGTTTAAAAACTTTTGGATTATATCACAACATTAAGAACACTTGATCGTACTTAAAAGTAATCTTAAGATTGTTTTTGATCTCTACATACTACATACTATTGTTTGAGTGAAAAAAAATTCCAATGAAAAGAACATAGCATTTCAATCCAACTAACCATATCAATTGAGCTCTATTTCAAAAAAAAAGTAAAAAAAAAACCAAAAAGCCAACAAAATAACATCCTTGGTTGTTATTTTTATTGAAATAACCAAATCATATTAAGGATTCTCTTTATTGAAATTGTTTTTCGATGGAAAATCCTTAAAATATGATTTAGCTATTCCAACAAAAATGACAACCACGAATGTTATTTTGCTGACATGTTTTGTGGCATGTTAACTTTTCTTTACTCTTTTTTCAATTAGAGCCCAATTGATATGGTTAGTTGCATTGAAAAGCTATGTTCTTTCCATTGGAAATGTTTTCACTCAAACAAGAAAAGAGTATGTAGAGATCAAAATCAATCTTAAGATGCCAAATGTACTTCAACCATCCAAAACTTGAATTTTAAAAACTTTTTGATTATATCAAAACAAATTATTTCACATGTCATGCCAATTGTAGTTCAACTATCCAATAAAAACATTAAACATTTAACATTATATCACATGCCAAATGTAGATTGAAACCATCCAAAACTTAGTTTTAAAAACTTTTTGATTATATCACAACATTACTTCACATACCTAATGTACTTCAACCATCCAAAACTTGAGTTTTAAAAACTTTTTGATTATAGCGCAACATTATTTCACATGCCATGCCAATTGTAGTTCAACTATCCAATAAAAACATTTAACATTATATCACATGCCAAATGTAGATTGAAACCATCCAAAACTTAAGTTTTAAAAACTTTTTGATTATATATCATAACATTACTTCACATGCCATGCCAATTATAGTTCAACTATCCAATAAAAACATTTAACATTATATCACATGCCAAATGTAGATTGAAACCATCGAAAACTTAACCTTTAATTTAACAAAAAATTATATATCACAACATTACTTCACATGCCTAATGTACTTCAACCATCCAAAACTTGAGTTTTAAAAACTTTTTGATTATATCACAACATTACTTCACATGCCATGCCAATTGTAGATGAAACTATCCAAAACTTGAGTTTTAAAAACTTTTTTATTATATCACAACACTACTTCACATGCCATGCCAATTATAGTTCAACTATACAATAAAAACATTTAACATTATATCACATGCCAAATGTAGATTGAAACCATCCAAAACTTAACCTTTAATTTAACAAAAAATTATAGATCACAACATTACTTCACATGCCAAATGCACTTCAACCATCCAAAACTTAAGTTTTAAAAACAAAACCAATTATAACACATCATTACATAACATGCCAAATGTAGTTCAAAAGCAAAACATTAATTTATAGATGACAACATTACTAGTAGTTCAATTATCCAAAACTTAAAAGTTTTAAAAACCAAACAAATTATATAACAACATTACTTCACATTCACATGCCAAAAGTACTAAAACCACCCAAACTTAACTTTTTGGAACAAAAAAAATTATATTAACACAACAAAATATGTCCAAAAATTTTAGATCTCACAAGTATCAAGTATCAAGTTATATATATATATATATATATATATATATATATATATATGACTGTGCATATAGATAATATATAAAAAAAGTAAATTTAAGACTATAAATCTCAATCAAATCTACAAATCATGTCCATCAAATACAGATGGATGTAGTGTCTTTCCTAGCAAAGTCTCAATCCGCGCGCTATCTTGCGAAGCATGGGGAACCTGTACACAATGCACATACAAACATTAAAATTTGATGTTTTAAAAATGAGTGAGAATATATAGAACTTCATGTAAAAAAAAAAATATAAAAAAAATCATGCAATACCTCATGAGGTTCCCTCTCCATTTGTTCGCCTGCTACAACTTCCCCCATGGGAACATCTTCAATAGTAAACTGTACAATATACATGTACAATTATATATATATATATATATATATATATTAAAAAAAATTAGATGAAAATGCACGTGTATATATAAACTTATTTTCAATAATATTAAAATAAAAGTTAGACAACTTGTTCAAATGGTTGAAATGGTGTGGATGTTCCTATCTCCGTCGCTAGAGTCCGTGGATTAAAGAAATCTTCTATAGAAACCTAAAATTCAAAATTTTAAAAGTATAAAATAACTCAAGATCAAGATCTCAATTTATAATAAAACTTAAATAAACTTCAATTTATAAATTATAACTTTTAAAAAAACATATATATATTTAAAAGTGAAAAATTGAATACTTTTGCAGGTGAATTTGGGACATCTCCTAAGAGAGGCTCCAAAAGAAAATCTCCAAAAACCTAAAATTCAAAAAAATTAAAATAACTCAAGATATAGATATATATATCTCAATTTTTAATGGAAATTTTTGAGGTGGAATATATATATAACTTAAACATAAATTTTAAAAGTGAAAAATTGTCCATACTTGTTGTGGATGTGGCACATCTCTTAAGGAAGTAGAAGGTACATCTCCCAAGGAAGAAGAAGGTACCGCCATCCCAAAAACATCGGACGGAATCAGAATCTGTTAAAACATTTTATTATTATATATGTACATGTACATGTGTGCACAATTATTTATTTTAAAAATATCACTTAAAAAACACTAACATTTGTCAACATATCTTGATGGTGAGACCCATCTTCATTGTTTGAACCAGAGGCCCCGAACGTGATATTAACATTTTCTTCATTCATCATGCGTGACAACTGCAAATGGTGTTTTAACATATAATGATACATTTTTGTTAGATTAATGTGCATAAAAATAAATGTATACATGTACATACACATGTATTTATTACAAATTGTACACATGTATGTGTTAAAATAATTGAACCCTAAGGTCATTAACACATACCGTTTCTATGCCCTCTTCCTCATGAAGAATTAGGTCTTGCCAACCATTGCGACAATTCTTTGCATATATTCGGAGATCTTCAACATTCATGTTGTCAATCTCTTCATCTGTACAATACACAAAATTGGCACGTGCATTCTCACGTGCTCTTTGTTGATTTAGACAAAAATTGACTCCACCCAATCCGCTGTAAATATTATTGATCATGACATCCCTTGCTTCTCGACTTATTTGAAAAGTTGCATCCATCTTTGACCACATAGTTTCAACCCGAAAAGGTCGACTCACCAATGGCGGCTCAGGGCGAGGCAACTCCACATCTCACCTAGCGCCCCTACACTCACACAATCGACCTTTCCTCGAACCAAAAAATTTTGACGGAAGGTCATTGTAATTGGGTTTCATTTTCAAAAAATTCTGCATAAAAGAATTTTGCAAAATAAACAGGAACCTCATCATTCCATGGGAGCCTTCCATAGGCCGCAAGGTGCCTATCATACAAATAATGAGCTATATCAGGGTGCTTGAAATATTTCACCTTCAACATTTTTCTTTTTGACCCTTCCTTGAAATTAAACATTGACTTTGCCATTTATTTTGTAACTCTTTGTTTTACATCCTCCCATTTAGCGGGACCCATTACTGTTTCATTTCTCATTCTCATGACTTCTACAAATGTATCAGTCATTGGTCCAAGATTTTTGTACACATTTACTATTTCGCCCAATTAATGCGTAACTATTTCGAGGCTTTGTCGACTCTCAGCAGGTAGAGTCAAAGCCACAAGATCTCTCCGCAATTTTGCATGAAGTTGTTGACACCTTTCTAAGGTGCATTGCGCCATGTTTCTTTCCCATGGTATATCAGAAAATTCAGCCTGATAAGTTGTGGTGGGTAGACAACCTTCTTCTTGAATGTAGTGTTCTACTGTGCGTCTATTTTGACCAATATTTGGAACATTTTCAGCCTCTGCATCAATATATATATATATATATATATATATATATATATATATAATTTTGTATATTAGAAAAAACACATGTAAACAAATTTGTACAAATTCAATGAAAAAAATATTGAAATTGATGGCAACCTCGATGTGGTTGGCTAACATCTTCTCCACCCTGAACTGTTGAGAACCAAAACGACCCTACTGAGAACTAGCACCACCAGCCGTTGATTGGCCTCCGAGATAATAAACATCACCACCTTCACGCAACCTGCTACCACTTATTGATGACGCTCTAAGGGGATTTGAACCACCACCAACCTCTCGAGAGGAGAGAGAAGCTTCATAAACAAATACGAATTTATAATAAATTGAAAAATACATGCATACATATAAATACATGTGTACATATTCATTGATTAAATTGTGTTAAAACCATACCACGACTGAGTGAAACATGGGCATCCATGGATGGAGTAGAGACCCTTCTCTTCTTATTAGCTCCTAAAAAATAAAAAATGAAACTTATTAACAACTAATTTAACTCACAAAGTTGATAAAAAATCAATTCCATATGTACACACATGTATGGAGATTTAAGATTATATTTAAATTTACCATGAACAGCTCTCGATCCCTGATCCCCCCCTCTCGTAGAGATATGGGATTCTGTTGATCTTCGTCGTTCATCCTCCATGATATATATATCTACGATGGACATTTACAACTATTTTTTTAAATAACTAATTTAAATTAAATTCAAAATAAATTTCAGAAAATTAATGTAATTTAGTGTAAACAAATTATATAAAACACAACTTTCAAAGCACTAATTGATGTGTGAAACTCAATTTAAGCAAAAAAAATTTATAAAAACGATAAGTTCACCAAATTGTGTTTTACATGGTGGGAGAACACTTGGTATAAAATTGAAAAAAACACATTGTCATTAAAAAAGAAGTGAAACTCCATTTAAACAAAAATTTGTTGAAGTCCCCGCATTTTAATTTCATAAAAATGTGAAGTTCACCACTTGTTGCAAATGTGAAGTTCACCAAGTTGCACTTTACATGGTGTGGTGGGAGCACACTTGGTATATAATTGAAAAAAGCACATGGTCATTAAAAAATATGCATTTATAAGTACACAACACACACATATCCAAGATATGTTACAATGTTGATCAATAAATTTTGAAGGAGAGCGTCTCAACACTAATTCATCTTTGAAAGATGAATATTGAATTTTTGAAGAAGAGCGTCTCAAAACTAATTCATCTTTGAGAGATGAATCTTGAATTTTTGAAGAAGAGTGTCCCAAGACTAATTCATCTTTGACAGATGAATCTTGCATTGCCATTGCCCCGTATAATTCTAATTCATCTATTAATTCATCTTTGATAGATGAATCCTGAATTTGCATTGCTCCACGTAATAGATCAACAGACATCTTATTCACATTTTTACAGTGCCTTATACTAAAAAATTGAAACTGGCTAACAATATTGTTTGCTATTCCATGTAGATCTTTAAGCCTCTACTTCTTAACTTGGTACACGCCATTCATCTGGTTGCACACAAGTTCAGAATTGGTGAAAACTACAATTCCATTTGATCCATACTCCATTGTCATTCCCAAGCCTTCTATCAATCCAATATAATATGCCTCGTTGTTAGTTGTTCTTCCCGGTATATTCATTTTCCTCTGGACGACTTTGCTAGTCGCAATATTGAAAAGCACATATGTAATCAATGCTTTCCCTGGATTGGGATAGAAAGAAACTTCTATGCATAATTTCCATTTTTCAACCATATTTAATGGTTTTCTTATCCCTAAAAAATTTCAAATTCAATAAAAATATATATTAAATTAACATTTATTGCAAATGCATGGGAGAAATGAAAAACTTATATTTAGATCTATTCCAGAGATTGACTGTAGGGGCATTTACTAGATATGTCACCTTTCATAAAAGATGAGATCCAGAAGCTACTTGGCCCTTTACAGACTCTGCCTATATAACTACCATGGATATGAAAAAGAAAAACTTCTAATTAGATCTATTCTAGAGATTGAATGTAGGGGCATTTACTCTTAGGTTAAAACATATGTTTTGTATCAAATCACTTATGGTTTCAATGGGAAACTTTTATGGCTAATTTGTGTTTTACATGTTGAATATAAAAGGTTTTTTTTCTCTCATTTTTTTGAGACCATGATATGAAAATGAAAACTTCATTTAGATCTATTCTAGAGATATGGCTAATTTGTGTTTTACATACATTGGATATAAAAGGTTTTTTCTCTCATCATTTGAGAGACCATGGATATGAAAATGAAAATCTCATTTAAACTATTCCAGATATTGACAGAATTTATCAGGTTAAACCTATGGTTTGTATCAAATCACTTTTGGTTTCAATGGGAAACTTTATATTAATTTGTTTTACATGTTGAATATAAAAGGTTTTTTCTCATTGTTTGAGAATTACATATGAAAACGAAAAACTATATACTCGGTAAAAACCTATGTTTTGTATCAAATTACTTTTTGTTTCTAAATACTATATACATGTTGAATCGTAGGGCATTTAGATCTATTCTATGATCACCTAAGGGCATTTACTAGATATCACCCTTTCATAAAAGATTAGATCCAAGAGGCTACCTGCCCTTGCGCACTCTTACCTATAAAACTACCATGGATATGAAAATGAAAAACTTCTAATTAGATCTATTCTAGAGATTGACTGTAGGGGCATTTACTCTTAGGTTAAAACCTATGTTTTGTATCAAATCACTTTTGGTTTCAATGGGAAACTTTTATGGCTAATTTGTGTTTTACATGTTGAATATAAAAGGTTTTTTCTCTCTCATTGTTTGAGAGGTCATGGATATGAAAATGAAAAACTTTTATTTAAAACTATTCCAGATATTGATTGTAGGGGCATTTACTCTTAGGTTAAAACCTATGTTTTGTATCAAATCACTTTTGGTTTCAATGGGAAACTTTTATGGCTAATTTTTGTTTTAGATGTTGAATATAAAAGGTTTTTTTCTCTCTCATTGTTTGAGACCATGGATATGAAAATGAAAAACTTCTATTTATATCTATTCTAGAGATATGGCTAATTTGTGTTTTACATACATTGAATATAAAAGGTTTTTTCTCTCATTGTTTGAGACCATGGATATGAAAATGAAAAACCTCTATTTAGATCTATTCTAGAGATATGGCTAATTTGTGTTTTACATACATTGAATATAAAAGGTTTTTTCTCTCATTGTTTGAGACCATGGATATGAAAATGAAAAACTTCTATTTAAAACTATTCCAGAGATTAACTCTAGGGGCATTTACTCTTAGGTTAAAACCTATGTTTTGTATCAAATCAATTATGGTTTCAATGGGAAACTTTTATGGCTAATTTGTGTTTTACATGTTGAATATAAAAGGTTTTTTTCTCTCTCTCATTGTGTGAGACCATGGATATGAAAATGAAAAACTTCTATTTAGATCTATTCTAGAGATGTGCCTAATTTGTGTTTTACATGCATTGAATACAAAAGGTTTTTTCTCTCATTGTTTGAGACCATGGATATGAAAATAAAAAACTTATATATTTAAAACTATTCCAGAGATTGATTGACTGTAGGGGCATTTACTCTTAGGTTAAAACCTATGTTTTGTATCAAATCACTTTTGGTTTCAATGGGAAACTTTTATGGCTAATTTGTGTTTTACATGTTGAATATAAAAGGTTTTTTTCTTTCTCATTGTTTGAGACCATGGATATGAAAATGAAAAACTTCTATTTAGATCTATTCTAGAGATGTGGCTAATTTGTGTTTTACATACATTGAATATAAAAGGTTTTTTCTCTCATTGTTTGAGACTGTAGAAATTTGCTGAATAATGAAGATTTATTCACCGAGATTATCCTGGTCACAGACTAATTCGAATTCATGCATAACACATAACCTCTTCTACAATTGATCATCAATATGCGGAAATAGAAAGCAGTCGCATGCGCTCATTAAAACATAATCAAGCACACATATCAACACAGGATGTAATGGGGAAAGCAATAGATGAAAACCCCCAACTATCTGTATATTATAATGATAGAGAACATGTAACAATACATAGCACAAAGCTCTCACATCTCTCAGCACTATCTCAATGCTACACACAAAACTAGTATAGAAAGTGAACAAGTCACAGGTTCAAATCTCCTCCACAAGTCTCCCTGCCTCTACTACGCAATCCAAGTTGATTAATGATAAAATCCAAGTTCGAATCCCACTAGCTCCAACTGCGCAATCCTCATTGGCAATCTCCATCAATGTGTGTTCAAATCTCATGCACAACCAACAGTCACAACTGATAGTAGACTCACCCTTTCACCCACCTCAAACACTGGTCTCCACTGAACTGGCCATGCATTGTAGTTAACTGATTTGTTCTTTAGTTGATTTATGAGTTAATAATTAGTGAATTAATTAATAATTAATTCACACCACTCATCACTAGTGTATTTGTCAGTTAGACTAAATACAACTAGTTCAACTAAGTTAAACAACACAACTCCATCAACCGCTCTATCAACTCCACCAAACTCGTCACTTGAGTCCTAACCGAAGTCACCATGCAATAGCTCAACTAACCTCAGAAAAGCATATTTCCTTCACAACCGTATGTGTGCCACATCTGTAGCTCGAACTGAAGAGCTCCAAGAGGATAAGATAATGTTTATAGTCCAAATATTATTAAGGGTTAATAATATTTGATTGTTCTATTTTTAGCCCTGCAGTCTAAAAATAGAAACCGCCCAATGTCTAAAAATATAGGTCCATCTATTTTTACCAACTCAACCATCATCCATAAATAGCATCCTACAACTCATAGACCATGATCCCTATGTCTAAAAATAGACATAGTCTAACAATAGACTTTGCGCCAAAAATAGCCTGCAGGCCCACTTAGTGAAGGCGACTTCATTTCACTAAGCTCCATCATCTTGTTTCATTTTCAACACTCCCTCTCAACAAGATATGGATTATCTGCAACCCCTATCCTGCCTCTGTGGAATTCGAATTTGCTCCCGGTGAGCGCCTTCGTCAAGATGTCAGCATCCTGATCCTCCGTGGGAATATATGAAAGTAACATGATTCTCCGCTGCACATAATCTCTGATATGATGGTACCTAATGTCGATGTGTTTGGATCTATCATGAAATACTGGATTAACCAAGAGTTTAATGCAACTCTGGTTATCACAATAAATCAAAGTAGGCTCCAAGTGTGACCCGAACAACCCGACCAGAATCTTCCTCATCCATATGGCCTCGCATGCAGCCAAGCTTGCTGCCATATACTTAAATTTCTCATTGAATCGAGTGTAACTTGGATCTTCGTCATTGTATCTTCGTAAATCGTCAAGCGACTCCGATATCAAGATCCTCCAGAGCAGTTTCGTCTGGTTGCCTTACCCACTCCGTGCAGATCCGTGAAGCCACACAACTTCACCTCATCCTCCGTTCGTACCACAACCCATATCCCGATGTGCCACCGAGATAACGCAATACATGCTTGTCTCCGTCTTAAGAGCTTGGTAGGCTTAACCATAGCTTGCGAAAGCTGGTTAACAAAGATAAGATATATCGGTCGGTATCGACCTCGTATACATAAGCGACTCCCACCAACTTCCAGGTTTGACAGACATGGCATCCACTACCTCCTTCCGCCGAAGTAGCATCCTCCTTCCTCCAACCACCGGAAGAGGAGTGTCAATGTGTTTGGCAGCCCAGCATGTTGAACTTCAAGATCTCCTGCATACTTACCCCCGAGAAACAACAATTCTCCATCATACGCTGGGAGCCTAATCCCAGGAAATAATGAAGGAGGCCCAAGTCCTTCATCTCAAATCAAGAAGATCAGCCTTGCATGAAAGTATCAATTGTTCATCACCTGTCAAAATCAAATCATCTACATAAAGTACAATGATCAGCAACTTACCCTCCACCACAATCTGGTATAGGTTTAGATCCGCCTCACTCTTGGTGAATCCAAGACCGGTGAAATAACTGTCTATCCATGTGTATCAAGCACAAGGTGCTTGTTTCAACCCATACAACGCTCTTTTGAGCCTGCACACATGCGAATCACTGCTGAATATCTCGAAACCTTCGGGCTGCTCTATGTACGCCTCCTCCTCAATGACTATGTTGAGGAACGCGGTCTTCACATCCATCTGATGAATGTGCCACCCCATCTGCGCTGAGAGAGCTAGGATCATCCGTATGGAGGAATACCTGTGCAAAGGCCTCATAATCATGCCCCTCATCCGTGAGAAGCCACGGGCAACAAATCTTGCCTTGTACTTCTCCACACTCCCGTCGCCCGCCCGCTTCACTTTGTAGATCCATCGCGAACCCACCACCGATTTCCCTTCCGCCGCGCAACAATCTCCCATGCACCAGTCGACAATCGAATCATACTCTTCCACCATGGCATCTACCCTTAATGGATCTCCCACAACTTTCTTTCTAAAGAGGATGGCTCGTCATGATACATTTGCTCATAAGAGCCGTTATATCCAAGTAGACCGGGTGTCCTGGGATCGCTCTATTTCGCGTTTGTGTTGTAGGTGGTCCTACAACCTTCCTCTCGCATCTTGGAGCCGCCACTGCCTTTCGTAGTGCGCTTCCGCCCTCTAATGGTTGGCGTTGCCTGAGTGGTCTCTTCCACTCCATGAACCTCATCTTGTGGCCGATCCACATCCTGAGACTCATCCTTAGGAACTAATAGCTCCTCATCTGCATGCAAGTGTGGCTCCCTCTCAAGCGAACACTTCATGGCTTTCTCCTCATGAAATTTGATATCCTGTCGCACAACATTCTTGCGACTGTCTGGAAAATACACACGATAGTTGTGGGGTGTATCAGTGTACCCTACAAATATCCCAACCTCTACAGTCGGCTCCAGCTTTTTCCTGGTATCCTTCGTCACATGAATGTAAACAGGTGAACCAAAAATCCTCAAATGGGAAATATCAGGCTTCTTACCAGAAAACGCCTCCTCGGGTGTACTCATGCCAAGTATCTTGTGAGGACAACGGTTTTGCACATAAACCGTAGTATTGCATGCCTCAGCCCACAAGTGTATGGGAAGGCCCCGATCATGCAACATCGCCCGTGCAAGACTCCACGATCGTTTCCCGTTTCTTCCGCTCAAAGAACTCCCGTTCTCGCCGTGGGTTATGGGGTGCCATGAGCTCTCTCTCGAATCCCTTCGCGCGTGAAATTCCTCGAATTCAAGCAGAGATGAATTCACCACCATTGTCGCTCCTAAGAGCCTTCACATGCTTCCATTCCTTCTCAACCACTTGAACTCACAGACCAGTATGTCTCGGCTTTTCTTCCGTACAAGAAGATCCAAAAGACTTCTGAGAGAAATCATCAACAAAGATCACATAGTACTTGTGCTTTGCTGTCGAAGCTACTGAGAAAGGTCCACACACGTCTGTGTGAATTATCTCAAGGATCGTCGTGGCGCGACTATCCTTCTCGTGAAAGGTGGCTTTCACATATTTTCCCAAGGTACACCCCTTGCACTGATCTGACTGCCCAAGAGTGCCCTTAGGAAGTCCAGTAGAAATCTACTGCAGTATCTTCAAAGCTCCATGGTCAAGGTGGCCCAATCTCCGGTGCCATAGCTCGCCATCATCCCAGCTCACCACTTCTCCCGCCTTTCATTCCATTGCTGCGCAGCCATCTACTTGCAACTGATAAAGGTTCTTGACTCGAACCCCTATCTTCCAGGTCTCTCCAGTTGTCTTACTGCGCAGGAAAGCTTTTCCTTCGCTGAAGACCACATCATACCCCTTGTCTTCCAACAACGCCACAGAGATCAGATTCTTCATCAATCCTGGAACATGCAATACTTCCTTCAATACGAAAGGTTTACCAGACTCCCTCTTAAAGGAAATGGTACCGATACCAGTCACACTGTATCTACCATCATCGCCCATCTCGATGTGCACTCCAAGATCTTTCTCCTCCAGATCTGAAAACAAATCTCGATCTCCGGTCATGTGAAATGACGCACCACTATCCAAGAACCATACTAATACCATCACACTTGAGACCAAGCATGCGATCAGCGAAAAATCCAGCTCGAACTGGGAGGCCAATGCCTCTCCCACTGCAGATCCAGTAGCATGCTTATTTTTCTTCTTCTGCGGACAATTTGTGGCATAATGTCCTTGTTGGTGACAGTGAAAACACTTCACCTTGGAAATATCTTGCTTCTTGCCTTTAGCACCAGACTGAGAAGCTTTCTTGCTCTTCCCCTTCTTTGCTTTGGCAGCCAAAGCACAATTTTCTTCATCAGATACCTTTGATGAAGATTTGTCCCTGGTAGTCCGCCTTATCTCTTCTTGCATGAGATCCGACCAAAGTCGCTCCCATCCCGGCAACTTCTCCCGACCATTGACAGAGTCCTGATAGGAATGACAACTCTTCGGAAGACCAAGGAGAGCCAGGTCCACCAAGTCCTCATCATCAACAGTCACCCCCACACTTCCCAGCTCATCTCTGCATTGAGTGAACTTTGTGAGGTACTTGGCGATACTGTCGCCTTTCTCCATCTTAATGTTTCTGAGTTTATCCTTGAGCGCCAACTTCCTCTGGTCGCTCTTGATCTGGAATAGATCTGTCAACGCTTTCCACATCAAGTATGGAGAAGTTTTTCCATGCAGGCTGGATACAATGTGATCCTTCACGCCCTCCAACAGAATCCTTCGACATTTTGCCATCTTCTTTTGCCAAGCCTCAACAAGAGCAGCATCAGTAGGCTTTGGGATCTCATTGTCTATGAACTCCTTCACCCGTTATCATCTAATACTGCCTCCATTCTATCCTTCCATGCAACATAATTTGAACTGCCTTCAATGGCATATTCCAGTCGCAAACCGTTGAAAGACATTTCAACTCCGGCACCAAGAAAACAAACTGCTGCAAAATTCGAATTCCAAGCTCAAAACTCAACTGCCTCTAGATCTATGAGAACAAATTATTTCTAGCACAGAGATCGAATGTAGTGGCATTTACTGGATATATCACCTTTCAGAGAAAGGATGGATCCAGAGGCTACCTGGCCCGTTACAGACTCTGTCTAACGAAATAATTGTAATCACTGTAATAGATCCTGATGATCAATTTTCTCGCTCCGATACCATGTAGAAATTTGCTGAATAATGAAGATTTATTCACCGAGATTATCCTGGTCACAGACTAATTCGAATTCATGCATAACACATAACCTCTTCTACAATTGATCATCAATATGCGGAAATAGAAAGCAATCGCATGCACTCATTAAAACATAATCAAGCACACATATCAACACAGGATGTAATGGGGAAAGCAATAGCTGAAAACCCCCAACTATCTGTATATTATAATGATAGAGAACATGTAACAATACATAGCACAAGGCTCTCACAGCTCTCAGCACTATCTCAATGCTACACACAAAACTAGTTATGAAGATGAACAAGTCACAGGTTCAAATCTCCTCCACAAGTCTGCCTGCCTCTACTGCGCAATCCAAGTGAGTAATGAATGAGATCCAAGTTCGAATCCCACTAGCTCCAACTGCGCAATCCTCATTGGCAATCTCCATCAATGTGTGTGCAAATCTCATGCACAGCCAATAGTCACAACTGCTAGTAGACTCACCTTTTCACCCACCTCTAACACTGGTCTCCACTGAACTGTCCATGCATTGCAGTTAACTGATGTATTCTTTAGTTAATTTATGAGTTAATAATTAGTGAATTAATTAATAATTAATTCACACCACTCATCACTAGTGTATTTATCAGTTAGACTAAATACAACTAGTTCAACTAAGTTAAACCGAACACAACTCCACCAACTGTCTCATCCACTCCACCAAACTCTGCCACATGAGTTCTAACTGAAGTCAACCATGCAATAGCTCAACTAACCCTTAGGAAAAGCGTATTTCCTTCTGTCAGCTACATGTGCCACATCCAAGCATCAAATTGAAGTGCTCCAAGAGGATAAGATAATGTTTATAGTCTAAATATTATTAAGGGTTAATAATATTTGACTGTTCTATTTTTAGCTCGACAGTCTAAAAATAGAAACCGCCCAATGTCTAAAAACAGAGGTCCATCTATTTTTACCAACTCGACCAATCATCCATAAATAGCATCCTGCAACTCATAGACCATGATCCCTATGTCTAAAAATAGACATAGTCTAAAAATAGACTTTGCGCCAAAAATAGCCTGCGGGCCCACTTAGTGAAGGCGACTTCATTTCCTTAAGCTCCATCATCTTGTTGCATTTTCAACAGAGACCATGGATATGAAAATGAAAAAATTCTATTTAAAACTATTCCAGAGATTGACTGTAGGGGCATTTACTCTTAGGTTAAAACCTATGTTTTGTATCAAATCACTTTTGGTTTCAATGGGAAACTTTTATGGCTAATTTGTGTTTTACATGTTGAATATAATTTTTTTTTTCTCTCTCATTGTTTGAGACCATGGATATGAAAATGAAAAACTTCTATTTAGATCTATTCTAGAGATATGGCTAATTTGTGTTTTACATACATTGAATATAAAATGTTTTTTCTCTCATTGTTTGAGACCATGGATATGAAAATGAAAAACTTCTATTTAAAACTATTCCAGAGATTGACTATAGGGGCATTTACTCTTAGGTTAAAACCTATGTTTTGTATCAAATCACTTATGGTTTCAATGAGAAACTTTTATGGCTAATTTGTGTTTTACATGTTGAATATAAAAGGTTTTTTTCTCTCTCATTGTTTGAGACCATGGATATGAAAATGAAAAACTTCTATTTAGATCTATTCTAGAGATATGGCTAATTTTTGTTTTACATACATTGAATATAAAAGGTTTTTTCTCTCATTTTTTGAGACCATGGATATGAAAATGAAAAACTTATATTTAAAACTATTTTAGAGATTGACTGTAGGGGAATTTACTCTTAGGTTAAAACCTATGTTTTGTATCAAATCACTTATGGTTTCAATGGGAAAATTTTGTGGCTAATTTGTGTTTTACATGTTGAATATAAAAGGTTTTTTTCTCTCTCTCATTGTTTGAGACCATGGATATGAAAATGAAAAACTTCTATTTAGTTCTATTGTAGAGATGTGGATAATTTTTATTTTACATACATTGAATATAAAAGGTTTTTTCTCTCGTTGTTTGAGACCATGGATATGAAAATGAAAAACTTCTATATTTAAAACTATTCCAGAGATTGATTGACTGTAGGGGCATTTACTCTTAGGTTAAAACCTATGTTTTGTATCAAATCACTTGATTGACTGTAGGGGAATTTACTCTTAGGTTAAAACCTATGTTTTGTATCAAATCACTTTTGGTTTCAATGGGAAACTTTTATGGCTAATTTGTGTTTTATATGTTGAATATAAAGGGTTTTTTTCTCTCTCATTGTTTGAGACCATGGATATGAAAATGAAAAACTTCTATTTAGATCTATTCTAGAGATGTGGCTAATTTGTGTTTTACATACATCGAATATAAAAGGTTTTTTCTCTCATTGTTTGAGACCATGGATATGAAAATGAAAAACTTCTATTTAAAACTATTCCAGAGATTGACTGTAGGGGCATTTACTAACGTTAAAACCTATGTTTTGTATCAAATCACTTTTGGTTTCAATGGGAAAACTATATGGATAATTTGTGTTTTACATGTTGAATATAAAATGTTTTTTCTCTCTCTCATTGTTTGAGACCATGGATATGAAAATGAAAAAACTTCTATTTAGATCTAGATTCCAGAGAGTAACTGTAGGGGCATTTACTGGATATGTCACCTTTCATAAAATATGAGATCCCGAGGCTACTTGGCCCTTTACAGACTCTGCCTATAGAACTTGTAGAAGTTAACACTACCTGTCCCAACTATACCCTATCAAGTGTGTAGAAGACCCGTGGAATAACTCAAACTACTTTACATAGACATAAGGGTGTATAAGAATGCATGTGTTTTACATTGAATATTTTTCTATTTCTTAAGAATCTATTTTCAAAACAATTAACTATATACTTGGTTAAAACCTATATGTTTTGTATCAAATTACTTTTTGTCTTTAAATACTATGTTTTTTACATTGAATATTTTTCATTTTATTAAAAATCTATTTGAAACAATTAAAATATATAAGGTTAAAACCTATGTTTTGTATCAAATCACTTTTGGTTTCAATGGGAAACTTTTATGGCTAATTTGTGTTTTACATGTTGAATATAAAAGGTTTTTTCTCTCTCATTGTTTGAGACCATGGATATGAAAATGAAAAACTTCTATTTAGATCTATTCCAGAGATATGGCTAATTTGTGTTTTACGTGTTGAATATAAAAGGTTTTTTCTCTCTCATTGTTTGAGAGGTCATGGATATGAAAATGAAAAAATTATATTTAAAACTATTCCAGAGATTGACTGTAGGGGCATTTACTCATAGGTTAAAACCTATGTTTTGTATCAAATCACTTTTGTTTTCAATGGAAAACTTTTATGGCTAATTTGTGTTTTACATGTTGAATATAAAAGGTTTTTTCTCTCTCATTGTTCAAGACCATGGATATGAAAATGAAAAACTTTTATTTATATCTATTCCAGAGATTAACTGTAGGGGCATTTACTGGATATGTCACCTTTCATAAAAGATGAGATCCAAAGGCTACCTGGCCCTTTACAAACTCTGCCTATAGAACTATCAAATCACTTTTGGTTTCAATGGTTTGTTTATTGGCTAATGTGTTTTTATCAAATCAATTGGATGCAAGTTATGTGCAAATTATGGATGATGAATGAGGTGATGTTGATCATAACATTTACATCTATATGATAGGAAGCTTGATATACATAACAAGGTTTAGACTAGATATAATTTTGGAATTTATATTAGTTGGAATATTTCAATATAACAGAGTCATCTATTACCAACAAACAGATATTAAGATACTTGAAAGAGACTACAAACAATGAACTATAGTACCCAAAAGGTGTGAAATTTACATTGACAACATAGAGAGATTCAACTAGGCTTGTGTGGATGACATGAAAAGTACAAGTGGACAATGTATAATTCTACTTAGAAGAGTCTTTGGTTGCATGTTTAAGCAAGAAAGAGTCATTACTTGGACAATGTATAATTCTACTTAGAAGAGTCTTTGGTTGCATGGTTAAGCAAGAAAGATTCATTACTTTCTCTATCTAGAGTAGAAGTGGAATACATAGTAGTTACTTCTTTTAAATGAATATGGAATAAATCTAAAAATGAATATGGAATGAATCATTGTACATTATGATAAATCTTGTATTTAAATTACATTTGATCTATGAATAATATGGAATGAATCATTGTACATTATGAAGAGTCATGAGATCCACATTTCCACCATACTATTTGCAAGTTCTATATGAAGATATGTAGTCTAATAAATAACCAGTTATGATATTTGTGTAAATATGAAAATGGTTCTATGATATAAAGGCCAACATGGGATCAAACTACAATGTTACATTTCATTCCATCACTACTATTCCTCTAAATCCTTTAGCTTTGTATTATGAAAGAAAATTTATATATGCTATGCTATATTTGAATGTTAGATTTAAATGTATACAAATGGTGAATGGTTAAAGTATTAAAGTAGAAATTGGTTGTAGGTCTTATAAAAGATAAACTTCATTTGCAGAAGAAGAATTAACATCACATTCTTCATATCTCTCCAAGAGGACTATATTTATTACAATTTTTTGAGTAGATCATGAAGATAATAAAAAAAGACATTTGGAAAAGGAAAATAAAGATCTAAATGCATATGACAGTCAATAAGGTAGTGCATAAATTCAAGCAAACAATGAAACAAAGCTCAAATAAATACTAATATTGCAGGGGAATTTCATACATGCAATAAAAAAACCAGAAAAAGAGGGAAACAAAAAATTTCACAATCAGATATCATTGAAAGAGACACCACTAGTACTGATATATTGAATAACTTCATACATTGAACTACTACAAATGGAAATGAAGAAAAAAACATCAATAGACTCTAAATGGCCTTTCTTACAATTTTTTTTTTGACAGAACCCTCTATAGCCTCTATTAACTACTACCTTTGTTTAGTATTTCACCTTACGGAAATACAGTATATGTTGATGTCCTAGAACATGAGGTCTTTAAGTTACCTGTTACCTTTTAGAGCCACTCCTACAAAGACCAAAAAAGCAGATAGATTAGGGGATGCGTTGGGATAGACTAGAAGCCAGGAACACACAAACAAGTAGCCTCAAATATGTTCATAAAAGCTACTCGAATTTGCTGGAAGGTATAGCCTCTATTAACTACTACCTTTGTTTAGTATTTCACCTTACAGAAATATAGTATATGTTTTTGTCCTAGAACATGAGGTATTTAAGTTACCTATTACCTTTTAGAGCCACTCCTACAAAGACCGAAAAATCAGACAGATTAGGGGATGCGTTGGGATAGACTAGAAGCCAGGAACACACAAACAAGTAGCCTCAGATATGTTCATAAAAGCTACTCAAATTTGTTGGAAGGTATAGCCTCTATTAACTACTACCTTTTTTTAGTATTTCACATTACAAAAATACAGTATATGTTGTTGTCCTAGAACATGAGGTCTTTAAGTTACCTATTACCTTTTACAGCCACTCCTACAAAGACCGAAAAAGCAAATAGATTACGGGAGGCATTGGGATAGACTAGAAGCCAGGAACACACAAACAAGTGACCTCAGATATGTTCATGAAAGCTACTCGAATTTGTTGGAAGGTATAGCTTATATTAACTACTACCTTTGTTTAGTATTTCACCTTACAGAAATACAGTATATGTTGTTGTCCTAGAACATGAGGTCTTTAAGTTACCTGTTACCTTTTAGAGCCACTTCTACAAAGACCGAAAAAGCAGACAGATTAGGGGGTGCGTTGGGATAGAATAGAAGCCAGGAACACACAAATAAGTAGTCTCATATATGTTCATAAAAGCTACTCGAACATATGGGATATAACAGAGCTCTTATAAGTGGCCTTAATAGCTATGCGCGGATGTTTAAAATAATATAAACAAACAGAATCAAATGTACACTTTCTGGAATGTGTCCATTAAGATGATACACCTTCGTTAATGATGCATCGATGAATGTTGATGTTTTTTCTCCTGACGGGGATTTGGAATGCGACACCTGACGGTAATCGTGGTTCACTTTTCTCTAAACCCTTATCTTCGTAATATTGATATAATCATATGGTATTCAGACTCTAAGCAGTAAGAGCTTGTAACCAATTACGTATGTTCTGTAATCAACAGCTATTAGTATCGTAGTTACCTAATCTAATTCGAGTGGGATTGAACCACCTTATATCCATAATAGTTGATGTTACATACTTCTACTCATTGTAAGGGTTAAGCTATTCTAGTTATGTGTAAGCCGTAATCAATGAAACCCATTACTCTTACTCTAAGCTCATAGCATTGGTAAGGTATAAGCTCTAAGATTCACTAACTATATTTACCTATTCTTTGTTATAACATTATGAGCTCTTAGTACAAATCTGGGATATACATACTTTCCTAATCAATGGATTTTGATGTTCATCTTACGTATTTACTGTAATCAATAGTGAAACATCACACGTAGTATTAGTATGAAACATAGCTTAATGACTGGAATAGTACTAATATGATCGATAATTACATTAGCTCTATTCTTACACGTATTTATTATAATGAATGATGACCCTAATTACCTCTATTACTGGGTTTAGGCACAGCAGAAGGGCATATTTCTGGGCTATGAGCTTATACCATGTATCATAACAGGTAGATTGAATATGCCTTTATTGTAACATGAGTATGGGGTCTTCCATTTGGTGAATATAACAAGTCTAGTAGTGTAGTAAGTATCATTATTGTAATCACTTGGTATATTTATTTATAACAGCTTATGAATACGTGACCTTTCATTAGGGTTATATCTTTTACTAGCTTCATTAGTGTTGTGAATCATTTGCATGAATGACTATGGGCTTTTATGCTTGTTGTTATCTAAGCTCTTGGATACTAGTGTAATGGTATAACGATAAGGTAGCTTGCTTTCTTTCCATGTAATTGAATCTCATGCTTACTATGAAACCGCTATGATTACGGAGACTCTAACCACTACCATATATAATGACAGTATCATTAGAGTCCAATGGTTACAACTATGACCAATCATGCTTACTTATCACCAGCTTCATGTTAAGCTCCAACTTTTCCCTTACTCATATTGAACCAATCGTAATAATAGTACCAAGCAATGAACAAATATTATTGGTAAAGCACATATAAGGAATATAGAATACGCTGGTATAGAGACCGTAGTAAAGCTTGATTACGATTATGATAATCTCACAAGAAGTAATGGCAATGAATCTAAGATAGCAATTGACTTTGATAACTTCTCTTATCATTGTAAACTAAGCTTACATATACTATTCATATATTTTTATAGAGTAATCAAATATGATCTATTCCCATATGTTTATCTTATTATGTACACAACTTATATTGTGTTTCATGTTTCCTTGTTCCAGAGCTTAGTTACAACCATGGTTACGATCTTACCCTAATTAAGATGATACAAACCATATAAGTATTGTAATGATACAAATAATGTGTAAAGCTTACTGATAGGGTATTCATACTAGTAGTTAGTTCTATTCCATGATCAATGGCATTCTATCAAGTAAGTACAAGCTTATCATGTTACTTATGCTTATACCTGGGACCTTTAACAGTTAAAGCTCATATTATAATAGGTTATTTATTAGGTAAACATAGATGTAATTATGATAGCATAACACGTGATCTGTTATATACCACAACTTCATGCTTATAGCTCTCTACTATTCATATGTGTGCTAAGTAAATCCATGGATATAAATCATCCTAGAATGAGTACAAGTATCACCATAATCTATAAGGTATTATAAGTAGAAATCCCATATAAGCTCGTAGTTAGTGTAATGCTTATCCTTATTCATATAAGCCCAATCCCATGCTTCTGCTTAACCTGAACAGGCACATATATAACAATGGTGTTTAAGCTAATAAATAGTATAGGGTAACTAGTAATCACTTACTAATACTTATGCCCAGCTTGTTTGGCACATCTGTAACATAACCTTTACACATCTATAGCACTCTAAGCATATCCCTAATTAAGGTGATAAGATAAGAAAAAATTCACACACTATATGTACTAATCTAGTAACTCTAATCAGTTATGACTATTGAATCACCTTATCTACCTAGTGCAAGTTGTTTCACTTATAACAGATCATGCTTTGTTTACACTATACTGGATTAGATATGTACGTTATCTATGTAATCAATAAAGGTGATTTCCAATGTGCTTCTTGAGCATAATGTACTGGTATATAGTAATCAGTTACTTGTATTACTATAATTAAGTATGGGCACCACCAAGCAGTTAGCCACTAGTAAGTACAGAGTTACTATGTTCGTTATTATAGTACTCTTTCCCGTCTTAAAACACACTGTTCTAAGATTAGGCAGTTAGCTCATACCCAAAACAATAAACACTCATGAAGGTTCATTATGGCTTGTACATTATCACACTATAAGCATAACCTGAAAGCATGTACTTAATAAGCATACACATTAAGCAAGTAAGGTCAATCCATTTCATTTATACAAATAACCTATTCAGAATCTACATGGTAAGCTATTCCTATAATATTACGAACATGTAAACAGCTATGACAAGCATATTCCATAATCAATCAATGACTTGTAACACTAGTTATGAGTGAATCACAAGCTCATATTGAAACAAAATCACTATTATGTATAGTGTTCCTATAATTAATGAAAAGATGAACTGATTGAACTATGATTCATAACAAGCTACGAGTTTACCTATACTTGATTAGGAAGAGTTATAACCAATGTGTAATTAATATGCATGGGAATCATTGGACCAATAACAAAACACTATGATAGCTTCATGTCAGTCACGATTAAAGCAGTATTTCTTAACTGTATTGGCAAACACCTCAGATAATTCATTTCATGGTTTTAGATTACCTGGAAATTCGCTTGACCCAACTCCTGAGCAGCAATTCGCGGGCGCCAAATCAGCAACAGAGCAGCAGCAGCGCCACAGAAACGATTCACAGGCGCCAAATCAGCAACAGAGCAGCAGCAGCGCCACAAAAATGAACAGAAATGAAAATCATAGCAGAATCCTGCGAAAAACAGATTATGCAAACAAAGACGCACGAAAATGAAAAAAGTTCGTGGGTGATATATTTATAAAATATGAGTTCGGCCGAACTATTTTAAAATTTCGGCCGAACTATTGTTGTCGGCTTTCCCATCTCCGGCCAAAAATCTGTTTTCCCATGCCATCAGTATGCCGTCAATCTAAACGGCAGAATGAGTTCAGTTGAACTATTGCGGAAAAAAAAAATTCCGCCCCTGATTCTCACAAAAGTGTAACCCAACTTCACATTTTCACCTACATATATGTTGACTTTTTAGGGAGCTTAAAATCCATCTATTCACCCACGGAACAAATACCCGAGCATTACTAGAGACTATTTTTAGAGGGGGTTAAGCTTAGGACCAGTGTGTGCGGTAATTTTTGGGGCTACCTGACCCATTTAGTGCTCGGTACTTGTAGCTAAATACCAAGAAGCTCAAGACTAGATCGTTCACGTGGGACGATGGTACTTTATTGGCAAAAACTAGGGCATCCTTCCCTATAGGTGACGATGCAGGCATCACTAGATCCTCTTACCATTACCTTGGTTGATTCTTCAGCTGCTGGAAGGAGTCACCAGTTCTTTCGGAACGTTAGCCCCAATACCCATAATAAGACATCTTATCAAGGCCCAGTTGCATTTGAGAGTGTAAGGACGATTAGGTCTATTTAGTCTTTTAAGTATCATACGCAAAACAACCAAACCATATTTTTTGTTTGCTTGATCACATGGCATTAATCCAAGGGAAAGCTTACCTCTTGTTTTTTTGCTTTGTTTTACCCATGTGATCGTATTTTATTTGATAATAATATTCCATCCCTCAAAAAACCAAAAATATTTGCAAGATTAAGCTAATCGACACCCTAACGGACCCAATGGGACCTCGTCAATCTAGGTGCTTTTTGGACCTCCCACCATTAGAGGGAGGAGTGCCAGGTCTTTCTCCATTTAGGCATCAAAGAACACACACCACCACCATCATTGTTTCATCCTTTATCGGGGCATATTCGGTTGGAAACCCCCAAGGGTCACCCAACACCACACTAGTGGAAACCCCAGCAGGGTCACCACACTCAACTCCTCTCACAACCCCCAGAGGGAAGAGGAGCAGTATCCCTTCGGGGAATCAACAGAACATACAACAGGGTACGCCAGAAGGTAATATTCCCCAGGCACCCCCCATAAACCATTACACTCAGACACCTATGTTTCCACAGTACACAATGGTATTCGATACTCAGTTACCCTTTATAGCATCACTAAACCTTCCAAATCTATCAAAATTAACTAATGACCCCATTGCACATAGCCTTAATTGGCCTCCCATGCCCACGAAGGTCCCCTCGGACATACCAAAAATCAAAGGGAAGCATGCGGAATACCCTGGAAATCACATTATGACTTTCCACCTATGGTGTTCGTCCAATAGTATCATTTATGATACTATTCGACTGATATTATTTAAACGCATCCTAATAGGGCCTGCAGTGAAATGGTATGTTGAGCAGCCTTCTACTTCGTATGGAACCTTTAGCACCCTCACTACCATGTTCCTCACTTATTTTCAACTACCCATCCACCATGATTCGGGGATGGAATTGCTGACTCATTTTAGGAAAACGCCAGTCGTCCATATATCAAACTGTCTCCATGAATGGCGGTGACGTCGTAGTTTATGCAAATCCAAACTCGACAATAGAGTTTTGATGAACTTTTTTTTGAAAACTATCATAGCAGAGATCTCAAAATAAGTGGTCACTATAAGGACCTACCTCCGAGGACACCATTTTCAAAGCTCATCAGCTTGAACTCATCTACACCTAGTCAGGATATATCTACAATGTCCTGCCAAATGCCCCGCGCTTGCAAACTTATAGAGAATCGCCAAGTGCGTCGAATACCGCAGATGGCTTGATCGAGTCACTGACCTAACGTCACCTAGGCAGCAATATCCAGTACCCGGTACATTCGTACAATTATACCCAAAACATGACGCAACCTGGCTACCACTAAATTCAATCTGCACCTTTGCAAAATATGACGAATAGGGTGTCACCATATCACCAATAGCAGGGAGGCTCGTACCCTCCCTCGGAGGGGACCCAGTATTCAGCTAGGAATTTTAATGGAAGAGATCCCCCCAGAAACCTTACACCAACTAGGGACAGGGAAACCAATATTCCCCTTTTCCTGCACAAAATCCACCACCGCAGAAAAACGCGCTGGTGAACTTAGTGCAACCTTCCCAGGCTCAATAGTGCCAGGATTATGACCAAGAGAACCACAACAACACTCCTAACATTGTTAAAAAGAAGCTTAGGAATAAAAAAAAGGGAGACTCTGGATAGGGGGGTAGTAACCAGCAACGCCCCCCGCGATCTCAGTCTAGGGGCAACCCCAACCAAAATCAAAACCAGGAGCCAAACAACAACTCCCAAGGGAAAAAAAAGAGGTCTAGTCTAAGGAAAAACCATTCTTGTGCCATATGTGGTGAGTAAGGCCATTACACTCACCACTGTCTCGAACTCCTTGAACTGAAAAAACTTCAGGGTAACCATGGATAAGGGGGGTCTACCCAAAAAAATATTGTAATGCAAGAGCCTTTCCCCCACCAAGGAGTGGTTAACACCCATCAAAAACAACCACCCAAAAACTATACCGGGAGCGGCAACCACAAAATTTACATGTCTGGCGAAGAAATGTTCTTCCAGACAAGGAATAGGAACTATCATGCCCCCCTCCCCCAGACACCAACCCATTAGGTATGATCACAAGTGCACTTAATACACCGTTAACCATATCCAAAGTACCTATAGAGCCCCTTCCAAAAACAGTCAAGGGGCTAACCAGGCGCGTAGGAAACCACTCAAAATTTAACATAACTACAGCATAGTGGATGATTTAGCACAATAACATGTTGTAATTTCAGCCTTATAAGTCCTACAAGCGTGCCCAAAACAACGGAAAGCTCTACTTACTGCATTAGGCGCAATTGACCCTTCTGATTTGCGCCTAATGTATTTTGACCTAGACAAAGCAAGCCTTGGGATTCCTTCTCTAGTCACCTTCCAAATACCGATGTCAATCCATAATATCACCATACACCGATGCATCATTAACGAAGGAACATCTACATGCATGATGTCCAAATATGTTTGGCAGAAGTTGGGATCACTTGAACTGAAACCATCTGACATCATGCTTAGAGCATACGACGGCCGACCTTCAGCCCCCATTGGTCTATATCAAAATTTCCCTGTAAAATTGGTCGGAAATATGGTACTTGTAGACATTTAAGTCTTGGACGCACAGTTAGACTGCAATATACTCCTCGGGCGGAGTTATATGTACGCCATGGCTGCAATAGCATCATCTATCTTACAGGTGATGATTTTCTCCATGAAGATCAAATCATCACCGTCGACCAGCTTACATACTATGATAAGAAACCCATGATGGCTCTCGATGTTGTTTTACCTTGCGTAGACAAAACTATGGAATCGCTCATGCGGTATCAAGAATTTTCCCCTGGCCAATTCAAACCATCATCGATCCTGGGATCATTCATAGTAGATCCCCCTATCATACCAGAGGCAGCCCCAGAAATCATGGGGGGCACCAATGTGCATGATCTTATCATCAAACTTTGAGAACAACCCGGATATGGAAACCAGTAGTGCGGATACTAAAGCCATTGGCACGGTTTTCCTACCCTATGCCTTCTCCCAAACCCCATTTTGATACCCCCCACCTTTTTTTGTGTCAAAGCAAGTATTGGAAATTATTACATTTCCAAACATGACTTTCACAATACCTGTGTGGTATTTGGTCCCACCAGACATGCTAGGAAGTCCTGGCATCACTTATACAAGGATAACCCCTATCACCCCTCAGGAGGCCACAGCGGTTAACGAAACACCTGTAGAAGCGCCAACTAACATGACCAAGAAAGCCAACAAAAAAAGGAAGAAAATTGAAAACCTAAAAATACCTATGGCATTACAACTTTGTGCATTAAGTGATATCGTAGTCCATCCTACCAATATTTGCCCGGAGTTAGATGAATTAAAACCTCTTCTAAACACTGAAATAAATGTCATAGCCTCAAGTTCTCATAAAAAGGAATAGGCCATGAAAAAGCAAGGGAAAGCATTGCGCACCAATCATGCATGCGCCATATGTGACCATTATGGGCATTATACCCATCATTGTCGAGAGATGCCACGATATAGGGATGCCCTGCAAGCCCTAGAGAAATCGTAGCAACGGGACCCCTCAGATCCACCCATGCAAATGGACGAGGGAGAGCCTAGAACCATACTGTACCTAAGAGAGGATCCTACATCCTATTCATACACAGTCACCCCAATGGACCAAATACAACAAATGGATCCCACTCGGCAGGCCCCATTTTGTGCACTCTGCGACGAGCCTGACCACTTAGTCACACAGTGTCACGAATTAAGGGCGTTTAACAGTTGGTACCAAGTCCCTCATGAACTTTCCCAAAGAAACTTATTTTTGCATCGATGACATACGTGTCATATTTTTCGAAGTAACCACCATGTGCGTCGTTGTCCCCACATCCATCGGTTCCGGCCCATGTTGTATTTCATGCAACGCTTCATCACTGAAAACTCTGACTTGGCCAACTCGGACACAAAATCCGCAAACAGTACTACCACTCAAGGGACAGAAGAAACAAGGACCATATTATATGTGTCTTAGGAGAGAGAGTCGCTTGAACGACCACCTCCCCCGCATTATCACCCTCATGCTCCTATCTAGCTCTGCGCACTCTTTGTTGAGAAATATCACTTCATTGTTGACTGTGCAACCCTAAACCTGTTTCAAAGATGGTATCCAGTCAACCCCGTATACTACAACATATTACAAGCAGTCTAGTATTCCTGCTGAGTGTGTTCAGGCAATCACCCGGTTCGTCGTTGTCCTTATATCGCCCAATTTCGGTCGGCATTAAATAATTTACGCCAGTCCATAATATGCCTCGTCGCATTAGACGGATCAGATTTGGAACCCATGGAAAGTTCAACAACTCAAGAAAATGTGGCAACCAGGTCCATTTTCTTCATGTCAGCAGAAAAGTGGCCAATAAAGAGGCACATCAGCCCCCCAATCGCCTTCCACAGATAAGCCCAACCTGCGCATTATGCGACTCACATAACCCCTTGGTCACCCAATGCTCAGATTTAAGATCATTCTGCAAATGGCACCCAATTACTCCAGTAGTCCAAAGGGAATGGAGAACCAGGGAAAATAGTCTTGCCTGATTTTTCATGGCAACCATCAGACTCGACACTATACTTACATCTCCCAATTTCGACCTTTTCTAGACACCATACTCTCATTAGTTGCCCAATACCCGGATGTAACTAGTCTAGAACCACACCAGCCTGATGCAAGGCAACCTACCCCAATGCAACCTGCCCCCCATCGTTACCAAAACATTAGGAAAGATAAGACGACCCATTATCCTAGCAGGGCCCAAAACCAGCTAAGTATGGCATGTGGGTTGTGCGACAGAAACGACCACAGAGTTAATCAATGTTAGGAACTCAAGAATCTCACTGACAGTCTTTGCATGGTCACCACCATCCCATTGATCAATCTCTCCAATCAAGAGAAGATCACACGATTCTATTGCAGGATTTGCTCACAATTCTACCATACTATGGATTGTGAGTACCTCCCAAGGCTACGAGCGATGAGGGCAGCATTGATTCTAACTCCCTAAAAGAGCAATACCAACCAAAACCAAAGACTTGGAGATGGAAGAAGCGTAAGCATGCCCAAATTCCCAATCATCTTTGAGCATCCACTTCGGGCACAAAGAGTAGTGTTGGTTCTCACACCATCTACTTGATAAGCACCTTGACACCATGCACCATTTTCACAAGTCACAATCACGAAACAAATTTGTACCCCTTAATGAAAACATTTAGGCACCTCTGCACTCAACGCATTTTCCAAATCCAGGAAAGTGTCTGTACCTTTAGTATGCCATGAGAAGAGCATAAGATTTCTCTCACACAAGCCACCACAATGGAAATGCCTCCACCATTCAACGTTGACAACACACAACACCATATACGATTCATCCAATCATGCATGGGAACCATGACTCATGTTGTCTTCTCATCTGTAGTAGACCTGACAAGAAAATGTCTAGAAATGGAAAATATGCCCAAGAAATAACACCATAGAAGAGAAAACTTCAGATCTTCATTAATATCAAAACCCTTAAGGTAGGGCAACACCATACATTCACTCCTTAAGGAAGGAGATCACTCCACAAGCCATATGCTTGTCCATACAATAATCCTTGACATCCCTCAATGGAGAGTCTCTAACCTCTATATAGGTTTCATACATGTAATACCATGAGTAGTTACCATGGGTCTCTCAATACCATACATCCAATACAATGGGCTTATCACTTTATTCCCTCTCTACATGTGGTCCCTTATATAATGTGGGTTAACCACTTTATTTATTAACTATGGCCCATTTATTTATCATTCTTATATTAATACATCATATTATTCCCTTGGGTACCTCCTTCTGTACCCTATATTATCCCCCCATAGGTACACTACATTACACCCCCCTTAAACATGTTTCGTCCCCGAAACATGAGAAGAACACAAATAATAAGATCTACTCAAAAGAGTATTCCATTGATACCATTCACGTGCATCCAGCCATCCAAGAGAAATGTGAACACTCGATCTATTCGGTGCCTCGCTCGCTTGAGATGGAAGCGGGTTCTGGTGGTTCTTCTGTGTTGATGTGTTGTCAGTGGATCGTCGCACCTCTCTATGTGTCATCCAAGGGTTGTTGTCCTTGTTGCTAATTCATTGCCACTTTGCTGGTTGTTGTCTTGCTGGGTGATGCGGGTGGTGATATGTTGAAGCTTTAACTGATGTAACATCTTTCAGTAATTCCTCCATTATTGGTGATGGAGTGGTGTCTGGTTCTTTTATTGGTACTTGCTTTGATGTCTGTGTTTCGCTGTCTACCATCAAAGGCTCATCATCTGATGTATCTGGTTCTTTTGTTGGTACTTGCTTTGATGTCTGTGTTTGGCTGTCTACCATCAAAGGCTCATCATCTGATGTGTCTGTCTCGTTGGATATTTGTGCTTCTGCCTCCCCAGTCTCTGCATGGTTCCTAATGCAAATATCGTGCAATGTAATTTTCTTCTTTTTATACCAGAGTTTCATGAATTTCTTTTGCACATTAAAATTGACCGTACCAATGGATTCCATCCAAGGGTGTCCCAAAACAACGTCCACAACATCCATATCTGAAGCATAAAAATCAGAATGCAACACATATTTATCCATAGAAATCTTCAAATCTTTATAAATTTGAACATCTTCATTATCAACTTGTGTCTTTTCAATATGCTTTGCTGGAACTTGCAATTTTTTAGCCAAATTCACATTGATACAATTATGCTTGCAACTAGGAATGATAGACACAATGATGTTCTCTTTCTGAATACTTCCATGAACCTGTAATATGGAAATATTAGTAGAAAATAAGTCTTTATGGCTCTTGCTGTCCTTCTTTCCGGCTTTAGACCACTTGTCCAAAAGGACTTTTTCAAGTTTTTTCTCGGGAAGTTTCCTCACTGAGCTATCAAGTGAGGTCCACCATTTATCTGCCTCATCTTTCATATCAAGCCCTATGGAGCCTATCCAAAATTGTCGGTAGCGATCCTTGTGATATTGTAAAAAATCTTCAATAGTAGGACCATCATCTTTTCCTGTAAACTTCATCTTGCGAGAATCCATAAAATAAAGTAAGGGTTTTGAAGAAAATCACTTACTTTGGAAAAAATTTAAAATGGACATTACTCGGTCAATATAACTCAGAATCCTTAATATAACCTGTTTTCGAAAATGGAATAGCCATTCTGCATCTAAACATGTTGCTGAAATCCCGATCCAGGCACTCTGGAAACACAGATTTGCGCTGCAACTGCCCCGGCGTCACAAAATTTCTGAAAAATGGCCGATTTTAAATCAGTGATAACTCCCTCATCCTGACTCCGATTCCACTGATTTTTTTTTTTGAAATCGGGTGATTTTTCAAGGGGAGCTCAGATCTGTAATTGGTTGTCTGAAATTTTACACCAAAATCTACTAAAATGTCAGGAGAGCCGCCGTACAGAAATTGTCGTCAGAAACATTTCTGCAACATAGCTGAATTTAAATCAGCGATATCACCCTCATCCGGACTCCGATTCGACTGATTTTTTTTTTGAAATTGGGTATTTTTCGATAAGGAATCCAGATCTGATATTTATTTTTGAAAAATTTTCACCAAATTTTCCAGATCTGCTTTACAAACTCGCCGCCCCAAAAATTTCCTGCAAAAAATGAAAAAACAAATCTCCAAACTCTGCCCAAGAAAGTGCTCTGATACCACTTGTAATAGATCTGATAAGAAAATGTATAGAAATGGAAAATATGCCCAAGAAATAACACCATTGAAGACAAGACTTCAGATCTTCGTTAATGTCAAAACCCTTAAGGTAGGGCAACACCATACATTCACTCCTTAAGGAAGGAGATCACTCCACAAGCCATATGCTTGCCCATACAATAATCCTTGACATCCCTCAATGGAGAGTCTCTAACCTCTATATAGGTTTCATACATGTAATACCATGAGTAGTTACCATGGGTCTCTCAATACCATACATCCAATACAATGGGCTTATCACTTTATTCCCTCTTTACATGTGGTCCCTTACATAATGTGGGTTAACCACTTTATTTATTAACTATGGCCCATTTATTTATCATTCTTATATTAATACATCATATTATTCCCTTGGGTACCTCCCTCTGTACCCTATATTATCCCCCCATAGGTACACTACATGATCTGTCATTGGTTTTGAGACCGCTACAAATACAACAGTAGTTGTACCATTGATGGTGCAAACTCAACCAGTCTGCACCCTGTCGACCTTGTTTGGTTCCGTAGCATCAAATATGGAATCATATTCGTGTCTGTTGACCATGAATATTAGGCCTGAACCATCTCCTCACAGCCTCACACAAACCAACTCCCCCTTAGACGTCTTGTTCCATTCATACAAGGATATCCTAGAGGCAATGAAGGAACCAAATTTTCTGTGGGACTCAATGCATCACCACTCATTTTTTCTTCCAGAAAAAACATTCAGTCCTAACAACCCAAAAATGCAAGAGATATATGCCATTGAATCCAAAGACTTCCTCCCATCTAGGAAGGTATACTGGTTCAAAAATCCCATCCCGACACCTGACACATTCGAAGAAGGGAAAATGTCAAATATTTCACCAACCATTAAGGTGAATATCTCGAGAAAACCAAGAAAAATCGAAGAAATCTCACTGGGGGAAACGAGCTCCCCAAACGAGGTAGTTTCTTACAAAAACTTGTTACAAGAGTACAGGGACATATTAGCATGGGATTATTCAAAAATTTCGGGGCTTAGCCCCAGTATCGTAGAACATCACATTGACACCTGGCCTCACATACCACCAGTACGCCATAAACAATGTCAATTGCACCCATCTAAAGCATAAGTGATCAAGCAATAAATCTACAAGCTTCACAAAGTTGAGTTCATCTACCCAATCACTTACACATCGTTGGTTTTCAACCATGTTCCCGTCATGAAAAAACAGGGTACCATTCGGGTCTGCATTGATTTCTCGAATTTAAACAAACCTTGTCCCAAGGACAACTACCCTAGCCCGTTTATCGACCAAGTCATTAATGCTTGCGCCAATCATGAGGCCCTGTCCTTTATGGATGGATTTTCAGGGTATAACCAATTCCAATTCGAAACACAGATTGGTAGAATACAACATTCTCTACCCCTTGGGGTACATTCGCATATCAGGTTATGTCGTTCGGTCTAAAAATGCTGGAGCCACCTTCCAGCGGGCAATGAAATATATCTTCCATGACCTGGCCCCCCTAATCTTATCTTACTTAGACGACCTCACCATGCAATCCAAGAAGTGAAGTGATAATTTGGATGATTTACGGTTGGCATTCCAAATATGTTGGCATTACAACCTACGCTTGAACCCTCTCAAGTGCGTCTTCTACGTCAACGCAAGTCGACTATTTTGATTTTATCGTATCCCAACTAGGGATCATAGTGGACCCCCTCAAGTTCTAGGCAATCAAAGAGGTCCCACAACCCAAAACTCACAAGAAACTTCAAAGCTTGCAAGGGAAAGACAACTTCTTGAGAATCTTTGTCCCAGATTATGCCACTTGCACGAAAGGATTCCTACACCTACTCCATCAGGATATCCCATTTAAATGGGATGATCAAGCTCAACAATAATTTGAGGTGCTAAAAGACACATTGTCTTGAGCCCCTTTGATCAGCCCACCAAATTATGACAAAGATTACACCCTATACCTATCAGCATCAGAGACTGACATAGTCGGGGTGTTAGTCCAAGATGAACCAGATGGTAAAGAACAAATAATATATTACATCAGTAAGAACTTATTTAGCCTCGCTTTAAGATATGAACCTGAAGAAAAAACTGCCCTAGCCCTTGTACACGCAGTACAAAAACTTCAGCATTACATCATCCTGCGAACTACAACTGTCATAGCAGCTATTAACCCCATGATACCTATTAACCCGCCCTCTGATGAACCATAGATATGCTCAATGGGTAGTCATAATGTAAGAATAAGACTTCCATATTAGCTCCCCCAAAAGAAAAAAATATTTAATCTTAGTTGAGTTCATCACTGACCTCCCAAGTCAGACTAAATGACCCCCAGTTAACGACTCATTACTAGATGAACATCTATTTCTAGTGAATACTGACAATCCTTGTTACAATTATATCCTCTTATTTTTACAAACCCAAAAGTTCAATCCAAAGCTCACACGTGACGACCAAATGCGCATACTCCACCAGGCCCCCCTAATACCTCCTCATGCGGGACTTATTTATCGATGAGGCATTGATACTATTCTACGTCGATGCCTCACACATGACCAAGTTGAGAAAACCCTAAATGATTGTCATAGTGGGGCTTGCGGCAGCCACCTCTCAGGGATTTCTACCGCCCAAAAATTTCTAAGGGAAAATTATTTTTGGCCCACCTTATTCCACGATTTCTTTCAAGCAGTCAAAAGGTGTGAGCGATGCCAACGCTTCGCCCACAAGGAAAGACCACCTCCTGCTCCTCTGCACCCAGTCATCGCAGTTGGTCCCTTTTGCAAATGGGTAATCGACTTTATGACTTGCAATCCTACATCGTCTAGAAACCATAAACACATCATTGTAGTTGTCGAATATTTTACCAAGTGGGCGGAAGCCATTCCCACATATGATGACACGGAAGAAATCGCAAAACGGTTTCTTTTCAACCATGTCATCACACTATTCGTTGTGCCTAAGAAGTTAGTCTCCAATCACGGAAAGCATTTAGAGAACAAAATATTCCAGGAGCTATCTCATCACCTAGGAATCACACTTGAATTTGCGTCACCATACTACCCCCAGTCCAATGGACAGGTAGAAGATGTTAACAAAGTGCTCAAAACAATGTTACAACATATGGTTAATAACCATAAAACAAACTGGTACCATATGGTTTTTTCAGCCCTGTGGGCATATCGCACGACAGTTAAAACCTCAACAAGGTTCACACCTTTCTAACCAGTGTACGGAATAGAAGTCGTGATTCCCATCAAACACGAAATCCCCAACTTACATGCAACCATCGAACTCCTCGATGATACCCAACCTTTAGAGAAACAATTAGTACAGCTAGAACTCATCAATGAAAATCGACGAGAGTCACTCTAATATAATGAGGCACATCAAAAATGGGTAAAAGCATCATTCGACCGCAACCCCACCCCCCGTTCATTTACTGAGGGAGAGTTAGTCCTCCGCTACAATGTTGCAAAAGAGGCCTTAGGACCCAGGAAGTTCGAAACATTATGGAAATTTGTTATATCATAAAACATTTCCTCCTCAAGGGAGCATACATCCTGTTAGAGCCTGACCATACATGCCTAGCTAACCCCGTCAATGGACTCTACCTCAAAAAAATTTACCCATAAGGGCAGGAAGTCTCAGCCATAGAGATAAGATGCATGTAGCATAATTTTTTGAGATGTTCACAATCATCGATGACTTGTTCTAAAAAATGCTCTAATGTCACATATGGATCATCCCCCCATCCACTATTTTGGATTCCTCACCAACGGAGTATGTATCGGATCGGCTACCAATAATCAAGCATAATATGATGCATTCATTGGGTTGTTGAGTGATGCCTTCAACCAAGGCATTCGCCATCTACATTTCTCCCTTGATTCCTAGCTAGTGCTATCACAGTTAAACCAAGATTCTGAAGTATGAAATTCACAAATATTCAGGAACTATTTGCATGCATGAAGATTAAGTCGTCAGTTTCATCATATTACATTCACACATATACCAAAAAATCAAAACCAGACAGTTGATCGCATAGCTAATCACATCCTAGACTGGAATGCATCTCGTATAAACCATCTTCCATAGAAAAGAAAAACATGAAAACATATATATCCATCAAAGGTACATAACATCCATCAATAAACACAAACAATATCCAAAGACACATCATAAGAGCCGCAAAAAATATACATCTCGCATATACACATCAAAAAATATATGATTCATAGTATACAAGTCATGTCCCTGACCATAATGTCAGTAAAAAAATATGTCTACAGGTCATCAAAAATAGGGAAGAATCTTCATAACGGGCACTTTCCCTGAACATACAAAAATCTCTAGGGTTGAGCCCCGTCGTGTGGGTCCTCTGGACCCACGGCTGCACCCGGTGCTAGTATAGGTGCAACAGCCAAAATTGTAAGTGCCACATGATGAAAATTTGGGTGATGCACCCTCTCTCGAGCCATCAGAGTATTGAGCCATATATCGTCCAAGTCATAAACAAAACCTTGGGTCGACATAACCCGGGTCAACCTCTCTAATCGAATCCATGAGTCGGCTAAATCTGTTGAACGAGTGTCTGCAGCCTGGACCCGAGCCTTAGCAGTAGCTAACTGCTCCTCAACTTCTGTTGCCTGAGCCTCAGCCACCTTAACATAGGCAAGAAGGGCAGCATCCCCTCCGACAACTACAACACTACTGCTCTCCCCTGAAGGGCCCCCAACACCTCCCTACCCCCAACCCGGGCCCCTTCTCAGTGGCTAATGCCCCACCAAGGGGGCAAGAGGACGCCCCGTCAAACCCACATCTACAAGAGAAACAAAAATAGTGTTAGTGCCACCATAAAAGACATATAAATATACACATCATAAAATCCTCAAAAAATGCAGAAAAACATCAAAGGTCATACCTGCGGGACCCCATGCGTAACCGACCGGAAGACCCATATCCGAGTCCCCCCAAAAATCAATAGTCGAGTATGGATAGTCTAAAAACATTTGATGGTTCTCATGGAACCATGCCTCAATGGTCGCATCCCAATAGCAACCAGCCTCCCCTCCTCCACCGCGGGGCATCACGAGGGCCCAACTCCGCATCTGAGGATCCCTAGGAGGACTCAGGGGAACTGGCACAAAATGTTTGAGCATCACCACCCTCTCAAACATAATACTGCATAAGATGATTACATAGGTGAAGACATTAAACCCCCCCTCGGGACCTTCCCCAGTTGTGACACCATACCATCATCAACATGGTGAGCCCAGTCATAGAAGTGACCAGACCGTATCCGACGCAAGACACCAATATGAGGACCCGATGCCCTATTAGGAAATGATGACCCTGTCAGGCGAACTATCATCACCAAGGCACCCCTCTCATCTAAATCAGTTATAGAGCCAATGCGAACACATCCATGTGTAAGCAGCTCAGGACCACAATGCGCGGCTTAGTCGAGCATTGGATGCTCACCCTCCCAGGGGGGAGTGGCTATGGAAGAGCCTCTCCCTAAGGAAATAAACCAGTCACAAAGTAAACATCTGTCTTCGGATGGATGATGACATCTCTATGCCACAACACCATCACTCGTCGTCTCTTGTTCCAACAGTGGACCAGAAAACGGAGAATACTATCATGTGATCTCAATATGTTGCTCTCTATAAATTTTCGCAACCCCCACTGTTGCAAAATCCCTCGAGAATTGGGGTCTTGCCCCATAGCTATGCGAAGATCGGTCCAATCTCGCTCACGCCACAACATCCTCTCACCAGAAAAACCAAAAAATCAATGGCTAAAATCAAGAAACCAAAAAATTAATTTTTTTACCATCATCGCACCTGTGTAGAGAAAAAGCACGATGACCGTGCGTCTTTATCAGATAAAGACATGCACATCATCACGTCAAAGCTTTGCCAAACACGATTACCTCGCAGGAAGACTTGCTTCTCCACGAGGTCCACACAACTCAGCCTCGATCGCCTGCGTGGTCGAGGAAAAAAGTAGATAGGAAATCCGTACAAATCACATTTGTACGGAGATCCCAGCCCCCCCGGCCCCCCAAAAAAACAAATTCTGACAAAATTGAAAAGCAGGACGTTCAGGGCCCTACCTGACACTGATGGTGCAAATCCAGGGTACTCAAGTTGACCGCAACGGCAAGAAAGGCTCGAAAGAAAGGGCTCAGCTCTGACCTCAAACTCTCAAACGACAAAAATGAACTGAAATGAGCCATGTTGGCCAATATATCGCCCTTTTCTCATTATTCGAAAAAACATAACTAGAGCTCAAAAAGCCCAATTTCAAAACCACAAGACACATAGTGATTAACACTTCATCACGTTCAATATAGGCTCCATACATCCATGCCTCAGAAAAAGTCATTTTTTCAGTCACAACAGGTATTCTCTCTCTCATCGCTTTCATTCAAAATTATTTTGAATATGTTTGAATAGAAAAGATGCTTTTACCTGGGGTATTGGTTGCAGGTATTACAAAAACGCCGAATCACCAGTTTCCCTAGCCACTAAAGGTACAAGAGCAGGTATCATTCTATCCCTAGCATGATAAGCTCCCCACATAAGCTTTGCATATCTTAACATCATTCCTCCACAGAGATCAACGATAAGTTCCAATCACTCGACCATGTTTATCATCACCTCACCTTGCACATGGTAAATCTCGCAGGTTAGTAGAACCTCACCCTCCATGGCATCCATCACTCATGTAGACCATACACCAAAGGTCTGGAGCCATGGTCGTAAAATCCAAGTCCAAGAAGTTCTTCATGTTCACTCATCCATCATACATCAAGTCAAGTTTCACCCATGTCATGATAAAACCCCTCTCCTGGACTACCATTCTCATCGGTAGATTTAATACGCACCACCGCGTCTCGCACTTGGCCTATCACACCCCCACCAGTAAGCCCATTTGTGACACCATTCATCTGCTTCATCACCCCCACATTGAGACCAACCAATGGGGCCCCCACGCTCAGCAAAACACCTTCCTCACACCATCGTGACAGATTATTTTCATGTTTATAGGGCACCAGTCTCCGTGCTTGTACATCCAAACCCATTCTATATTCTTTTGTAAAGTGTACAAATATTTTTTAGGAGAGAAATCCCACCCATCCATTCACCTTTCTCACCTGGAAGCAGTCCCCAATCACCCTTGGTTGAAGCTATGCATTCTTTACCACACCCCATCATGACACTCATAACAACCACACACCCACCCTGGATGTCCTACCGACTCCAGGGATTTCCTCATTATAAATTTTTATGACTGTCACTACTCGAATTTACAAGCTCCAACTTCGGGCCAATTAACTACCATCATTAGTTATAGCCATTTCTCGTCATCATGCCTAAGTTAACCTATCACACCACGCCCTGCTACATAAGACACCCTGGTCCCTTGCATCATCTTGGTCGGTTGGTGCTTCCTTCTTGTCGACCACACCAACCATTTTCCAAGAAGGAGGTAGTACCTTGGATGACTCTCCACCTCAATAGGGGCATCCCCGGATGGAACTATTGGAATCATCATTTCCCATTGATGTCATCGATCCTCTTGACATTCGACTTCAACATAAACTTTCATGTCAATATGGTATCACACTTCATAACCATTGCACTCTGTCAGAATTTGTCGAAGACCCGTGACTTGATGAGCATCTCTTTCAGCAATGCTTACACGGGAAGGTCCCCAACAGTCATAGACCCATGCATACAATGAGCATTTGTTCTAAAAGAAAACATGACATACCAAGATTATGTGTGTGGGCACCAAATTCAACCTTCTTTCAAAGAAAAAAACACACCCCTGACGGCGTCATCAACTAGAAGCAGGTCACTACCACAAAAGTGACATAACAGAACCTCTAACTGTCAAATAAGCTTAACTATTCAAAACATCATGAGCATGGGACATGTCCTCCTCATAGAAATATTTTATTCATTCTCTTTTAGGGTTCCAACAGATCAGGGTGTCTCTTTTAACTCACGACAAGGGGTATCCAACCTTAGTTTTCAAGCAAGTTACTCTCTCTCTCTCTCTTAAAACGACTACATAAAAAAAGAAACTATAATGTATTTCGGCTATACAACTCTCCCATACCTCATACATTAGGGGGAAACTGTTAACACTGGAAATTCGTACAAGAAAAAGACATTAGAAAATGTCAAGCAAAAGGTAGAAATAAATATTTGTAGGGAATAAATACATTACAGGAGCTGAAAATTTTAACTTTTCCTAAGGTCAGCAAGCAAAATTTTGGACTGCGCATTGGAAGCATTGGCCATGGGCGATGATTGCGGCTTTTTCTTCGATGGCCATAAAGAACATTACATCTATCCCTCAAACAGCCATGCAGTTCTAAGGATGCAGAATGTCACCATCCGGGACCACTTGGCACACTTTGAGAAAAACATTCTCACTCAATCTAACCAAGTACAGTCGCCTTAGAGCCACCTTGAGGATTTAGTGAAAAACACAAAGGAATCATACCGCGACTCTTGTGTCAACATCCATCTTGTACCAAGAGGAGGGAAAATTAGAAATTTGTCTATAAAAGCTAGCCATGGGAGACACATTGTTATGCTAGAAAAATTGCTCCTCAGAAAACCAGCTTCTATTGTCCAGCAGCAAGAGGATTGGAAGGATTCATTTTTTGGCCATCCAACACCTCAATCTAAGAGAGAATAGTTCACCACGTTTCTGTCGATCTACCATCCTTTGAGAGGGAAGAGAAGCTTGCTGAAAACTTGACGGGAAGAGACCCGCTTGCCGTTACACTAAAAATTTTCACCATGACATTTAGCTATCTATATGGGTTCATCATTACCTATTTTATGCTCCCTTGGAGGTCCACTATTATAAAGTTCCTAAACCAAGTCTTGGAATTTGGAAAAATCTCATTAAAACCCTAAAAATCCTAACTCCGCACTTTTCCTAGTCCTTACCCGCAGTACCGCATATTCTTTCTCTATAAACTGCGGTGCATCCCGCACGTTCTGCTTACTAAAACTGTGGACCCTCATAAAAGGTAAAATAAAAGAAAAAGTAAGTTCTAGAAGCCCAGTTGGTTGAATGTTCTCCTAGCTTGAAGCTTCTAGAAGCGTAATCTCGTCGAGCGTCGCCCCTTCATTCATGAACCTCTATCCCTTCATTAATGGAGATTATCCCTTGGTATTTGGAGCTAAAATCCCTTTTTGAGAGGAATTTATCCCCCTTTCTTTGGAATTGAAACCTCCTCCCTTCTGCTATAAATTGAGATCATGTTTCAGTCTCAAGGGTACTTAGAACTTGGTTGTTTTGAGGTGAATTGCTGAGGAAATTATTCTCTCCATACTTGGCATCAATGGCATGAGACCGATTACATACTCATATCCATAGTTTTATGTTGGTTCGGAGAGGATAAGGCTTATCAAACCGATGGAAAACGGTTGTTCAGGACCCCAGAAGAACCTGTATAACATCAAGGCGACAAGGTTGTAAGGTTAATTCTTATCATATAAGTTAATACAAATGGATTCTATTTTCTCATTAAGTTGTTCAGGTATCTATTTGAGTAATTTTATTCTTGTATTCCTTGATCACTGAGATATATTAATGTTTCTGAATTATTATATTGTGCTGGTGCTTTTAATGTTTTTCCTGTCTTTGGATGCAGGTCTTACATGTTGAATTGACCTCTTTTGGAGCGACTGGATTGAAGATTACAACAAGCGTTGGACTTAAGGTAGGAGCATCTCTTCCTATTTAGTTAATTAATAATTCTGAATAATAATAATCTAGAGAAAATGGTTTGTATTTGGTCTGTTTGTTTCTAGATATCATTAGGATACTAGGGATATCGCTCTTGTCCGCAAGAGGGATTAATCCGCCTAACAAAATGGCGACTCCACTGGGGAATTCTTGAACTTAGTTTTCTTTTTTATTTTCAGTTTGATTTTGAATAAATCCTCTGAGTTTGATTAGTTTAAAATTGGGTTGGGTAAATAACTCATTAGTATCCCTGACTGTGAATTTGTATTTTTATTTTTTCTATGGTTTTCCTATCATCTGCACTTTTTATTTAAAAACAGAGCGGTAGACTCCGCAGATTTTAGTGTAAAACAGTGCGGTACCAAACCTTTTTCCATTATAAATTGCGGACTTCTGGAAAATTTTTGAAAAAATAAAAATTCTGTTTTTAGGAATGTAATTACTTGATTCTCTGTAATTACCCCAACTTGTCTTGACTATCAAAAGTCCTCTGTGTGAATTTCTTTCAGCAATTTCTGTCTTTGAAGTGATCTTTTCAATTGATTTGCTTTTTATGAGTAAGTTTTTTCCCTGTCTTCTTGTCGCTCTAAATCAAAAACCTTTATATACCTCAGCTACTTGGTATGTCATTGTTTTCTTGTCGAGCCATTGAACTAAATGCAAGTCTTTCTTTTGTGAAAATTCAATTTTATTTTCATTTGCAAATTGTGAAAACCTTTTAGCTTAATAAGTTATAAATTTCACTTTAAAACCATTACTGGATGTTTTTTATTTCTTGCTGAGAGAAGTGGAAAGTTCTTAGTTAGATTACAAACTAAACATAAACATCCCCAAAACTTTTTAGATAGGATTCAAAATTAGAGTTTTCTTTTGATTTTGAATTTTGTGAGTTTTAGATTTCTTTTGGAAGAAGTTTGATTCTAGTTTTTTATTTGAATGATATAAGGAATTTCATTTTGAATAAGTGATTTTTCTTCTGTGAAATTGAGTTCTCAATGAATTGTCTTCTTTTCAAAGTTTCTTGTTTATCAAAGAAAGAATTGATGTTTAAAAATTTATTGAAATCTCTCAAATTTTTCCTCTAAATAGGTTTCATTGAAAAGAAATGAGTTGCTTTTCATATCGAAGCATTTTAGGAAATTTTTGTGTCGGGTCATTAAACATCATCGAATTTTCACTTCCATACCTTTTGACATAAGAAACAGCCAAACTAAAAGTAACGCTTAATTAAAATCAATCTAGAAATTTTTATATTTTCTAGGGCTCTTTTCCACCAACATAGCTCAGGCTAGTGTCTTGGAATAGGTTGTAGTTAACTTTCCAAGGCAGTTCAAACAAACAAGTAGTGAATATTGCCTTAGGAAAACCCAATTTTAGCATGTATGCTTTGGGAAGCTCCTCCTAAAGGAGTTAAGCACGAGATCATATCCGAACCAGTGAGGTAATCATACCTATCTCATTGGGAAAGATAGAATATGTGCACGTATTAAAAATGGTAAACCTTGGATAGACCATTGTCGAGGAGCCTGGGGTCACTTGTCGGTAAACATTGGATTATGTCAAGGAGCCTTCAAGGGGATTGAGCTTGTTACTCTGCCCTTCCGTGTATATCGGAACGTAGACTATCCCCCCCAGGTATATGTGTTCCCGTTGGTGACCTTAATGGCCATAAACTTTGGGATTCTTTCCCAAGGTGACGGTGGAGGGAAGGTCCCACTGTACCTAGAACAGACGTCGGCTAGACTCACTTGGACTCTCCAGAGGGTTCGCTTCACTCGAGATGGTTTAAGTGGAGAAACTTGCACTGGTTTGTTTCATTAAGCAGGTTGTCGGGGTAACTATTCCAACCGCCATTTCTGCATTAAAATTATACGATGTTGGATTTCATCACCAACTAGTGTTTTTAGTGCGGGAATCTACTGTTTGTGTGTGGTTTGATCTCTTATATTTTCTAGGTGTGTGATCAATTTGGTTGTTTCCTCAGAGACTTTAGGATTCTTTATTGAAATTTTCTTTGATTGCGTGTGATTAAAGGTTTTAATCGTGGCTGAATTACTGAAACAATCACGTAGAATGCAGCGGAAACCCCCTAAATATACACCAATCCAATTAGAAAGACTTAGATCTGAAAGAGGACAAACATCAAGAACTGGATCAACGGAACAGGAAGAAACATCTATAATTATTCATCCTAATTACGAAGTAGATCAACCACAAACAACAGAGTATACTACTCAGAAAATTTCAATTTCCGAACTAGCTGAACTTGCTTCTACAACAAGTGAATTATCATCTACTGAACCTGAAATTTCTGAGCCAGACACTGAAACTGCTACGTCTTAACCTACTTTAGAGTTTGTTACTCCAACTCCTAGTTATTCTGATTCACCTATAGTGAAGACTCGGATCACAGAAGATCTTCCTCCTGGTCTCATTAGTATTGAAGAAGTTACTGACACTGAAAAAGAAGTAGTTCTTCCTTCAGCTCAGGAAACTTTGGATCTTAGAGAACGTGAATCAAATTTTTATAGTCCTTTCAGACAAGACGCTTGGTATTCTTCATTGATAGACTTTCTATAGAAATTTGGTCTGAATTATTCACCACCCCGAGTTCCTTTTCCTTCTACACCATGAGTTTATAGACCTCCTTTAAACATGTGTGGTGAGTCATCCATGTTTTCTAAATCTCCAAAAACATATTTGTATGGTGGTCCATCTGTTCCTGCAGGATACCAGTCACTCTCTGGTACTTTCTCAGGGGCATATCCTTTTCCTGATAAAAATGCACTATCATCTGTATTACATGAATCAAATACCAGAACTGTAAATGCGAAACAAATTTATATGATGTCTGGAAACATTCCAAACCCTGACCCTCAAGGTAGTAATTCACAGCCTGGGGGGAAACCTCAAGGTAGTTATTTACAGCCTGGGGGGAAACCTCAAGGTCAATACATGCCTCAAGGTCAATATCAACCTCAAGGGAAATACGTACCTCAAGGTCAATATCCACCTCAAGGTCAGTATCCAACTTAGGGTCCAAAACCTCCTTTAGGGAAGCAATTCTACCCAGAACAACAATTGTATCCTGGAGGTGGGAATTATCCAGTCAATTATCCAACATATGTTCCAAATTATCAACCTGGTTATGGTCCTTCTTATTCACAACCTTCTATGGGACCTTCGTATCTCGGAGCTAATACAGTGTGGGATCCATCTCAAGCTCAACAGAATTTGCAACCTAATATGCAAGTGCCTTATTATCAACCTAGACAACCGATTAGTTATAATCATGTCCAACTTGTCCAACCTGTCCAACTTGTCCAACCTGTTCAACCTACTGTTCAGATACCTGCATCAGGTAATGTTTAGCAGTCCGGTCCAAGTAGACCAAGAACTACAACCCAAAATGCTACGCCAATGATCCGGATTTATGCAGGAACGCAACAGAATAAACACATAACCATAAATACAGAGATGCAGCGGAAATAACACTTCATTTCATTAATATCAAAATCACAGAAAGATGCTTACAGACATAATGGAAATAAAATAGCTAGGGTGCTGGTAGCGAATCTCTGAGAAGAGATGTGGTGGCTACAGACCTCTGAACTCCTTTACAATGAGGCGCGAGGGCCTATTTATTATTGAGAAACAATGGAGAACCCTAAACATCCCAAAAACCTAAACCTAGGAGATGAAGCGCCAAAACTATGGGCCCCGTTTGGGTAAATTGGTGTTTCAACTTCCCAGGGACGTAACTTTGGCATACTATCTCCGTTTGACGCATATGATACATCATTAGAAAGCTCTATCCGAGGACTACAGCTGTCGGGACGAATTTTATCATAAAATTCGCTGGCGCTTTCATACCCAAAAAACGTCGTTTAGGGCCTCAAAACGGCTCCGGAAGTTCAGGACCCGAAAAACTGCTAAAAATAGTAAGTTATGCCGAAACTGAAAAAATGAAAGAGACAATGGTGGGAGCCCAAGTGGAATAGGCAGGTGGCCACCAATATCCACCTGGATCATTCCTCCCCCCTTAGGAAGCAATGGTCCCCATTGCGTTAAGTTCCTCCATGAGATGAGGAAATTTCTGCTGAACTTGGTCCCTGGTGAACCACTTTCCTTGGTGCAGGAGTTGGCCGGCTTTGACAACCCGATACAGTTGGATCTGCTGTTGACGAGTGTTCTTGATTTGCATGTCCATGATACAATCTGTGGTGGCCTGTTCCATGCAGTCTGGGTTTAACTCTGTTGGTGTGAGTTGTTCTGCAATGTCCGAGGTGTCGAGTAGAGGTGGAAAGTAAGGACGAAGGCGATCCACATTGAAGACTGGGTGCAGACCAAGGAATGGTGGAATACTAAGCTCGAAGGCATTGTTACCTACAGCCTTGGTGATGGTGTACGGCCCGTATCGGAGCGGGCGAAGCTTGCGGTGAGGTCCGGTGAGGCGCTCCTTCTGCAAATGTAGCCATACTTTGTCGCCCACCTGGAAGTGGTGTGGCACCCGGTGTTGATCATGGCGCTGTTTGTACTTCGCATTGGCTCTGTCCAATATATCATGAACCTGTTGGTGGATGTGTTGAATGCGCTCGATGAAGCTACTTTCTTTGTCAACTTCAGACTGGACATGAGCTGAATCGGCCTGAGCAGCTGCAAATGGCATGGCTATGTCAATGGGACATAGTGGCTGGAATCCCAAGCCCACCTGAAAGGGGCTATGGCCAATTGAGCTGTGGAGAGCCCGGTTATAACTGTGTTGTACATAGGGGAGGCTCTCGTCCCATGTGCGTGGATGCTTTGAGTTGTACATGCGCAGAATGTGTACAATCATTCTGTTGACAACCTCTGTCTGGCCATCTGTTTGGGGATGGAAAGCTGTGGACTTGGTGAGCTTTGTGTCCAACATTGACCAGAGGCTGGACCAAAATGTGCTGAGGAACCTGCTATCTCGATCTGATATGATAGACCGTGGGATCCCAAAGTGCACCCACACTCGTTCAAAGAAGAGTTTAGCAGTGGCTTCTGCTGTGATATTCTTCTTACAGGCCGCCATGATGGCCATCTTCGAGAATCTGTCAACGACCACGAAAACACGGTCATTTCCATTCTTAGTAGAAGGCAGGCCCGACATGTAATCCATGGAGATGGATTCCCACGGTCGACTAGGGGTAGGTAGTGGAGTATATAGGCCTTGCTTCTTGATGGTCGGTTTGGCAATAGCACAAGCAGTGCAGGATCTGATGTGCTTCTCGACATCCTTTCGAAGGTTCGGCCAATAGAAATACTTCTGTAGTATTGCTACTGTTTTCTCGACCCCGAAATGCCCAGCGACTCGACTTTAGTGTGCTTCCCATATCATCTTGGCACGCTCGCTTGAAGGAACACAAAGGTGTCCCAGGTGACATAAAAGTGCATCTTGGAGGTGAAAATTTGGAACTTGTGTGCCCCCTAAGAGTGCCTTGTAAGTGTGGCCGAATTCTAGGTCACTCTCATAGAGAAGCGGCCAATCAGAAGTCTCGTGCCCACAAGAGTTGAGCACGGTGGTGAGCGCCACGATCGGTGGTCGGCTGAGGCAGTCTGCAGCATTATTGGTGCTACCCTTCTTGTACTTGATGTTCAAATGAAACTGTTGCAGATATGTGGACCACTTCTGATGGCGATCATTCTGCAACTTCCCTTGTGTCTGTATGAACTGCAGGGGGCCGGTGGTCTGTGTGGATGATTGTTTCCTTCCCCAAAATGTAATGCTTCCATTGTCGACAGGCTTGCACAATGGAATACATTTCTTTGTCATAGGCGGGATACTTGCGAACTGTCTCAGACAATGTCTCACTGTGATATGCCACTGGATGTCCCTGTTGAGTAAGAACTGCCCCAATAGCATAGTCGGAGGCATCTGTCTCGATCTCAAATGGCTGTTGCAAGTCTGGTAATGTGAGCACTGGGGCAGAACAGAGGCAATTTTTCAATTCTGTGAACGCCTTCTGTTGAGGTTCTGACCAAAAGAATTTTTCTCTCGCTCTTCCCTTGGTGACTTGACTCAAGGGCCAAGTGATATGAGAGAATCCCAACACCAATCTACGGTAGAAATTAGCAAGACCCAGAAAGCTACGAAACTCTGTTATAGTGGTTGGGGCTGGCCACTCCTGAATGACTTGGATCTTGGCTGGATCCACATGCACCCCCCTTTCATCAATAATGTATCCCGGATATTGAACCTGGGTCATGCCAAACGTGCACTTCTCCAAATTGGCACACAACTTGTGTTGCCGCAGTGTTTGGAGGACTTGTCGGATGTGATGAAGGTGCTCTTCCCAAGTCTTGCTGAAGATCAGAATGTCATCCAAGTACACCACTACGAATGAGTTGGTGAATGGCCACAAGATGTCGTCCATCATCCTCATGAAGGTTGCGGGAGCCTTCGTCAACCCGAAAGGCATGAACAGCCATTCAAAAAGGCCTTCCTTAGCTTTGAAGGCAGTCTTCCACACATCAGAGGGTTCAATTGGTACCTGGTGATACCCAAACTTCAGGTCGATCTTACTGAAATATTTTTCACCTTGGAGTTGGTCCAGAAGGTCATCAATCCGTGGGATTGGGTACCTATTCCGGACAGTGATCTTGTTCAGCGCCCGATAGTCAATACAGAGTCTCCACGTCCCATCCTTCTTCTGTACCAACACGATCGGGCTCCCACGGGGCGATGAACTTGGTCTGATGTGACCTTTCTGCAACAGCTCCTGAATCTGCCTCTTGATTTCATCATTTTCCAGAACAGAGCGTCGATAGATCGGTCCATTGGGTAGTGGCGCACCTGGGGTCAGATCAATCGGGTGCTTGACCTGGCAGTGCAGAGGAACCCTTGTGGGTGAGGTGAAGATGTCCCCATACTCCTCCACGACCTTATCCATTTGTTGTTGTCGTGCGGAGGGGCCCTGTCTGGAGGTCGTGGCCACAGTCTTCTTCTTGCCCTGGGGGCGGATCATCAGGAAAACGAATTTCCTGGTTTGGGAAATGAGCTTACTACATTGTTTTGCGGTAACCAAAGAGATAGTCGTAGGAGGTGGTACCTCTGGTATCCTGTACAACTTATTTCCCAAAGTAATAATAACAGCACGAGGTCGAGACTCATACACAGCATGACGCTTCCACAAGTATGGTTGTCCTAATAATACATCAGAAACATCAATAGGAGCAACGTCACATAATACCTCATGCGTGAAGGGCTTGATGCTATAGGGAAGGCGACACTGCCGGCTGACGCGGAGATCTCGTCCTTGGTGAAGCCACCTGATGGTGTACGGATGTGGGTGAGCTGTGGTCGGCAAGCCCAACCGCTTCACGGCGTCTGCTGAAATGGGGTTCTTTTGGCTCCCATTGTCGACAATGAACTGAACTGGGGAGCCCTTTACCCACATCTGGGAGTGGAAGAGACGTTCCTCCTCCTCTGGATCTTCCGGTTCCTCCTTCTGGACCTTTGTAGTGGCAACGGTGGCGTTGGGCTCCGCATCAATAATCTGTTTCCCTTTTTCATTCCCCTTTTCAGGTTCTGATTCGGAGTCAGAGCATGCATCTGACTCAGAAGCCCTCATCTCGGCCACTAGCGACTGATTGGCCCGACACTCACTTGTGTTGTGAGTGGAGCTCTTATGGAACTCACACCACTTTCCCGTGTCCTTCTTTGGCTTTACGGTGTTGTTCTTGTCTTGTGGCTTTGACGGGTTGTCCTTAGCCGCCATGCTCTGTCCTTTGTTCTGCGGTTTGGAAGCACCTTTTCCTTGCTTTTGATTCGCATATCCAAAGTCTCGCTTCTTCTGTTTGAATTTCTGCTCAATCTTGGCAGCATACCGGTATGCCGTACCAAGCGAGGAGATGTCGAGGAACTCCATTTCCTCCTGAATGTATCTGTGCAGACAACTGCGATACTTTAGCACCAAATGTTTCTCTGAATCTTTGATACCCAACTTTGTGCGCGGGGTATGGAACAGATTCGTCAGCTCGTGCACATCTTGATCCCTTTGTTGTCGCAGCGTGGTCCATTGTATGTACTTGTCCTCATAGCTCCCCACGGGATAGTACTGTTCCTTGACGGCGTCTCGGAAAGAGTTCCAAGTTGGTACGGCCGAGAACAGAGAGGGTTCTGTCTGGTCCTTGTTCTCACAGTAGGTTTCCCACCGGTCCTTAACATGGGGGGTAGCTTTGAGGAGTGCAAAAATAATCTTCTCCCGGTCTGAAAAGTCATGAACCGAGAAATATCCTTCTAACAGATTCAACCATCTATCTACGGCATATGCGTCTATTTGACCCTCAAATATGGGAATGTCAAAATTTACTTGTACCTTAAAAGGAGTCGCGCCTCCAGAGTGGCTGTTGGATGCAGATGCGCCGCCGGTGGGTAGCCGTTGAAGGATCTGAGCAAAGTTATCCATCATCACGTTCCTTTGTCTTTCGAGGGCCTCCTCGAGCAATATTTTGATAGGATCTTCTGCTCCCTCATCTTTCTTTTCGTCCCCCATGGGCGTCCGTCGAGGTTTGCGAGGCTGATCTTGCAAAGGTTCCACCAGATCAAGCCCTAGCTCCTTATACCCCGACCTCGTTGGGGACATGCGAAGAAGGATCGAGAAAAAGCAGACCGCTCTGATACCACTGATCCGGATTTATGCAGGAACGCAACAGAATAAACACATAACCATAAATACAGAGATGCAGCGGGAATAACACTTCATTTCATTAATATCAAATAACAGAAAGATGCTTACGGACATAATGGAAATAAAACAGCTAGGGTGCTGGTAGCGAATCTCTGAGAAGAGATGTGGTGGCTACAGACCTCTGAACTGAGTTACAATGAGGCTCGAGGGCCTATTTATTATTGAGAAACAATGGAGAGCCCTCAACATCCCAAAAACCTAACCCTAGGAGATGAAGCGCCAAAACTATGGGCCCGTTTGGGTAAATTGGTGTTTCAACTTCCCAGGGACGTAACTTTGGCATACTATCTCCGTTTGACGCACATGATACATCATTAGAAAGCTCTATCCGAGGACTACAACTTTTGTGGCGATTTTGATGATCAAAATCGCAACAAATTTCATACCCAAAAAACGTTGTAACCCTAGGAGATGAAGCGCCAAAACTATGGGCCCCGTTTGGGTAAATTGGTGTTTCAACTTCCCAGGGACGTAACTTTGGCATACTATCTCAGTTTGACGCACATGATACATCATTAGAAAGCTCTATCCGAGGACTACAACTTTTGTGACGATTTTGATGATCAAAATCGCATCAAATTTTCATACCAAAAAAACGTCGTTTAGGGCCTCAAAACGGCTCCGGAAGTTCAGGACCCGAAAAACTGCTAAAAATAGTAAGTTATGCCAAAACTGAAAAACTGAAAGAGACAATGGTGGGGGCCCAAGTGGAATAGGCGGGTGGCCACCAATATCCACCTGGATCAGCCAATTTCTGTTCAAGCTACCACATCTATTCCTGGAGTATCTGCAGCTCCTATTTCTACAGCCCCTCAGGTATCAGTACCAATTCCTTAAGTTTCTACTCCATAGCCTGGACCTACACTCTAGACTACTGTTCAGATGCCTGCATGAAAACCTGGTACAAGTACAGTTATAACAAGTCAACCTCAGTTCACTTATCAACCATACCAAGGGTCGTATCAATATGGACATGTAGCACAAACTCCAACATATCAGCTGTACCCTGGGTATACATACCAAATGCCTACTCAAGCCCAGTGTGGTCCGGTTAATCCTGGTTATCCAAGGGGCATTCTGATTCCAAATGCACAGGCTATTCCAGGATATCTTGGATATCCTCCCCCTGAAACTGGGATAGTTCCACAAGGTTTTTCGTATAATCAACAAGACCCTAACCATCGGTTACCATTCATAGCAACTTTGGATTTACCTGACTTATCGCATCTTACAAATGATCCAATCTATTATCTTCCGTATTGGCCACCGATGCCAAATAAGTTGCCTAGTGATATTCTGAAATTTGAAGGTAAATCAGGAGAGGACGCTTCTAACCATGTCATGACTCATCACCTCTGGTGTGCATCCAACTCTCTGATTGACGATTCGATTCGATTCAGACTTTTTCAGAGAATGCTTATAAGATTAGCAGCCAAATGGTACATTGAATTACCACGAGGCTCGTTTAACAATTTCAATGCCTTAGCAACCGCCTTCTTAACTCATTTTCAGTTGCCAGTTAGATACGACAATGGCACATAATTATTAACTTCACTAAAACAATATCAGATCACATACATGAATGGAGACGTAGAAGATGTTTGGTGAAATTTTTTATTACGGATCAAATTTTGGCCAAATGGTTTATAAAATCATTACTACCAAAAATTACTGAAGATGTAGCTAAAGGAGGAGTTTTTATAGAAGAACAAGTCATTGCTCAAGCTCAGTACCTTGACTTAGTTTATACTTAGTTGGGTACTTTGTATGGGAAAATTTTGGATTTACCACATCCTGGTCAGATAACAACAACTCCCTCAGGCTCTCATGTCGCTGATGGTGTAATTGGTTCAGTTAGTACTAATAAAAGTAAGAAAAAATATTCCAAGATTACTTCTCCTATAATAACTTTACCTGATTCACTAAAAGGAGATTTTTCCCTCGAAACTTCTGCCGACATTCACATTGTAGATTCTTCTACAACTAAGTCTAAATCTGGAAATAAGAAGAAAGGGAAGAATAACAGTAAACAGACTTCTTCTCCCAAAGAAAAAATTGAGAAAAATTAGTCATCTGATGATAAACAAAAACCTCATTATCCTTGTCTTATCTATGACGAGGATCATTTCACGAAGGAATTCCCGCATAGGTCTGAGGTATCTAAGTTTGTCAAAGGTTCATCTACACCTGTTGTCTCGAAGGATCCTTTTCCTGTTCAGATAGTAAAATTATTGGATCTTCTTCTAATACATCAGCAGATGTTTTGATGATGTCTCGGGTAATGGTTGCGACTCGATCGCAAGATTATGGAAGTAAGAATCCTGTTGTTGGTAAAGAAGTAGAAAATTCCAATTCAGTACCAGCTACATCTCCTACGGTTTCTAATCCACTTCATATCGAGAAACCTAATCCCGATTTAGTGATTAAACCGCCTACTAAAGGTGTACTTCGGAAATCAACTTTCAATCCACATGTGAGAGTTGCTCAGAATTACAACATTGTTGAGGATTTAGCAATATCTCCTTCAGCAATGTCGGCCTAAGAAGTGCTGCAATCATGTTCGGCACAAAGGAAATTACTTTTATCAGCTATTGGAGCTATAGATATTCAAGATTCAAACCTCATGGTTTTCGATTTATAAAATTTTACACCTCGAATCCCTCATCAAATGGATTTTTAAATTCCAGGACTAGTCAAAAACAGGTGTTGCTTTCGTACTGTAATTGATGAAGGAGCATCTACATGTATTATGTCGTTAAACTATTGGAAATCTGTTGGTTCTCCAACACTTAACCAATCTCCGACAATTCTCAAAGCTTTTGACAGAAGATGATTCCATCCATATGGAATTTTGCAGGATCTACCTATAGAGGTCGAAGGTAAAACTGTTAATTTAGATGTGGAAGTTGTTGATGCCCCTCTAGATTACAACCTTCTTCTAGGTCGAATTTGGTCTTATGCTATGACTGTTGTCATGTCATCCGTCTTCTAATTAATATTTTTTCCTCATCAAGGAAAGATTGTGAAAATTGATCAGCTCTCATATTATTCGTCTGACCCAGCTTCTACAGATAGTATTTAGCATGTTGGAAAATCGACTATCCCTAATGAGGATGTTGGCGTAGGTTTAATTAAATATTCTGCCTTAATGGGAAATTTTTCCATGCCTCCACCTAACATACCGCATACTATTGCTAATATCAATATGATTACATCAAGCACTATTCCATTTGATGATCCTTGGATAGTGCCTTTAGAGTCAGAATTGGATTATTTCACTAGCACGATGCCTTTGAGTCCATTTGAGATAGCATATCAAGAAGTACAGTCATTTTCCAATCCTTTATAAACTGATTATGATCAAATGAATGTGATCAATGAAGAATCATTTTCACCATCAAGCTCAGCTATAACATCAATTCTTGATCCTTTTCAACAAGTGTTTCATACTAATGAAAGCATTCGTGAATTCTTGTCCATAGATGAATTACCATGGGATGATCTCCATCATAGGTCATCATTTTTACCTGAGCTTGATAGATTTGAAAACAATTTTTCATCTATTTTTCTAATTGACTATGTCGAAGAACCCCAGAGTCCAATATCGACTACAAATTCGGATTCTGAAATTAATTTGGGAAATATTTCTTCGACGGTTCCCATTGACTTATCCATTAAACCAGGAATTATTGAAAAAATTCATATAGGTGCTTCTTGCACGTCAGATGAAATTACTACATATAAAGCCCTATTTCAAGAATTTTGTGACATATTCGCCTGGTCTTATGAAGAAATCCCAGGAATTGATCCCAACATTGTCATTCATGAAATAAAGACTTACCCGGAAGCTAAACCTGTCAAGCAGAAATTACGTCCGATACATCCACGAAAAGCTGCTGCTATTAAAACCGAAGTTGAGAAACTATTAAAAGCAGGTTTTATTTATCCAATTCCTTTAACAGATTGGGTATCTAATATCGTTCCTATTACTAAAAAACAAGGAACAATACGAGTATGTGTCGACTATAGGGATATTAATAAAGCCTGTCCGAAAGACAATTATCCAACTCTTTATATCGATCAAATCATCGATGATTGTGCTGGAAAAGAAATGTGTTCATTTATGGATGGATTTTTTGGGTACAATCAAATAAACATACTCCCTACTGATCAACCAAAAACAACATTCATTTGTCCTTCGGGGACTTTTGCTTATTGTAAGCTACCTTTCGGATTAAAGAATGCTAGTGCAAATTTTCAAAGGGCCATATCTTACGCTTTTCATGACATTAAACACATTGTGCAGCCTTATCTCGATGATTTACCTGCGCATTCGTTGCATAGAGAAGATCATCCTACCCATTTAAGAGCAATCTTTATGAGATGTAGGCATTATAAGATTCGGTTAAATCCCCACAAATGTGTTTTTTGTGTACAATCTGGTAGATTGTTGGGATTTGCTGTTTCCAAAGCAGGTATTCGTGTCGACCCATCGAAGGTTGAGGCTATTGACAATTTACCTCCTCCTTCCACACTTCACCAACTCCAAAGTTTGCAAGGGACAGCAAACTTTTTATGTAGATTTATCCAGAACTATGTTGAGTTAACGAAAGGTTTTACCAAGCTGTTGAAACAGAATGTTCCTTTTATTTGGGATGAGATCGTTGATCGATCTTTTGATGCTTTGAAACACGTGTTGACCCATGCACCGTTGTTGCATCCACCAAATTATAGCCATGATTACTTTTTATACCTAGCAGCCTCTGATTCCACCATCGGAATGGTATTAATTCAAAAAGATGAATTTCACAATGAACATCTGATTTACTATCTCATTCGGAATCTCAATATGACCTAAATTAAATATTCACATGTGGATAAATTGGCCTTGGTAGCAGTTCAAGCTATCCAACAATTCCGTCATTACATATTATTACGAAGAAAAAAAACTGTGATACCTAATTGCAACCCAATGATGTATATTTTGACTAAAAAATTACTCGGGGGAAAATAATCTAAATGGATTGTTATCCTTCAAGAGTTTGATTTAAAATTTGAAAAATCCAAATCAAAGAAATCACTGGTGTTCGTCGAAATTATGTGTGACTTCCCAAATACTAAGACAGAAATTGTGGTAGAGCATCTGATTGCTGATGAATCTTTGTTTCTTATCAGTACATTAGATCCATGGTATGGAGATATCATCATTTATCTCCAAACCCAAAAATTTTGGCTGGAACTCTCGTGTTCACATCGACGAAAGATTCGTTACCAATCTCAGCAATACAATATTGTTGGAGACACACTTTATCGTTGTGGTGCGGATTATGTATTTCGACAATGTTTAACTCATCAAGAGGCTGAAATTTTTTTGAATGACTACCACTCTGGAGCGTGTGGTGGTCATATATCGGGGTATGCCACAGCCCAAAAGATATTATGCGCTGGTTATTTTTAGCCCTCATTATTCAAAGATTGTATTTTCGCAGTCCGAAAATGCCACAACTGTCAGATTTTTTATCGAAAAATGTGTGCACCACCAACTCCTCTTCACCCCATAATTGTTGTAGGTCCTTTTTCAAAATGGGGCATTGATTTCATTACATGTAACCCTCACTCGGCCGGGGGGCATGGGTATATTATTCTCGCAGTAAATTATTTTACCAAATGGGTAGAGGCAATGCCTACATTTACGGCCGATGGAAAAAATGCAGCTAAATTCGTATTCAATCATGTAATTGCTCATTTTGGTGTACCCCAAGCAATTATTACTAACCATGGGAGTCATTTTCGAAATATCATGATGACCGAACTTTCTGATCAACTTGGCCTGTGCCATGATAACTCTACTCCATATTACCCGCAGGCTAATGGTTAGGTTGAAGCCGTTAATAAATTTTTTACCACCATGATCAAAAGGATAATTAGAATTCATAAATAAAATTGGCATACCATGCTTTTTTCTGCGTTATGGGCATATCAAACCTCAGCAAAAACTATAATAGGGTTCACTCCTTTTCAACTAGTTTATGGTTTGGAAGCTGTGTTAACTATTGAATGCGAAATACCGTCACTCCAATTAGCCATAGAATTACTACCAGCTACCTCTGAAGAGGAAAACACTTTTTTTACTTAGCACGATTAGATGAGACTCGGTGCACCGCTGCATTAGCAGCTGAAGCTCATAAAAAACACGTTAAAGCTCAGTATGATCGAAGTGTTACACCTCGTGTTTTTTTCAGAAGCTGACCTAGTCTTGGTATACAATCAAGCTAACGATAAGCTAGGTGCTGGTAAATTCGAACCTATATGGCATGGTCCTTATATTGTCAAGCGAGTGCTTGCAAAAGGGGCTTATGAATTGACTGATTATGACGGGGTCTCTTTAGATAAACCCATAAATGGAATTTATCTGAAGAAATATTATGCTTAATTCTTGTGTGAAGATATCACTTGTACATTAGTTATTTTTAGATACCATAGATTAGATGAGTGTGTCTACTTTAAGTTTGCTTTTACTACTATCAATTTTTATCTTGATTACTCTTGATATTGCAGATGTCGACATCCCTTCAAACATACATTGGTTTTTCTGATGGTGCCTGTCGTAGTACACGGAATATTTCTTCCGCGGCTTGGGTTATTTATTCACTCATTGATGAGTTAGTTTTTATGCATGGGGTAAGCCTTGGTCAAACAATGAATCTGCTACTTAATCGACCAGGTCCACTGAATAATGAATAAACGGTATGGATTATTTTATTTTCCTAGGGCATGCCATTTAAGGAAGTTTTTCTCTCTGGGGTATGCCCCTGCACCCTTTCCAACTTCAGCTGAGAGGAAGGAGAATTGTAATAGGGTCTTATTGCAATAGCATGGTTTCACACCAATTCCAAGCTTGGCATATGGATATTATATATGTAATTATGTACAGATATATAATGACAGTAATAAATAAATAAATAAAGAACGCATCTATTTTGTTTTCTAAAAACTTGGCCTTTTTTGTGAAGGTCCTTTCCCGTTGGTCAAGCCTTCTTATTTATTATCTAGTGCCATTTCATTTGGCATTCGATGTTTGATCATTAGTTTAGCTTCAAAACTCATTGTATTACACTTAAACAGAGTATACGCAATTAAAAATCCAATGTTATTGAGATTATTTTTTAAGGTTCGTCTCTTGGAAAGGAAATTTGATTACATCAAATATAAACACATTCCAAGAAATTTAAATACATTGGTTGATGCATTAGATAATAGTGTTATAAATAGACATTTGCAACATTAAAATAGTAAACCAAAACAACATTCGATATGTGTTGAACAAGATAACCAGAGAAAGTAGTAATATCATAGATAGGAGTTTTTGTTTTCAAAAAATATTACATCGTCTACATCATAGGTTTAAAACACCTTATGATCTGAAAGGTAGTGATACAAAAAAAAAAATACAATAGTCCGCGATGATCATCCATATTTGTGGTGATGATCATGATAGTAAACCATCACCCGCGCCACCCTGCACAGGAATCCCCTAAACTGGCCAGGAACACCAGTAACGTGTCTCTGAAGACGAAGCGGAATATCATCCATCGATGTCTCTGGGATATCTAAAGCCAACCTTTCTAGGTTGTGCTCCAAGTCAGTAAGGATTTCTGCTACCTGATTTTATGGTTGTGCAACAGGCTCTGTTGGCTTCCTTTCGAAGTGGCAGAGAGTAGCTCGGCCTTCATGGACCAATATCTGCATTTAAAATTTTGTCATCAGTATTGGGCGATCAAAAAACAAAATAAAAATTAGGTTTAAAACACATCAAAATAATTCATTTACATGATTCATCCCACTGTGCCCCCGGAGGTATGGACATCTCAGGATCACCCCGAAAATCTATGCCTGCATACGGGAAATCCTCAATAGCAAATATTTGGTTCTGAAGCCAACGAAAATATGATGGAGTGAACCGAAATACCACACAACCATCGCCACCATGGCGATACATCAATGCAACCCAACGCACCATGTGAGGCTCTCTAGGTTCACTAAGATCAACAGGGATCGGCTGAGGGGCGAGAGAAGGAATCCTCTCCAAAGCAAAAGAAACCAAGATGGCACCATACCCAAAGTTTTTCAACTTTGAGTTTTTTGCTCTGTCAGTTGGCCTTTCATATTGGCCAATACCCCTTCACACCAATTGAAGATGTTACCTCTATAACAGTCAACTGTTGTCTACATTTGAGACTTGGTAGCTACATGTGGAGCTACGCTCCCACACAACCTAGTCACAGTGAATGCAATGACTTTAAGATCAAGATGTAAGATAGTCTTTATGTCTATACGGTTATCTTTGGGATCAACTTCGTCACTGCAAAATTCTCGTTTATAGCTAGCAATAGGCAGGCCACCTTGTCTAGCTCCGAACAAAGAAATATGTTCACCTCTTCTGGATAAACTAGTGAGGAAGTAAATGTCTTCAAGCTCAAGTTATAGCTTGTGATCACCAATGATAAAACATTGTTCTTGGACGTCCCATTTGTTCACCAGCCAGGTCATTAGTTCCACCTGTGCCCTCATGCCCTGAATTGCCCTGAATTTGTATAATCCACAATTTCTCAACACACGCATTACGGTTGGATTATTCATAGCTGCATCGTCTACCTCTTCGTGCTCACGTTCTCTCCACTCCAACATTGTGAAATAATCTGCAAATGAACGCATTTTAAAGTTAAAAGCTTTTAGAGTGAGAATTTTTAACCATTTTTGAGAGAATTTAATAAATTTCCTTTTATCACGGCGCCCCCATAGTTTTTATATAGAGATAGTGCGGACCCTACATGCACTCTTTGTAAAAACCGTGGTAGCCCAATAATTTTCCTTTTGGAAAATTATCGGGGTCCACAAGTAAGCAACGCATCACCCGCAGAACCCCGAGAGCGAATTTTTGAACCTTTTTTCCCCTCAAAAAATAATTTTAAAACTTAAAAAGAGAATTCAATTGGATGAAAATGAAGAGAAGAGTGTTGTAGATTACCTAGATTCGACGATTTTCGAATTGAGCGGTCGGTTCTCCCGTTATCACCTCTAGAACTTTTTCTGCCAGAAGCTCTCAACTTTCAACTCTGAATGCAAAAGGTGAAAATAACTTTGTTGAACTACTTTTTATAAGATTTTTTGAATGAATGAGATATTATTTTATTTATTTTCCACTTTAAAAAGTAAATTTTCAAAAGTTTTTACTTATTGGAAACAGATATGTTTAATTTTTCGAGTTTATGTGCAGAAAACAGGTTTTTGAGGTGAAAAGGATTATTTTGATGATGAGTATACTTTTATCACTTTTTCGGGCTCTTGAAAATTACGAAAAAACAAAACCCTGGAGTCCTCTTTTAAGCCCTTTTCAAACTCTCTAAACATGAAAAGATTGTCGAGTACTTGACTATTCAAACTCGTTAAAGTAAATGAACAATCGTCCTTTCAATATAAGTTTACCCCTTTTCTGGACTGAAATGGACTATTTACGAAAAATGTATACATTGACTAATCATAGTCAATAGAGTTCTCTCATGCATTATTTTATCCTTTTTCGGGCTTGAGAGACTAAATTTACGAAAAAGTACACCCACGGAGTTTTCCTAAGTTTTTCTTCTGACTCCCTAAAATTGAAAAACACTGAGTTTCACCTATATTGGACTTGTTAAAACTTAATAGTAAAGGACCTGTAAATTACAAATAGGAACGAACTACTCCTTCTTAGGGTTCGATTTTAATACTAAGTTGGACTCATCCGAAGGATGAGCTTATACAACAAGAAAATGTTACCCTCCTCAAGCTTGTCAAAAATAAAGAGGTACTTGCCAAAAATGGTGGGGGAAAAGAGAGAAAATGAATCCAGTTGTCATACTTTGTTCCAAAAAGTAGTACACCACTCTTGAACATGAAACTTTTATCACGCTCATATTTGGGTTGGTAAAATCCTTTGTCCAACAGTTAATCAAACCACATTGAAAGTCTTTAGTCGATTTCTAGGTATTAGCTTTAGGTCAATTGTCACCAAAACATCTGCAATGTCGATATGTGTTCAAGAGACAGTTCAAATAAATCACTCATTGAAAACATTTGTTGCTATTCGCGTTGACCATCCCTGAGTCAGTCCTTGTTAAAAATTTGTTCAAAACTTGATCTAATGGTTTCGTGTCCTGCGCTTTCCTGCGACGGGTCGCTTTCTATCGACAACAACTCATAATCTAAAAAGTTGATCTAGAATCCTATCAGTACCTTGGGATCTGCATGCCTTAATGGCAAGTTTCTCGCCTTCGATGACAGGTTTCATCATTGACCTTCGATCGAATGATTTCGTGAAGTGTTCAACTCCAAATCATTCATTCACACTTCATGGATTGTACTAAGTACTTTGAGAACTATTGTCATTATTGGTGGATTCTATCACACTTGTTAACAATTCACATCATTGACTAGTAATCAAGTGGTTTCTGCCATGTTTGACTTCGACACAATCAATCACATGGATAGAATCATAGTAGTTCAAGAAGCGGAAATCGAGACCCTGGATCTAGTTTCTACCATCCGGGCTACGAGAAGTTTTATTATTCATGATATAGCAGACTGCTTACGACAGATGGTTGCGTCCATGTTGTGTCTACTATTGATGTAATTCTAAAATCATTTCTATACCAGAACATTTAGTTAGTTTTGATCTGAGTATGGGAATACCTACCTTAGCGATGATATATACATATATATGTTTGCATTAAATGTTTTTACAGGTTTCGACTGGTATGTCCGCAACCCAATCCTCGGAATGATAAAGCACTTCACTCTTCAGAACTACATTAGACTTCGCACTTTAGGGGGAAATATGTTACACTAAAAATTGTCACCATGACATTTAGCTGTCTATATGGGTTCATCATTACCTATTTTATGCTCCCTTGGAGGACCAAAATTATAAAGTTCCTAAACCAAGTCTTGGAATTTGGAAAAAGCTCATTAAAACCCTAAAAAGCCTAACTCCGCACTTTTCCTAGTCCTTACCCACGGTACCGCATTTTATTACTCTATAAATTGCGGCACATCCCGCACGTTCTGCTTACTAAAACTGCGAACCCTCGTAAAAGGTAAAATAAAATAAAAAGTAAGTTCTAGAAGTCCATCTGGTCGAATATTCTCCCAGCTAGAATCTTCTAGAAGCATAATCTGGTCGAGCTTCGCCCCTTCATTCATGAACCTCTATCCCTTCATTAATGGAGATTATCCTTTGGTATTTGGAGCTAAAATCCCTTTTTGAGAGGACTTTATCCCCCTTTCTTTGGAACAGAAACCTCCTCCCTTCTGCTATAAATTGATATCATCTTTAAATCTCAAGGGTACTTAGAACTTGGTTGTTTTGAGGTGAATTTCTGAAGAAATTATTCTCTCCATACTTGGCATCGATGGTATGATATTGATTACATACTCATATCCATAGTTTTATGCTGGTTCGGAGAGGAGAAGGCTTGTCAAACCGATGGAAAATGGTTTTTCAAGACCCCAGAAGAACCTGTATAACATCAAGGCGACAAGGCTGTAAGGTTACTTCTTATCATATAAGTTAATACAAATGGATTCTATTTTCTCATTAAGTTGTTCATGTATCTATTTGAGTAATTTTATTCTTGGATTCCTTGATCACTGAGATAGATTAATGTTTCTAAATTATTATATCGTGAAGGTGCTTTTAAACTTTTTCCTGTCTTTGGATGCAGGTCTTACACGCTGAATTGACCTCTTTTGGAGAGACTGGATTGAAGATTACAACAAGCGTTGGACTTAAGGTAGGAGAATCTCTTCCTATTTAGTTAATTAATAATTCTGAATCATAATAATCTAGAGAAAATGGTTTGTATTTGGTCTGTTTGTTTCTAGATATCCTTAGGATACTAGGGAGATCACTCTTGTCCGCAGGAGGGATTAATCCGCCTAACACTTGCCTTGGATACTGGAGCTCCGTAGTTAGAAGGATCCACTACAAAATATTTATCATTCTATCTTCTGCTACCGCCAGCACCTAATAAAGGGAGAGAGTTGTCCATTATTGAGTTATTAGTGTTTTTTCTCTATTGAGTTTGTTTCTTGTGCATGTTGTTTTGTTTTTGTTTCTTTGTTTATGTAGCATGCTATGTTTCCATTTAAATAAGCTTATTACATGTTGGACTTGTTCCACTAATGTTTGACAAACCACTTTGACGTGTGACTTTCTTATAGGAAAGCAGCCTCCCTATTAAGCATAGTGTATTTCACCCGCCCATGTGTCAAATACACTACCACAATGATATGTTATTAGTACGAACAAAATATTACCAGAGGGGATATCAGAATGCTCTTACTCAAGTATTGAGGTAGTATGGTTTTAGGAATAGGAATATTCCTATAACCTCCAATCAGAAAAAAAAAAAGAATTCTAAAAACAATATTCATCATAAAGAGACGAGCACTTCAAATCAAAACAAAGACAAAGGACATGTTGTTCCTAATCCTGCAAAAGGAAATGAAGCTTCTACTAGCAGCCAGAAAAAAGATAAAGTGAAATATGGATGATAGAAGAAGGAGATGCCAAACAAAGATAAGCTCGAGAAGAAATATGCACCATCGAAAGAGGTAGAAAAACATTCTGCCCTTTTTAGTCTTGAAAATGAAATCTCAAAACTGAAAGTCTCCATTCCTTTAACTAAAATAGTCAATAATGACCAGTATAAGTTTCAAGTAGCCAAGTTGCTTAGGGTGGATCAAATGTCTGATATGGTCAATGTCAGCGATGATCACTCAGAACTTTTATTTGGTCCGGTTGTTGATGGTGATTTAGAAGATAGTGAGGTCCCTCTGTTTTATCTTAGCCTCAAAATCCACGATTTTATCCTCCATAACACCATTCTTGATTCTGGAGTGTATCATAACCTTATGCCCAAATCCATCATGAACATATTAGGCTTGGATATCACAAGACCCTACCATGACCTTTATTCGTTTGATTCAGGCAGGGTAAAATTTTGTGGCCTCATTAAAGATCTAGTGGTGTCTTTAGAGAAAATACCAGCCAAGAATGTCGTCATGGATGTTGTTGTAGCAGATATCCCTCCCAGATATGGAATGTTACTCTCCCAGTCATGAGGAACAAAACTTAGAGGTACCTTGCAACTCGACTTTTCATATGCTACAATACCCGTCTTTGGTCAAATTAGAAAACTATACCAGGAAAGTAAAATGAAGTACATGATTAATAGCAGAGAAAAGCCTGATAATCACCCCATACATGTTTTTCACACATTTTTAGAGTCTTTTATCTTATTCAATGTTGAATTTTTAACATCTTCAGAAATTTTGATGGAAGAAAAGACTGAAAATTCAGAATTTTCAAATTATGTTTTAGAAATTGAAAATGTGGAAAATCAAGAAAAGATGCCAAATGGTTTGGAACCAAGTGAATCAGCCCAAAAAATAGATGAAATAGTGAAATACATAGAACCTTTTGGTACAACAGACCTTTTTCAAGCAGCAAGTAAAGTTCAGTCATCCGATTTGCAGCATCTCGATGAAAAAAGTGGTTTGTGGACCATGGATTTTGATGGAGCCTTGGGTAAGGAAGGGGCTCGCATTGGAGTGTGGATATAACTAAGTCTCTTAACATTCCTCCTAATGTTCAAATGTCCTCTTACAAGTTATAATTTGATTGTTCAAACAATGAAGCAGAGTATGAGGCTTTGATAGCCCGTCTGAAAATTCTTAGGAAGTTAGGTGCTAAGAAAATTTTTGTGTATGGTGACTCTGAACTGGTAATAAAACAAGTCAAAGAGGAATACCATTCCAAGCATCCTAGGATGCGAGCTTACCGAAATGCAGTGTTAGATATCCTCAAGACCTTCACCAAGTATACTTTGTCATTGATTCCAAGGGACAACACTGTTATTGTTGATTCGGCCAGCATGTTTAAAATTCCATTATATCCCAATAAGAAGTATGAGATAAAGTTCAAACATCGCCTTGTTGTTCCAGATAATTTTCAGTATTTGTAGGTATTTCAAGATGACAAACAGATCAGCAACTTCTTGTAGATGGAAGAGTAATTTGTGAATTTACAAATGGATGACCAATTTTATGAAAATGACCAAGAATTGCATGCAGCAATGAAAATAATTCAGCTAAAATACAACTCCATTCCTAGAGGTCTTATGCCCTTGGAGGAGGTTTCTGACCAAGACGATGTTGCACGTAAACCGACCATGCTGCCAACACACGTAGGAGTGGAATATCTTAATCTTGGCACTCCTGGTAAGCCCAATATGGTCAAGATTTCAAAATCCTTGAGCCCAGAGATGAAAGGTAAATACGCAGTTCTCATGTCTCGATTTTTTGATGTATTTGCTTGGGAATATTCTGATCTAAAAGTGTATGATAAGAGTATAATTCAGCATACTATTCCTTTGAAACTGTATCAAAAGCCTTTCCGCCAGAAATTGAGGAGAATGAATCCCAAGCTACTACCCTCCATTCAAAAAGAGGTAAATAGGTTATTTACTGCTGGTATTATAGTTCCACTTCGCTTTTCAAATTCGATGTCTAACTTAGTGCCAGTAAGAAGGAAGATCAGAGAGATTCGGTTGTGTATAGATTTCAGAAATCTAAATAAAGTGGCATTGAAAGACAATTACCCACTTCAAAAAATGGACCATATTTTGCAAAGGGTAGTTGCGTCTTCCAGACTTTCATTGTTGGACAAATATTTCGGGTATAATCATATTTTAGTCCACCCAGATGATCAGGAAAATACAATGTTTACAACACCAAGGGGTATCTTCATGTACGCCAAAATTCCCTTTGGATTGAAAAATGTTGGAGTGACTTTTCAGTGAGCGATGGACATCACCTTTGCTAACGAAAAGGATGTCTTTTTTGTCATCTATCTTGATGATATCATTTATTTTTCAAAGATAGATGAGCAACACTTGCAGCACTTGAAAATAGTTTTTTAGAGATGTAGGAAATTTGGCATGTCATTGAATCCTAAGAAGAACTTGTTAGCTATGGAGGAAGGAAAATTATTGGGCCACATTATATCAAAATATGGCATCCGGATAGATCCTTCAAGAATTAAAGCGATTCAGAGCTTGGACTATCCTATAAGCAAGAAGGAGATCCATTCATTCAATGGTAAAATCAATTTTCTAAGAAGTTTTGTTCCCAATTTTGTTGAACACTCAAGGAAAATTACTGATATGATGAAGAAAGATAGTGAGGTAAAATGGTTTGAGGAGGCAAATAAGTATTTCAATCAAGTTAAATTTGTTTTATCTAACGCTCTTATTCTTACTAGTCCATATTACACACTTATTTCATCGTTTTTTCCTTTTCTTCAGAGCATAATCTACCTTATGTCCTTATGCAAAAGAAAAAACAGAAAATAGAACATCTCATCGCCTTCTTTAGTAGAACCATTAGATACGCAACCTTGAATTACAATATCATTGAAAAATAGTCCTTGGCACTAGTTAAAGCATTGAAGGACTTCCAATTCTATATTCTTCACTCTCATGTTATTGCATATGTCCCAAATGTTGTTGTCAAATATGTGCTTACACAGAATGATCCTGAAGGTCGGCGTGGAAAATGGATCGCTACTATGTTGGAGTATGACTTGGAGATCAAGCCTACAAAACTTATCAAGGGACACGGCTTGGAAAATCTTATGGCAAACTCAAACCTCCATGATTTGGATATTAATTTTATTGCTGCATTATCTAAGGAGCAAGAGGCTGATTCATTACCACAGGTATCTGAAATATTTATTTCATCGCCATGGTACGCTGATATTGTTCATGTTTTGCAACAGTTGAATCCTCCTCCTGGATTGCCTAGTATTAACTCTAGATCTTTGAAGTTGAAGGCTCTTAAGTATTTCATGTTTAACAATGTTTTGTATTGGAAAGATCCAAGCGGAGTGTTGTTGAATTGTTTGGTAGAAGGAGAAGTTGAAAAAGTAATGAATGAATTTCATAAAGGTGACTGTGGTGATCATATTTTCTTGAATACTACAACAAATAATATTTTGAGGGTTGGCTTCTATTGGCCAAGTTTATTTTTAGATGTTTATAAGATTGTCATGAGCTGTTATGAATGTCATATTTTTCAAGGAAAAAGAAAATTTTTGCCACTACCCTTAAAAACCATCGCAGTTTTAGCATCCTTCTAGCTGTGGGGTCTTGATTTCATTGGCGAGATCCATCCTCCTTCATCAGCTCAGCATAAGTGGATACTCACTGCCACTAATTACTTTAAAAAGTGGATTGAAGTCATTCCAAAGAGGTAAGCTACATATACTATCATTATTTAGTTTTTGGAAAGCAATATTTTGTCTCGTTTTGGCTTCCCATAGAAAATTATTACCCACAATGCAACTACCTTTAAGTCTAAGAAAATTATTGACTTTTGTGATAAATATCACATAATACTTGGTCATTCTACAACATACTATCCTCAAGGCAATGGGTTGGTTGAATCATCAAACAAATCATTGGTGAATATAATAAAGAAATTGTTGCAAGAGAACAAGAGAAATTGGCACAAGAAGCTCATAAATGCTCTATGGGCGGACAGAGTTAGCATGAAGAGATCAATCAACATGTCACCTTTCCAGATTGTGTATGGTGTTGACACAGGGTTTCCCCCTTCTTTAGTTGTCTCAGTGATGAAAATTATGCAAGAAATCGATAGTGAACCAAATGATATCCAACAAAGAATCAGTCAAATGATTCATTTACAGCAAACAGGAGAAGAATTTTTCAATCACACTTCAAAAATTGAGGGGAAAATCAAGAAAATCTATGACAAGAAGACCAAAGCTGATGATTTCAAAGTAGGAGACGTTGTTCTTCGATGGGATGCTTGGAATGAAGACAAATTTAAGCACCATAAGTTTGATCATCTATGGAAAGGTCCATATTACAACATTCAGAGGTAATAAGGAATTTTTATTAGAATATCTCGTTGGGTAGGAAATTCTGGGAGGACTGATGAATGGTAGGTTCCTCAAACATTACCTTACATAAGCTTGAAGAAAAAGATTCACTTTCATTGTAAATATCACTTTTATTTGTTGTCGAGAATAAGAAGCTATTGTAGAAGTTTGAAGCCTGAGGAGAAAGCCATGAGACTTCTATGATCAGCTGATATTTTTCTTTCAAATTTTTCAAAAAGTCTAGTCAGTTTTTTTTAGTCAAAGTCATTTTCACTTAAACATTTCAGTTTGTCAAATTTTTTTTTTAGTTTTCAGTTTGACTCCATTTCCAAATGGATGAGGCTACCTAATATACGGTGTTCTTAACATCTCCTGAAGGAGCTACCATCCCCAGCTAGAGCCAATGTTAGTGTCCAATATCCAATGATAAAAAATACTCTTTTCAGGTTTACGTAGTAGTGGTCCTAGGTCAAAATTTTATATTTTCAAGTCAGCTTTCAAATAAAATTTTGTTTGTTGAATATCTCTAGGTCCAAAATGCTACTCCCTCCACTCTATTCATGGTCATTATCATTTCAGAGGGCATGTCCTCCATTATCTTCTAGAGTCTTAGGTCAGTCACCATCCTTTCACCTAGGCCAGTGTCTAGGTGTCTTTTGTTTCGCCACAATAAATGTGCAAATTATGTCATAAAGAAGGTGAAAAAAGAGTCATTTTCACCATACAAGTTATCTTCAAATGGAGTTAGAATAGCTAGGAAAATAAAGCAAGACAATATGTCTTCTCTCAAATCTTGTTATATTGTCAAATTTTTCAAAAAAGCAATTTTTTTCTCAAAGATCATGATTTCACTAAAAGACAAAAAAGGTGCTTTATGATGTTATAAAGAGAAAAAGTCACTTCCTCAACTCATTTCATCCTCTCTTGTTAGATAGAGATCCTCTCTCACCTTCTAAATACTATAAAACTGCCAAAGGTGGAATAAAAGCAAAGAAATTTGTGAGCAAACTTATTCTGCTATGCTTCTAGAAGGCAACGCGACATTTCTGAGTACTGGCATGACGTTTATGGGTGTTGGTGCTACGTTTCTACCACTGCGCTACGCTTCTGCCAAAGGTGATACGCTTTTGGGTTTTAGCCTCCAAGTCAACCACTAAAGCTTCAAAACAAGTGCACAAAGCTTTTGAGGCCTCCTAATAAATAAGTGGACACTCTCAATACCCTCCTCAAGTCAATTCATCAACATATGAGTGATTTCTCTCCTTAGGGTTTTTGATCCACTGCTTTTTTAGTGCCTTTCATTCTTGATTGGTTTCAGCTATTTAAAACCCTCATCCCACCATCTAAGACCTTCATACATCTTCCACAGACCCTACCCTCTGTGTCTGTCACAGCCCTATTTACCATTATTTCCATCAAAACCCTAATTTCCCACTATATTTCCACAAGAAAACTAGGAAATCCATGTTTTTTCACATTTTGGTCAATCTCCTCATACCTATTTCAAGAAATTTCACTAGTAGCCTAAAGCTAACACATTACCCTACCTCCTCAATTTTTGGGGCAATTTTCCTTAGCTTCCTTACACCTCATCTCAGCCCCTAAAGTCACCCTATCCCTATCCCTTGTTTTCCCAAAATTCACTTTCCCTACCCACTCCATCTAGCTAGGGTTTTATCCTGTTCACAAGAACTATGGAGGGATTAAATAAGGTTCACAATGGAGGCCACCATTCCAAGTTTGAGCCATCCACTTTGCAAGAACTCAATGCTTCCCCTTATGCCAAGAGATGTTTTGAAAACAGTGGTTGTTTGAGGTTTTGTGAGAGAATCATGGAGGTAGGCTGTCATACTCAATTGACTAGCCTTTTTTCCACTAACTTCAGCAAAGGAAAGGCCATCATAGCAGGCATTGAATTCACTTTATCAACATATTCCATCACTTCAGCAACAAGTATTCCAAAAAAAGGAGAAGTATGGTTCAAAGGCATGGAATTGGACCTTGAGAACTACCTAATGTTCCTAAAACCTCATTGCAGAGATGAACCTTAGCATGTTTTTCCTTTCTGACATTTACTTGATAAGTATGCCCCATTGATGAAGCTAATCATGAAATATTTTACATGCGAAGGGATATTTTCAAAACTGTACCAATATCATGTCAGGTTACTAATGCACTTCACAGCCACCAAATCACTCAATTTGTCTAACTATTTATTCAGGAGTTTGGTCAAAATGGCGAAAAAGGTATAGAGAAAAGGTAAAAATCATCATCATAGTTTGTTCCACCATGGTTTGGTCAAGATGGTTGTTTTGCAACAACTCTCAGCAAACAATATGACTTGGGAAACTTTCATGGGGAAAGTAGCATCAATGCCTGCTACTAGTCCACCTATTGTTCGTAGCACATCATCAGCATCAACACAGCCAAAGGAGGTTGGATCTTCAAGCAGGCAAGCAGAGGTTTCAAAAGCGCCTAGGGTTGAGATCACTCAAACCTATGAGAAGGGTAAGAGGATGGTTTTTTCTCCTAAGACCATCAAAGGTGTACTTGCAACTGAAGCTACACCTCAGCAAAGACAAACAGTAGAGAAACCACCTATTCATGATGGTGAGTCACCATTGTAGGAGCATGAAGAAAAAGCACCCCTAGAGGTTGACATGGCAGAGCATGTGAAGGAAAATTCAACTAAGGAAATCATAAAGGAAAAATATTCATATACAGCATAGTTGAGGGAGATTTTCTCAATGGAAAATTTTTCAGATCATATTCTTATAGCAAGAGAATCTGAAGTTAAAAGTGAAACAACTCCTCTAAGACAAGCCAAAGGTGCATATTTAGGAAGACAAAGGTAAAGGCAAAGAACTGGTGGATTATTATCAGTTTGAGGATACAAAATTTGATACAAAATCAAGGATACCAAGGACAAGAGGTCTCAAGAGGGCACTTGAGAAAGAAAAAGAATCAGCTCCTCCATCAGGTTGCCAAATTTTTGATGAATTAATTGTTGTTGAAATCAATAAAGAGAGAGAGTATTGGCTTGATGGGGTGAATGGAAATCTTGAGAAGCTTTTGAAGAAAGCCAAAAAGAACAATGACCTCTAGAGGCATATGGAAAACCATTATTGTGGCAGAAACAAAATCTCCCAAATCAGGCTGAAGTAATTGAAGAAAAAGCTCAAGGAAGCCCAAATGAATCTCAAGGAGAAGGATAACTTAGACCTACTTACTGAGGCATCCTTTTTTGTTTATCCTATCAACCATAGGTGTCATAAAACAAATTTTGAGAGATTTTGAGAATTTTAAGCATTTTTGGTGATTTTTTGGAAATTATGGAAATTTGGCTTTCATAGAAGCATCGCGACACTTTCTCTCAGGGCACTCAAAAGAATAATAGCTTATGTATTTGGATGGATTTTCACTTCTACATTCCCGATCAAGTCCTATTTTTTCATGGCACCTCTTGATTGTGGATAAAAATCCAAAAAACTGCCTCTTTTTCATGTTTCTGCTAGTGATTCTAACCAACCACGGCGCTTCTGGAGTGAGGTTGGGAGAATCAAGTTTTGAAGCTCTTTCCGTGGGTGTTTTCTCAGTTTTGAAGGTGCATTGGAAAGTAGACACATAAGGATACCTAGCCCAACCTTCGTACTTGAAAAAATATGTTTTAAAGTGGGTCAAATTCACCTCTAAACAGGCGCGACGTTTCTGTAAATGGCGCTATATTTCTGCATTGGATTCCCTTTGGACAGTCATCAAGCCAAGAAAACTTCAGAATTCGAAGCTAATCTATCCCATGAGGTTTCATTTGAGTAATTGAGTTTTTTTTTCCTCTTATGATGAGGAAATATGTATTTAAATGAAGGAGACACACACTCCTAGTATTTAGCTGAATTTGAGGGAATAGTTTCTAACTTCCCTAGATTCTAGGAGGTGACTCATATGATGTAATTATGATGCTTTTTGGATAGTATTTCGACCCTATGAGGTGTCATGACACTTATTTCCTATATGTAGTCCAACTCAAGCCATTTGAAGGGTTGGATAGTTGTTATTTGGAGTGGAGCTATTGTACAAGCCTTTGTTTTTAATGAAATCAAAGACAGTATTGCAGACATAGTGTTGAGACTCTAGTGGTATGCCTTTAAGAATTTTTTTTTCTCCATAAACTTATCAATTTGAATGTTATGTTATCCTTCTTTTTCATATATTCTTATGTATGTTAATATATCAGGATATAGAGAGAATGCATGCCTTCCATCCTCTGTTTTTTTAAGATTTACATGAACATGTCTCTGCTCTTCTGATGAATGAATTCATTTTAATGCACATTCTGAGTCTCTCTCTATTCACCCTATACACAAATTACAAATTTAATCATGTTCCTAAGCTTACCTACCTGGCCTCATCCTTACCTCTACAATCTAACCTTTGAAATTTGACCTTAACCCTAGACCTAGTTCCTTAACTGTCATTCTTATCTAGCAAAACTTTAAAAAAACGAAAACCCTAATCTACTGAGCATCATAACTAGCCCAATAGCATTATATCCAATCATCTCTTTGGCTGCAAAGTGACATTGAGAGAGCCCTCTCTATTTTTGGTAGGGCTAGCTACCTAACCTAAAGGTTGGTTTGTGGTTACCTTCCTTCAGTTCCATTCTCAGCCTTGGGAAGTGGGGGGAAGTGATAACAGCTAGAGGACTCTTAGCTCTTGTATTAGACATTTCTTACTTTCATATATTATGTACAACACTGGTTATGAAATAAAATGAGCATCTGGTTTCTTCTCCACTGAGTTAGTTTCAGGGACCTGAGCTCGTGGGTTAGGGCCCAATCCATTGGCCTCACTCTCTCTTATGTACTTGTGTTTTCTCTTATGTTGCAGTAGTTAATCTCTTTCATTTCCTGTTTGGTAGCATAGAGAACCTCAAAATTGTGTGCTAAGCCTCCCTCTCTCACCTCTTCAATTGGAGATTGAGGAGGAATGTCTTCACCACATACCAAAATCTCTTTTATTTTATGAGTCCTTGGAAAATTTATATTGTTTACTTTGATTATCATGAACATGTGGTAGATGCAGAGGTAGATTTTTGTTTTTGTTGCATAAGTAGGTTTATTTAAATTCAACTCATATTTTCCACCATTGTTATGATAAACATGTCAATAATTAATGCATGAACGTGTAGTGTGATTGTAGGTTTGAATGGAGCAATAGATGAGGACCCCTTCAGCACCATCAACTTCAGTCTTCACCCTCCATCAACCACCTTCCATCCAAGTCACATTCGGCCATGTTGTTGGAAAACACCATCACATCATCGAGAGCCATCTTGTAGGTGCAAGACATGCTTTGTGGAGATTTATGAGCTTGGTCAAGGGGTTGGATATCCTCCATCCACCTAGATCTACCTTCACCCCACCTCTCCAAACCTTTTCCTCACCATTTCTAGCCTCAAACTCCACATGGCCTTTTTCTTGTAGCTTTTTAGGACATCGTGTAGCACTATAGGAAATATTGTAGAAGCTTCTTGTACCAATGCCAACCACTCTCTCCTTCAGTCGAAAATCACTCTTTCACCTCATCTAAGCCTAGCCAAGCCACCAACAGACCTTCAACCCTGAACCTTTGGGCCAGGGACCCTCTTATACCACCTCAGCACCTCCTTCTTTTGCTGCAAAACATAGTCATTTAAAAGTGTGAATTGCTCATTGCTAGATGCATAATTAAACACAATAGTTAATCATAAGATAGATAGGATTCAATTAGTCATTTGGTTCAATATGTGTGCTCTATATTAGTTTCCCTTTCTACAGTTCAATTCAAAAATTTAGATTATGAATGCCACTTAGTGTAATTTCCTTTCTTGCAACAGCTTAAGTGTGAATTTATCTTTATTGCACATAACTAGATGAATCAGTGTGATATAGAGTAGTTTCTTTCTCTATTGATAGTGTAATGGTCATGATTTATTTCCAATATTAGATTACACTCAGAAGTGTGACAGACTTCCTTTCCTAGAAGTAACCCTAGCAGTAGCACCTCATTGTAGAACTTAGAAGAGGATGGCATGAGTAGAACTCATCTGATGTGCATATAGAACTCTCACCTCCAGGTTTGTATGAACCTCGGGTTGATAAAGTAAAGTTGAGTAGCCTCCAGGAGTTGCAGCACTCTTGGTCTCCCTTGAAGAAGTTTTTTAAAGAAGTGTTATGGTAGCAAGTCATCTCAAGAAGGGAATCAAGTCATTGTGGAATCTCCTATTTATCAAGAATGATATGAAAAAGACATCTACAAATGATGAAAGAATATTCTCAACACTTACTGGCACATTTGAAGATGAGAACATTTAGGTAATCGACCTTGGAGCATCAATACATATGACTCATGAGAAAAAACAACTAAACACCCTATTAAGAGGAAAATCTTCTTACTCCTTTGAGCTTGGTGACAAGAAGAGCTATCATGTAAGAGGAAATTGATCAACCTGGTTGGAACTAGAGAATGGAGTAAATATTCATCTCAACAACATCCTATTTGTTCCAGGTTTTCAAAATAATCTACTTTACATTTCATGTCTAGAAGATAATGGGGATAGAGCCGTGTTAATTTTTAGTTACGAATGGTATGTTCTATGCTTAGCACTATTTACTTCAATGTTCCTTTAGCAACCCAATAACAATTTCTGATTATTTTTAGTAGAAATCACATTAACCATTAATCAAATTGACAGTAAATGCAAATAGAAGATAAAAACAATTGCAGAAGATAAGCCAAGACAAGAGAACACCAGATATGTTGGATGGAAGGGAAAAACCCCAATGTGGGGAAACAATTTGATGAATTCTTCTTATTATTATTCAATAGTTTGGCAAAGGGAGATAGTAAAAAATCCAATTTACTTTCCCAATACACAATCAAATCATCCCTGCCAATTTATGCAGTCAACTGCAGTCAAACTTCAGCCCTAACCAGAAAGTCAATGCTAGTCAAATCAACATCAAACCTTTCTCAATGCAACTCAGTATTCCTTGGTCAAACTCAGTCTGAAAAGGAGGTCAATTGCAGCCCAAAATAACTTGGTCAAACTCAGTCAAAGGAGAGAGAAAATCTACCAAAATTTGCTGCGATCAAATTTTAGTCAACCCTAAAGTCAATGTTAGTCAACATGCCCATAATTTCTGAGTTTTAGTGCCAGTCAATGAAGCCTCTCAAAATCATAATTTTGACCTTCAAAAAACAGTCAAACGAGGTCAAGAACAACTCCGTCAACGCTAGCCAACAATCTGAAATTTTGCTTGCAAGTTGTCCCAAAAATTCGTCATTCAGCCAAGTGTGTGAGAGACAGAGGATACCCAAGCTCTACAAACCAATCTGATGAAGAGAGAGAGAAGAATGTGTGAGTGATGGATGTCAAAATGATGTGTGAGGTCACTTCTATTTATACAATGCATTGTGGGTGAAGAGACACGTCTATTGGACTTCTTGATCCTACATTAACCTAAGGGCATAAATTCAAAATCACACTTCTGCTTATTCGAATGTGATGATATTTAGATCAATTTTGGTCCTCTCGAAAAGAGGAATTTAATGCAATCATCATCTACATCAAATGATTTATCCCAATGTGGAATTTGATCCTAGTTTCCAAGTTTAACACTCCCTCTCAACTAGGGAGAATTCCACCTGCCAATCCAACGGTTGTCACTGATCATCATGCCATACTATCGTTGTGTACCATATTTGTCATCTCTGCTCTACTATGCTATGCTGAACCATAAATTAATAATTAAGAATAATTAATTGAGAGTGAGTCACAAGACTGTGCCACTCTCCACTGACACAAGACAGTCCAGAGGTAAAAACTCAATTGATCCAATATCAAGTTGTTGAAAACCATGCATCCTAGACATAGGGAGTAGGGAAGTACATGATGCATCCTTCAGTAGTGTTATGGTCCATATCCTCGTTTCTGAACTCATTGGCCAGATGAAAGGTACTTCCCATGAGTCCCGAATTACATGGGTAGGATGTATGTTGGGGCATCGATAGGATAAGGTGAACCAATCATCCTGCTTATATGCCATAGGAGAAGGTGAACCACTTATCCTATGCATATGTCAGTCATAGGGGAAGGTGAACCACTCACCCTATATACATGTGTTAGCAATCGTAGGGGAAGGTGAACCACTCACCCTACACACATGTCAACCATCAAGGGGTATCACAGGGGAAGGTGAACCACTCACCCTGTACATAGCACACCACTAGGGAAAGGTGAACCACTCACCCTATGGTCACTCATAGCTCCAAGAAGTACCCCATGTCGCTAGGAGCTCCCATAGCTCAGTGTACAACACATGTGGGACCCTCATAGGAGGGTCTTTCCATGAATCCAAGTCTCTCACGGAAGGCTAAGAATTTAACCTTCCCCAAGAGCTTCGTGATAAATTTTGTTACCTGCTCATCAGTCCTGATGTGTTGGAGCCTTATTTCTCCCCGTTGTACCATATCTGGATAAAGTGGTACCTGATATCAATATGCTTGTATCGGTCATGGAACACGTGATCAGTCTATGAAAGGTGAATCCCACTTTGGTTGTCATAGTAGATCATGGTGGTATCTAGTACGTGCTCAAATATCTCACTAAAGAGCTTCCTCAACCAAACCACTTCACAACAGGCCATACTAGCAACAATGTATTCGACCTTAGCGGTGCTTAAAGTAACCATTTTTTGCTTCCTGCTCATCTAAGATATAGAATTAGACCCCAATGAGAAGAAAAATTTGTATGCGCTCTTACGATTAACCACACTGTCAACCCAGTCAACATCAGTATACCCATGTAGCCTAAAATTCACGACAGTGTATCTCAAACCATAGTTTATTGTGCCCCAGAGATATCTCAAGAGATTCTTGGCAACAATCCAATGAATGTGTTGAGGCTCGACCATAAATTGACTCAATGTATTTACAACAAAGCATATATCGGGACGAGAGTTTACCAACAACATCAAGGCCCCTACAAGTTGTCAATACTCAGAAGGATTTTCCAAATCGGGCCCAACAACACTTCCACATATATTCTTGAAGTTAAGTTCTATCGGAGTAGACATAGACTTGCATTCCACCATCCCACATCTATCAAGAAACTTCACAATATATTTTCCTTAAGAAGGAAAATCCCACCTAGATTTTTCCAAACCTCAAAGCCTAGGAAGTAGTGCATCAACCCTAGGTCCTTCATATTGAATTCGAAAACCAACTCCCTCTTGCATTGATAAATGAGAGGGTCTGCACCTGTCAGAAAGAGATCATCCACATAAAGTACCAGAATGAGAGGTCTATCCTTTTCAACCTTGAAGTATAAGTTCAGTCAGCTTCGCTCCTTGTAACCCCAACTTCATAAGACAGTTATCAATCCTCTCATACCAAGCCCTAGGGGATTTCTTCAACCCAAAGAGGTCTTTCTTAAACCTGCATACATGTGTATTTCGATCTTGAACTTTGAACTCCTTGGGTTTCTCTACATAGACTTCCTCCTTAAGCGAGGCATTCAAGAAGTCATTTTTGACATCCATTTGGTGTAGGATCCATCCTTGAGAGGTAGCAAGAGCGATGATAGAACAGATAATGGTGTATCAAGAAATTGATGCAAAAATATCGCCATATTCCACTCCTTCCTTTTGAGTGAAGCATCGAGCAACGAACTTGGCCTTGAAATTCTCAGCACTTCCATCAACTCCATTTTTTATTTTGTAAATCCATTTTGAAGTGACCACATAATTGTCCTTGGGTCTAGGAACCACATCACATACATCATTCTTCGTGATCTATTCATATTCCTCACTCATCGCATCCTTTCATACTTGGTGCTTCACGACTTCTTCAAAATTAAATGGATCAGATTGAATAATGGTACTCATAGTAGCTAAGTACCCTTGGTACCTGTTCGAATTCTTACTTTCACCAAATGTCCCTCTTGGAGAAATATGCCTTTCAGCATCTTCGAGAGTGTCTTTGAGACATAAAGGTATTTTCCTTGAGGTAGAGGGTTCACCAAGAGGTGGATCAATGGGATAGATTAGGCCTTCAACATCAGGAATCGAATCATCAGACGAAGATTCATCCAGCTTCCTTGCATCATCATTATTATCCTTCCTTGGGATAGGAAGATCTGTAGCCTTCCCAAGGGAATAATCTTCATCGAAGGTGACATATTATATTTGACTAGGCATGTAGATTATATATGCCTTTGAAGTTTCACTATAGCCCACAAATGTTCCTTTCTTCCTAGATGCACCTAGCTTGTTTCTTTTCTCTTTCAACACATAAAAATACATGAGACAACCAAAAATTCTAAAATGATAAACATCAGGTTTCTTATCAGTTTAAACTTCTTCGATGTCTTAAACTCCAATGCTTGATGTGGGAATCTATTTTGAACATACACGACAATGTTGGCAGTTTCTCCCCATAAGAACTTCGGTAGGCCTTGTTCATGAAGCATGGCACAAGTAGCTTTTATGATTGTTCGATTCCTCCTTTCGAAAACTCCATTTTTCTCAGGAGTATATGCAGTAGTGGTCTCCCTCTTAATTCCAACTTCTCTACAATAACCATTGAATTCATTTGACTCATATTTGGATCCATTATCAGTCCTCAATATTTTGATCTTCTTCCTTGTTTGATTTTCAACCAAGGCTTTGAAATAGTGGAACCATTTGAACACTTCATCCCTATTCTTTGAGAAATAGGTCCATGTTTTGCGAGAGAAGTCATCCACAAAAATAGCATAGTAAAAGTATCCTCCCAAAGATGTTACGAGCAACATACCAGATAGATCATAATGGACCAATTGAATAATGTCGATGGTTTGACTCTCACTTGAGGGGAATGGTCCCCTTGTAAGTTTTCCAGATGCACAACCCTGACAAACACCTTCATTATCTATGTTAAATTCAGGCATACCTGTGATCATCTTCCTTGCATTAGGTAAGGCAATGAAGGTGAGCAAACCTTTGATGCCATAATTCAGATTGAAGAGAAGTGTAACAAGTCATAGCTCCCAAAGTAATTCCTCCAACCTGATAAATACATTCAACCCTAAATCCAACTGTAAATGCGTCTTTTGGGTTCCTTTGCCAAATTTTCACCTTCCCATCAAAGAATGATACCTTGAATCCTTTGTCTTCCATCGCAGAAATATATAACAAGTTCTTTTTCAAATCAAGTACATACAATACATCTTATAGATGAAGGATTTGGCCTTGATTCAAGTGAAGATTGACAATCCCTATCCCTTTGATGGGGTAGGTGGCATTGTCTCCAAGTATGATATCCAAATTAGTATTATTTTCAATCAAATTAGAGAGGTCCTCCTTGTACCCAGTGAATTTCCTTGAGGAACCACTATCAATCAACCAATAATCCAAAGTGTCCAGAGGAGAGGCATTAGTGAGGGCAGAAATAAGATAAATTATTTTTGCTTTCTACAACTTTAGTTTACTCATACCTGGAGTTTCTCAACCTTTTAGGAGGTCGACCATTTCCATATCATGCAGCGAGAGCATTCCTCTTTCCTTTGTCGTTGAACCTGTTATTCCTTTGATTGCGGCCATTGCCCTTGAAATTGTTGCGATTGTAATGTTTTCATAATCCCGTGGTGTATCCTTCTCATGAGGACACTCTCTAGCATAGTGGCCAAACCTATTACAATTTAAGCATCTTCCCTTTCTTCCTTATTTGAATCGATGCTTGAATCCTTGATCTTGTTTCTTTGAACCAACATGTTTCTTCCTCTTCACATGAGTGGAGAATGCAGTGGAATCATTTCCATTTGATTTCTTTTCTCTCTCCATCATCCTCGTATCTTCTTGAGTGCATCTATTCTAAATAATTCGTTGAAGCCAGGAATCATGTCATTGTTAAGAATAGTGGTATTAAACACATCCCAAGCTCGTGGGAGACCTCCAAGAGAAATAAGAGTGAGTTCCCTGTCAGCAACAACTCTCCAATAGATAGAAGATCATTCTCGATTTCGGTAATCCTCATAAAGTAGGATTATATAGACTCTCCTTTATCCATCTTGATGTCCTCCAACTTGTTCTTGAGAAAGAGGATTTGGTTTTCATTGTTTGCTTTGAATTTCACAACCAACTTGTCATGCATCTCCTTAGATGTTCCCAAATCAGAAATGTAAGCAACCAAATGTTTTTGAATGGAGTCTCTGATGATATTATTATCTTTAACTTCACCTTTCTTATACTTTGTCTTAGTGGCAACAGGTGCATTTGAAGGAGGCTCCACAACTTTTCCCTGCACATAGTCCATGACATCATTTTCTTCCAAATTCAATTCCAAAGACATCTTCCAAGCATGATAATCATATTATCATTGAGTTTATCCTCAGATTTGAAGTAAGATGAGGAAGCCATTGAGGCTTTTTCCTTTTCTATCAGATCTTAGTGATTGCTTTTCCCTCTCTTGCTTGGGCTTTGTCTTCACCTGCGCTCTGATTCCATGTTAAATTTTAGTTACCAATGGTATGTTATATGCTTAGCACAGTTTACTTCAATGTTCCTTTAGTAGCCCAATCACATTAACCATTAATCACATTGATAGTAAATGCAGATAGAAAATAAAAATAATTTCAAAAGACAAGAGAACACTGGATATGGCGGATGCCAGGGAAAAACTCCAATGTGGGGAAACCATTTAATCAATTATTCTTATTATTATTCAATAGTTTAGTAGAGAGAGAGAGAGAGAGTACACAAATCAAATTTAATTGCCAAATACACATTCAAATCATCCCTGTCAAATTTTGTAGTCTACTGGAGTCAAACTTCAACCCTAACTAGAAAGTCAACGTTGGTCAAATCAACAACAAGCCTTCCTCAATGTAGCTCAGTCTTCCTTGATAAAAATGGGCTTGAACAGGAGGTCAAATGCAGCCCAAAATAACTCAGTCAAACTCGGTTAAAGGAAAGATAAAATATGCTGCAATTTTCTGCGGTCAAACTATAGTCAACACTGGTAAACATGCCCATAATTTCTCGGTTTTAGTGCCAGTCAATGCGGCCTATCAAAATCAAAATTTTTAACTTCAAAACGAATTCAAACGAGGTCAAGAACAACTCGGTCAACATGTTGAAGAATGTAACTAGGTTTGATCTTCATAAATTGTACTTGAGTCAATACTTATTGTAATTGTCAAAATAATAAAGAAAATAATTTTATATTATTATTGAATGAATTATTAAAGCATGGGTTTCATGCTCTAGTCATATTTATTTTAGGTCAAAGTCCCTATTGTGGAATTCTAGGTCTTATTTTGAGTCCATAGGTTTATTGTAGATTTAAATTGATCCATATTGGGCTTTTGAATCATGCAATTAGGTTAAGTATTGAGTAAAGCATAATTTATGAAGCCTCCACACCAAGTCGGCCTAAAGCTTATCAATTCAGCCTCAACTTAAGGAATTTGAACCCATCAGAATCCTATATATACAGTGGAATCGAACTCACTTGGAGACATCAATCTGCATTCTGAGCTATAGTTTGGGAGATCGAAGTTCTCAGAGTTTTGTTGTTGCAGTTGCTGCGACAGTTGCTGTCAGGTTGCTACTGCTAAGTGAAGGAGAAGTAGAAGGTGATTCTGTTGGATGATGTAGCTTGGAGAAGTTGTATTGGGCCTAAATCGAAGTCTTGGAAGCTAGATCAAAGAATTTACCTCAATATCAAAGTCTCAAGAAGCAAGGTTGAAGTTCCAATGTTGTTGCTTTCAGATTAAGGAAGGATCACCAGTGAGCCCTGATATTGCACCAAGAGTGCTACAACCCCCAGAGGCTACTCTACTTTACTTTATCAACCCAAGGTTCGTAAAAACTTGGAGGTGAAAATGCTATATACACAACAGATGCATTCCACTCATGCCATCCTCTTCTTAGTCCTACGAAGGGGTGCTACTATTAGGGCTACTTCTAGGGGATGAAGTCTATCACACTTTTGAATGAAACCTAAGATTGTAAATAACTCAAGACCTTTACTCTATGAGCAAGAAAGAAACTAGTTTAAAGCATAAGGATACACCTAGCTATTTGCAAGAAAGGAAATCCACAATTAGGCTAAAGCAAGAAATAGTGTTAAACTAAGTGGAATTCATAAAGTAAATTGTTGAATTAAACTTGCAGAAAGAGAAGTTTATCTAAGTACACATTGTTGGGCCAAATGGATAATTAACCTCTAAATACTTCATGCTTGAATACTATGTTTTAAGAATTCATATATTCATGAGCTAACTATGCTTGTAAATACTCTGTTTTGCAGCAAAAGAAGGAGGAGCTGAGGTGGCTTAAGAAGGTCTTGGACTCATGGATTCAGATGTGAAGGTGTCTTGGAGGTTGTGTCAGGTCTAGGTGAGGTGAGAGATGGTTTCTAGGTTGAAGAAGTGGTTGACTAGCGCTACTACAGGGTCTGCTACAGGGTTTCCTATAGTGCTACAGGATGTCCTAAAACGCTACAAGAAACGGGCAGAGGGTATTTTGAGGCCAAAGATGATGAGGAAAGGGGTAGGAAAGGTGGGATGAAGGTGGAATTACATGGATTTTAGGTGGCCAACCCCTTGGCCAAGATCATAAACTATTTCAAAGCATGTCTTGCACCTCCAGTGTAGCTCTCAGTGTTGTGGTGAAGATCTCAAAAAAATAGGGCTGAAGGTGAATTTGTTGAAAGTAGGTTGGTGGATGGTGGAAACCGAAGCTAGGGATGCTGGTGGAGTCCTCATCTACTGCTCTACTCAAACCTACAAGAAAAATATCCATTCATGCAATTAACATTGACAAATCTATGATGAAAATAGTGGAAAAGGTGAGTTGAATTTAATAAGAAAACCTACCTATACATTTGAATCAGAAACCTAACTCAACATTCATAACATGTTCATGATAAATACATCAACCTATCTATCCTTGACAAGAAATCATAAACTTAAAGAAATTTTGGGTTTGTGGTGAAGATCTACCCTCCTCAAGCTCCAATGAAAGAGGTGAGAGAGGGAGGCTTTGACACACATCTTTGGAGTTTTATATGCTACTATACCATGATCTACAAGAGCCTCACTACAACAACATGAAATGGAAGAAAACTAAACACATCAAAATGAAATGTAAGCAAACTAACTACAACACATGAAATAAACTAGCTACAATAGCATGTAAAGTAAACATAAATACACTAGAGAGAACGAGGCCAATGGATTGGGCCCTAACCCACAAGCTCAGCTCTCTGAAACTAAATCAGTGAAGGATAAACTGAATACTCATTTTATTGTAGAAATAGTCTCATTACATAACCATGAAAGTCACAAAAGTATATTACAAGAGCTAAGAGTCTCCTAGCTATTTCCAAAATTCGAATCCTAATGAGCTATTTCTCTTCCCTATTTAAACTAAAGGGTAGCTACCAACAACTCCCTAAAAAGTAGGTGATTTGTCCCCTTTGACTACAAGAGAAGTGGAGCTTTGGTTCACTTGGCCTTCCACTTGCTTGGTTGCCTTTGATTTCAAGTTGCTGGAGGGAATCTCGAGGATCCTTTGGTTGCCTTTGGGAGTTAAGGAAGTGGTTAACCCCGCTATAATCTCTCCTTGGTGTCTATTCCGAGCTTTGATTGCATAGTCTTCAACAAAAATGGCATATCTTCGTGATTATCCTGCATTTAAACCATATTAGGCATTCAAAGTATGATAAGCCTTAATCACCATCTACACTAAGCAACATATGACCATAATTTAATTAAATGTGAGAAATAGAGACTAGCAAGGCTAAAATGGTGACAATTAACCCCTCAAATGATATCTAATGATGGTGCTCATCATTACCCCCCTACCAAATGGTTGCTCGTCCTCTAAGCAACTTAGTCTTCCTTCCTCATCTCTTTTAGTGCCTTAGTGGCCCCTCTGACATCCCAAGGAAGAAGTGAAGGAGTTCCCTCAAGAGGGTAGAATCCAACATTCTTTTCTGGATCTTCCCATTCTTTATCTTCCTCAGCTCAGTCTTTCCTTTCACCCAGTCCCAACAGCAAAGGTGGACTGAGTTTCAAGCCAAGCCATTAGATCTTCATTGTCTGCATAGCCCTCTTGTACAATGGTGCCCTCTCTAGGGAATTTCTCAATCTCTCTGGGGTATGATATTCCATGTTTCCGAGACTAAGGGGGATGCCATTCCATCTTCTTTGACTTGCCATTACACATTCATGTCCCAACAATCTAGAAACGTCATCAAAATGTGCAATGTCTTATGCTTGGGTGTTGAGGTACTTGTCTGCAAGGTTGGCACCATTTTATATCATGAGGTGATTGTTAATGATTCCCATAGGGCTGAATAGTTATGCCCTTATGTGTAGAGGGTCTATGTTTTCTCTTCTCATAACCCTTTTTACTTCCTCTACCCTTGCCTCCTCATTTACCATCCAAGAGGCCAAGGCCATCAACTGCATGTCCCCCAACCTAGGGTTAGGGTCCCAAATATGTAAATCAGTCATAAAAAGATTGTTCATATAAAATTATGCCAACTTGGCCTTGTCTCCTATACTAGGCTAATTACAAAAGCTAATAACCTGCCTGCAGTTTTGAAAAAGCAATGATCCACGAGATGCTAGTGTCTTAATCTGAAATTGTAGCCACTAACCTTTTAGGTAGATGGCATAGGAGTTTGAAGGATGTATATGTTGGATTGCCTCCATGAACAAATCTACCATGGTGGCAATATGTTTTTCCTTTTACTGGAGATGGCTTTGTAACCTTGCATTTTATGCCTGTGTTTCTTAAAGCTGCTCCTTTAACATGGTTTCTTTGAGTTTGACATTAGCTAAATTCCTCCCCATTTCAATGACCTTTTCTTCCATGATTCCTATATCATGCATACCTTTTGTTTTTGCAATTTGCATCCAATGATGTGTGTGTGATCTTTCTTGCTCTGGCTGATAAAATAGGGGGACTACAAGCTTTGATGAATCATTCTTCCTCCTTCAATAAATGTATAGTAGGAACTCAGATTTGGGTGAGGGCTAGGGTGTGAAATTGCTGAGATTTATTTAGGGACATATTTTGGGGAGTTAGGCTCCTCCTTTTGTTCCTTCTCCTCCTTACCTTTGGCATCCTACCCTTCAAAGTGTGCCTATTTTTCAACATCCTGGGCCTCTTTCCCTTCCAAGGGTGCCTTATCTCCCTCCCCCATGATTTTCTTCTCTATTTGTGGCACTGGTGCAGTTTCCTGTAGCACGGATAGAGTTTCCTGAAGCAAACCCTCCTTTGCTTATTATTTCTTATTTTCTGCCTCTTGAGAGTCTGTGGGGGTTGGTACATGTTTAAGGGATGTCAGCCTTGAATAATTTCTCCTTCTATAGGTCACAGATGTCCTCTCAAGTGAGGTGACCTCTTGAACTTTCCCTTCTTCTAAGCTTATCTCCTCTTCCTTTTTAGGTGACTCCTAAATTTTTATAGGGCTTTTGGTTGGAGTCTTTGGCTTCCCTTGCTTTACCTTGGTACTCTTTCTAGTTCTGAAGTACATGGGGGTTTGTCCTTTTGTTTTGGCCTTCACTGGTGTGCTTAAAGTGGCTAAGGTAGCAGCCACTTCTTTCTCTGATATTTCTGGTGAAATGTTGGTCTGTTGGGCAGAGGTATCAATGCCCATCATAGGATCTGTTATCAATCAGGTTTTCCTAGAAGTTGTGTAAGAGGAAAGTATACCCGAGGTAACCACAAACCAACCTTTTAGATGCAGAATCTAGCCAATCTGCATCCAGAGAGGGCTCTCTCTTTATGATTTATCTTTGTTTTTAGAAGGTTTTAGGCTAGTTATAGATTCAAAGTTTGTTTTGGGAAAATGGTGGAATCCACAAACTAAGGGCAAGGTTGAGGGTTTTCAGTCCATTGGGCTATCGAGTCAAAGGATGGCTTTACTGGATTTCTATTCTACGCACAAGATGGTATTACAGGGCAAGATAGCTAGACAGAGAACAATCCTTAAAATTTAAAGTGGATGGATGGTCTTGAAGGGATGAAAGGCAGCTAAGAATCTTTCACCATATTCAAGAGAAAGAAGAGAAATGACTACAAGCAAAGAGCAATGATGGATTCTTTGTTACAGTAATCAACAATGTTTAAATCAGCAAAACATGAGCAATTAAGAATTCATGCTTATAACTAATCCAGAAGAAAACATCAAGAATAATCACATTTGAAAACAAAGTACAATTAAGCAAATTCTGTTTCAATCTTTTATGTAAACTATTCAGAAACGGATATGATGATAGCATAAACTAATATAAAATTTAAACACAAGGGTTTGAAAACTTATTGAACTGAAGTCCAACACATGAATCCTGCAACAAGTCCAGTGCTTCAAAACGTCATCCAGTAAGCCACAAGTAAATTTGTCCAAAAGATTTTTATTCCGAAAACCTCAATGTTACAGCAGAGTAATAGAATCCACCCTCAACACTCTCTTTGAGGGTTTATTTATACAAATTCTAAACTAAAATATCTTGAAACAAATATCAAAATTGGTTCACAAATCTCTCCAACTATTTACATAAATAGAACTAAAGTAAAGGACACTCAAACTATTTGGCACTATTTTTGATGGATAAGTGATGACAAAGAGGAGAATTCGAATTTGATCCAACTCTTATTTGATGATGAGGCATCCAAGTCACTAACTGCTTCCTTTCTTTGTGCAATCTGCTCCAACAATTCTGCAAACTTAGGGTCCAATGATATCTTCGTATTTATCAATCCGTAATAGATATGTAAAAAGTGAAAGAGGTTATTGTGGATTAATATGTTGGTGAGATAAACCTCTTTCAGTTTCCTAAAATTCCTCTCCAGCTGTGCATAATATTCTCTGTAAAAAATATGTGTAAAACAGAGTTTTACAGAGTCTGAAAAATAGCCTCTAAAGATGTGCATGTATCTCTCATTCTGAAATCACTGTGCAAAAAGTGAGATAGGTTTTTGTAGATGGGTCCCTTAGGAACAAAAACCTCCTTCCGTTTTGTAAAATGTATTTCTAATTGGCCACAATATTCTCTGCAAAATGATGACTTGACTGTAATTTTCTGCAAAAAGTGCTTTCCAACTTTGTTTAATATTTCCAAAACCATAATAGCTGTTAGAAAAGTGAGAGAGGTTTTTGTAGATGGTACTCTTAAGAAAATAAGCCTCCTTCAGTTTTTCAAAATTCATCTTTGATTGATCACAATAGTTTCTGCAAAACTATGACTAAAACATGCAATTTCTGCAAAAATGTTCCTTCTTGTTGTGTTTTTCATCTTTTTACTTTTTTGCTCTTTTGACTGTTTTACTTTCACTTTTAGAAAAAATTCACTATTGGTGAAATTTATTTTCATCTCTTTTTACCATTTTACTGCCTCTGTAATTACTTTTACTGTTTTACCTTTGACTGCTCTGTAACTTCATTTTAACTTGCACTCCGACTTTTACCTGATACACTTTAACCACTGATACTCTTTAACTGTTATGCTTTTCCTATCCCTGTAATTTCTCATTTCACTTTTACCATTCACTGGGAAAATTTCATCATTCTAATCCCTCTCTGACTTTGTATACAAACTGTTTGTTGAATGAAGATATTGAATTAAAATCTGAGAATTTGGAGTAAACAATTTTGTCAACTAGTATTGAAATTGTTGGTCCAAATCCATATTCTGATGGTACCCTGCTAAAATCAAACAATTTGTTAATGAAATCCAGGTCTCTATGAGGAGCGTTCAATGGAGTGATATTAAGAGCTGCCGGGACCTCCATTTTGGTTCTTGTGGATTCAAAATGGAGGTTTTCGTTTTTTCTTACAGACCGGACGGGATATCTGAAAAAGGAGGAAATTGGAACAAATGGCAGGTTTGGGAAGCAAATTCACAGGTTTTAAATCTTCAATGAGGACTCAGAGAGGACTTTTGACCACTTTTTCAGAGAAAAAACACAGGAAACTAAGCTTAACTTGCAGTCGGGGCGCGGAATGATAAATACATGTTTTTTAATGGAAACTGGTTCTTCAACAGGTAATGAACAATGGCGGGGACGTTCTTCAATACTGGCGCAGCGGAATTTCGGAGTAATTTGGTGTATTTGCAGTGAAATTTGAAAATTGCAGCGGGAGCTTAGTCTCTTTCGGAAACTAAAAATAACTGAAAAAACGCGAAAATGGCTTATTTACAAGTCAAAAGGGTTTTTGTCGTTTTCGAGGTGATGACGTCATTTTGGCGTACGGGGTGACGTAAGGGAGTGGGACCGGCGGTATGCGGTAAGCGGTAAGCGGTAAGCCCGCACCGCTTTTGGACGAGGGCGGTAAAAAACGCGATGGCAGCGATTCCACAGGACGCTTGCCACGTGGAATGATGACTTTTCAGAAACCGCCCATCCCCCGCTGGTTAACACGCTGGCAAGGGATGGGCAGCGGGATTGATGATCGTCGTTGATCTACGGACGAATGATCCAACGGCTGAAAGGACGGGGAACTTGTGCGATTTCAAAGGTGGGCCAGTCGGGGTTTTAAACAGGTTTTAATGTGATATTTGATTACCCCGGGGAAAAGTTAATAGGCGGAAATGGTTGTTAATTAGTCCAAATGATTAATTAACCCCATGAAATTATGAAATGGATTGCGACGGAGCTTGGCCAGGTGGAATGCCACGTGGACGGAACACGGTGGCGTAGACTTTCGCAAAGTTTATTGATATGTTTTGGTATTAAACATACTTATCGTATGTCTAAAGCTTTTTTATATATATTTTTATTATATGGTAAATTAATCAATACATAACTAATTCACCATAGGGCGGGGATTAATGGTATAACGATATATTTCACCAAAGGGTTTATAAAGCGGGGTTTTATTTTCAATGTGCGGGAATATATACTTTGGTAAAACATTATAATAAAGGATTTTGGGGATATTTATTAGAAAATGGAGTTATATACTTAGGAAAAGGGATTTCACTAGGGATTTAATATAGTAGAATTAAATGTTAATATGGCAAAGGACAAAGAAAATCAAAACATCTTTGTACATCTAAGAAAGTGATAACTTTGTGAAGTAAATTACAACATTTTATCTTCAACACTTAACTTAGAATAACAAGTTGTTTTGAGGAATTTTATGGAATGTTGCATCAGTTTCCTAAGTAAAATAGGATTTTACTTAGGAAAAAGTTAAAGATGGAAGATAATCAATGATGGATTATTTCAAGTGCTTAGGTCTTTTGATCATTAGGCCGAGGGTCCGGTCCCTCCAGAAGTCAAGGAAATGCCTTGAGCCCCTTTGATCTCAAATTACCTTAGTACTTTTGGGGAAATTAGTAAAACTCTTGAGGGGGAAAAATGATGAGGGAGGTTAATGAATTTAACTTTGCTTGCTGTGATTTTCCAGTGTATTTCCTGCTTTAGTACTTGTGATGAAAGTAAATGATTAACCAACATGTAGCAGCACTATTCATCAAATAACACTTTGCAGCACCATCTACCTACCCTATCTACTTAACACTACCATTTTCTCTTCTTTATTAGGGTGCATTTAGACTTGCAAACCCTGATCAATCTTTTCTTTTTACATGATGAATCTATCTATTTCTACCCTTATTACATCCAAGGGCTCAGATTAAACTGTTGAGCACCTCTTATTAACTCTACCTATCTACTTATCTGCCAAGATTAAACTGTTTGGCTAGATATTTATTCTCTAATCTATAACATGAAATTGAAATATGACTAAGCCAAGTTTAAACAGTTTGACTTATTCATAAATTGTGGCAAAAGTTTGACAAGCCGCACACAATTGATTTATTACAAAAATGAAATAGCAGTGGCATTTGGATTTGCACACTTTCCTTGGTCTATTTTTACTTGGGGTTCATTTCTTTCACTTTTTTGACCATTTTATTCTTTTTACCCTTTGATCTTTCTTTTAGGGTATACCCTCTTTACATTTTTTAATTTTTTTGATTTTTTGGTTTTTTTAAGAATATGGAACACCTTTGCTCAAGTAAGAAGGTTTGAACATATTCCACACTTCCATCAAGACAATCATGAAAGATGAAACCTATTGATATAGGAGGCTAACAGGATCTAATTTCTCTTCCTCCCTCTGTCTCATCTTCCTTCTTCTCTTATGCCTCTTCTTCCTCTTTTTCATCTTCCACTTTTTCTTCTTCTTTCTCTTACTCTATTTCTAGGGTTTTTGTGTTTTCTACTTCAGTCTCCATCTCTTCCTCTTCTTCATCTTCTCCTTCTGTCACTTCAGTCTCCACTACTTATTCTTCCATTCCCCTCCCTCCAAGACTAGAGGCAGGGTTTTGTCCAGTTTGTGTACCTATGAATGCTTCCCTATCCATATCTATGAAAGTGGACCAAGAGATAGGGGTTTTCAATCTATTTAGAGCATATCCTATTATAAGATTGATGAGGCCATGGTGAGCTAAGTGCATGTACTTTTTCCCACTCACCTTAAATTGGCTCATGTCCCTAATTGAATGTAAAAGGAAGTAGGGAATGTTTAGTCTTTATTCTAGAGTGAGATCTCCTTGGAACCTAAGCTCATTCAATCATTTGAAGTGGTATCCATAAACCAAGCTGAGTCTTCCCTCACAAGAAATGTATTTCATTATGTGAAATGCTACTTCATTCCAATATTTCTCTTCTCACTCCATTTTTTTCCTCAATGAATTCTTCATTTGGAAGAAAGAAGCTCTTTTTGGCTGCAGTGCTCCACTTGAATCCAAGAGGCAAAGTGGTCACTCTGCTAATCAATTCAGGTGTAATGGTGATGGCTAGACCTCTGACCATAGTGGTGGCCCTATCATCTGCTTGTGCATGCAGGGCCACTGCAAATTCTCAAGCCACCTCCCCATCAAACCCCTTGAGCAACTTGAAGAATCCTAGCCACTAATGATTCCTAAAAATTTCCACCACCTGAGGGTGTAATATGATCCTCTTGATATTTGTGGGTTCCCTTTTGTTAAAACCTCCTCCCATTTTATGGTTGTGTTAAAAAGGTGTCTGAATGGTTTTGTCTGAGAATATTGGTGATGTACGACCTTAGAGGTTATAAGTTTACATAAAATTATACTACCATGATTCTATTTCATCAATCACCCTCTTAAATTCTGAATTACTGTTGTGACTGTGTATAAATTTTCATGGAAAAAATTCAAAATTTTGGTGAGGTGACATCCACTTACCTCTAGCCTCTGGTGTTTCTTGTGTGGGAGATGGTGGTTTTAGGTGTGAATACCACCCGTGAGTGGCTCTCACTGCAATTTTGGGCAATGTTCAACCTTCTATAAACTTTCCTGTAGCATCAACAGTTTCTTGTAGCACAGGGTTTGCATGCATAATTCAGCCTTGGTGCGGAGTTCTTCGATGGATCATGTCACCCTCCTTCTCTAATTGCTGTCGAAATGCTCAATGGAATGAGGAGCATGAGCCAAAACATCCCTTTATGGAAACTTGAACGAATTTGGAGCAGAGTGGTGACTTGGACTTCAACACCAGTTTTCCCCTTTTGGACCGTTGGTCCCACTCCACTTAATCATTATCTTTTGCCTTGGAATCACCTCCATGTCCTTGTGAACTCACCCTTGATTTATTTGACTACCCAGGTGGCATGCATACTTCATTTCTCATTCACTTTAACTTCACAAGGGTGGCCAAGTTAACTGGCCACATTTTTGCCTTTTTAACCTCTAATTATCGACATTAATTCATTTTGATCAACATGATGCATAGTGAGAGGGTGAAGGGCCATACTTGAGCCTACCTGTTGCTGAGGAGTTGCAGACATTATTTGATGTGGGGAGCTGGAGTTTGGTGATAGCCATGATTTTTTTTCCCTTTGCTGTGTTTTTTTTATGCCTTTTTCTGAGTGAGTTGCTTAACATTTTTATTTGCTTTTTCTTCTTGTAGGTATTGCACGAAGGTCCCCAGGTGTTGTTGCTAGTGTGGTCATCCGCCTGGAGTCTTCTGGTGGTCATTTGGAGCCATCTACATCAACTTATTCTCACTTTTTAGGCTTGTTGTGTCATGTAAAGGATTGCTACTGGAAGTGATCAACTTCCTATAGCAGTTTCCTTTCTGTTGCTTTGGAGCTCGAGGTTGTTGAGAAATTAGGGGAAATAGTGTATGTAGGTTATGGATGGAGCTATGGAGTTAGTGGAGTGATGGAGAGATGAGGGTAGAGGTACCATGTCAATATATAGGTGACCTAGCTGCTAGTGGCGAAAAATGGGGTTTAGAGAGTGAATACTCATACATGGAGTGGAGTGAGGGTTAGGATTGGTAGGTATAGGAAAAAAATTTGATTTTCATGCTTTTCTTGAAGAGCAGATGCCCTTGAGAGAGATTCCCTTCTCACATATGACTTTCCTGTAGCAGTACACGGTTTCCTGTAGCACTACAGGAAATCCTATAGCAGTACAGGGTTTCTTGTAGCATTACAAGAAATCCTATAGCAGCTAGGACATCTTGTAGCAATTACAGACAGGAGAAAAATATGGGATTTTTTCTCACCTGAAGGTAGAAATGGGTGGATGGATGCATGCTAAGGTTTTTTATGGAGTGGATAGGCATAGGAGAGAGAGGAGATAAGAAGAAAACGGCTCCTCTTTGTGTAAACCACCCTTGATCAACAACCTACAAAACAAAAATAAGTGAGTGCATAAGTGTTGTTTTCATTTTTTCTTTCTCTTTTTCTCTTTGTTTTTTTCTTTTCTTTTTTCTCTCTCTTTTTTTTTTTAAGACAGATGGGCTTCCTCCACAGAGGTTTTCAACCCACAAGCCTGCCTTGGGCGCCTCAAAGAGGTTTTCACCCAAGGATATTTTATTTCTTTATTTTTATTTTTGCTCCAGGATCGCCTCATAGAGGTTTTCAACCGAGGAATTGGCCTTGGATGCCTTAGAGAGTTTTTCACCGATGTCTCTTTATATTTTCTTTTTTCTTTTTTTATAGGAAGGGGAGGGGTTGGAAACTATGGAGCTTCCAATGACATACACCTCTATGTTTATGGAATTAATAAAATAAGCCCTAGATAGGGGATTCTTGTACACTTTGAGCCTGTAACCATTGAAAAGCAAGTGGATCCCCTCCTCATCTATGGTTCTTATCTGAAAAACGCCATTGTCATAACATTTTTCCACTTTGTAAGGTTACAACCATCTTGTCATTAATTTTCCTTTGAACTCCTTGAACTTTGATTCATAGAGCAACACCCAATATCCTTCTTGAAATGTCTTTTCCTTAATATGTTTGTCATGCCAAACCTTCCTTTTCAACTGAATTACCTTAGTGTGAAGGAGTGCCTGCATTCTGAACTCATTCAAACCACTTAACTACAACAACCTTTCTTGTTGGGCTTTTGTGATATCTAGGTCTAAATCAGGTTCCATTCTCAAGGTGTTGTACTCAAATTCAATAGAAAGAAAATATTTATTCCCATAGACTAAATCATAAGGAGTAAACCATGTGGTTGTCTTCCAAGTGGTATGGTAAGCCCAAGTGGCTTCCACCAATATGTTTGCCCAATATTTTCTACTGTTTCTCACAACCTTGGTGAGGATATTCTCCAGGTCTGTGTTTGTCACTTCCACTTGGCCATTTGCTTGAGGATGATAGGCAGTGGAAGTCTTGTGCTTTATTGTGTGTCGCCTCAGGAGGTTTTCAATGAGATGAGATGTAATTTGGCCCCCTTGATCAGTGACTACCTCTCTGGGGTATCCAAAATTATAGAACACATTTTCTCTTAGAAACTATGCTACCTTCTCCTCTGTTTCTACCTTTACAACCCTTGTTTCAACCCACTTGGTCAAGCAGTTAGTGCAGACTATGATATATCTCTTCTGTCCGGATGGTGGATAAATGGGTCCAATGAAGTCCATGCCCCATTTGTCAAATGGCTCTAGAGCCAGCTGAGGGTGAAAAGGCATTTCATCCTTTGGTGTAGGTCTCCCCATTATTTGGCATTGGTCACACCTATTGGTGTATCTCCTAGCATCTTGGTTTAGGGTATGCCAATAGTAACCTGCCTGGAAAGCTTTGAAGGTTCTTATTTTTGCAACAAAGTGGCCTCCAGGAGGACTACCATGACATGAAGAGAAGATGTCAAAAACCTCTTCTTCCCTCACAAATATTCTAAGAATTTGGTCAGGACCCAACTTGAAGAGATTTCCACCAATCCAGGTGAAAGGGGCGCTTTTCCTGATAATATTTCTCTTCTCCTTGGATGAGAGGTTTGGAGGGAAATTTTCAGCAACCAAGTAGTTAGCTATGTCAACAAACCAAGGAGAGAGTGTTGAGATAACAAATAGGTGTTCATCTGGAAGTTGATCAACCACCATCCCTTCCTCGTCGACAAGGTAGAGTTAATCTTGATAAGAAATCTGCAACGATGTTCTCATTTCCTGGTTTATCAACAATTGTTAAGTCAAACTGTTGCAATAACAACAACTATCTAATTATTATAGCATTAACATCAGGTTTATTCATTAAGTACTTGATGGTTGCATGGTCATTATGTACAAAGGTCTGATAACCAATAATATAATGTCTAAATTTGTTTGTGGAATGGACAATGGCTAAAATCTCATTTTTGTGATAGTATAGTTGAGTTTAGCTTTGGAAAAACTCTTGCTAATGAAATACATGACATAGAGTAATTTGTCTTCCAACTACCCCAAAGCTTCCCCTGCAGCTTTGTCTGATGCATCTATGTGGATGTGGAAAGGCAGAGCCCAATTTGGACCTCGGAGAATGGGGGCAATAGTTAGCTTTTCCTTAATGAGCTCAAAAGCTTCTTGATAGAGAATGGAAAAAAAAAAACCTCAGAATTTTTGGTCAATAATCCAAATAATGGCGAAGCCAATTTGTTGAAGTCTTTAATGAACCTTATATAGTAGCCAACCAAACCTAGGAAACTTCTGACATCTCTCTATTTTTTATGAGCAAGCACCCTTTTTATGATAGCGATTTTGTTTGGGTCTACCTATATTCCTACTTGTGATATTGAGTGGCCCAGGACTACTACTATTTTTAAGAATTCACACTTTTCCGGACTCAGGGAGAGATTCATCTCGATGCACCTTCTCTGCACTTTTCCAAAATTGGAGAGAGCTTCTTGGAAGTCATCCCCATAAGGTGTGAAATCATCCATGTAGATTTCAACAGAGTCATGGACTAGCTCAGAGATGATGCTCGATACTACTCTTTGGAAAGTAGCTAGGAAATTGCACAACCCAAAGGGAAGGAATTTGTAAGTGAAGGTGCCCCAAGGACATGTGAAGGTAGTCTTGTCCTGGTATTCAGGGCTAATTTGGATCTGGTTATACCCACTGAACCCATCTAGGAAAGAAAATAACTTCTTCCCTGTAAGGCCATCCAGGACTTGATCTATAAAGGGAAATGGGAAAATGGTGCTTCTTAGTGGCTTTGTTTAGTTCTCGGTAGTCAACACCGATTCGCCATTTTCCATTCTTCTTTGGGACTAGGACAAGAGGAGACACCCACTCATTATCAGGTATGTGATAGATGAAACCTGAATCCAATAATTTCTGCAGCTCTTCCTTCATTGTGTCCTTTAGAGCTGGGTTCACCCTCCTTTGGGGTTGGCACACAGGCTTGCATCCTTATTTAATGTAGACATAATGTGTGCACACTGAGGGATGCACCCCTTTCATGTCTTTGTAGTCCCAAGCAATTTCATCAAGGTTTTCTTTCAAGAGTTGGCATAGCTGCTCTTATTCTTTGGTTGAGAGGGATGAGTTAATTTTCAAAGATTTTGATGGGCAAAATTCCATATCCTTGCTGGTTTCAGAGGTTGAATCAACTGAGTGCAACTCCATCGAGGGGCAGCTTTCAAACTCTTTGAATAGGTCATCGATTAGACTGTCATTGGGGAGTTGGCTCTGAATGATGCGATCGATGAGCTCATCCTCATCAGGTTGTCCCCCTCTAAGTACAACATCTATGGTACAAATTGGGTAGGGCATAGTGTTGTATACTTCATATTCTTATTCTTCATCCTCCAACCACAAAGGTAGGTCATGGTTAATGGAAGGTTGGGCAGGAGGATATAATACCAATTGTTTAGACAAGAGCCCATTCTTTATAGTCATGTTTCTGACCCGATAGCTGATATAAGCATTGAAAGTGGCTAACCAAGGTTTTCCTAAAATGAGAGGATATCCATTAAAATTGGTTTTTGGCTGGAGGACCAAGAAATCTATAGGGTACTCCCAAGAGTCGATTGAAACCATAACAGCCTCAAAAATTCCTTCCGAAGCTACTGTGGACCAGTTTGCAAGTTGCAATACCTTTGTGGTTTTCCTCAAAGCCCCTTTGAGGTTGAGTTTAAGAATATTTTCCTTGGTCATTACATTTATGGTAGCCCCGATATCAATCAAAGTAACAAGGACTATGACACCATCTATGTGCACATCCACAACTGGACTATCAGGGTCCATGTACTTTGGGAAGATTACCCTTCCCAACATTAAGTCGGACAACGGTCCTACTACATTGCTGGTGGGGGTATCTTTCTTCTTTCTCCCAGGTTTCTTAAATAACTTTTCCTTGATGAGCCTATTGTAAATAGGAACATCCTTAATGGCCTCGAGAAGGGATATTTTCACACAATTTTTTTAGTTCTCCCAGAAGTTCAGTCTCCTCTGTGGTGTGTTGAATAGAGTGGATCAAGCGCTTAGGAAAAGGAGGTTGTTGGATCTGAGTGTTACTCTCTTCCTTTTCCTCCTCAATCTCTGCAGGTGGCGATGGAGGATGATTGTACGAGATTACTCTTCCCGACCTGAGATTGATCTCATGTATCTCCACAACATAGTTGGATAGGATGTGTCTCCATTGTAAACCTGCTATGCCTGCTTGTTGTTTGGGTTCGAATTGGGATATGCAGACATCTGAGGCAGCTTGGGTGGAGAAAAATGGGTGAGATGAGGTTAAGGTTGGGGTGGAGGCAGTAAGGCAAGTGGTTGATTATGTTGGGGCCTCCACCCTTGTGATCAGTTGCTCCACTGAGGTGGTTGAGGAACATACTACTGGAATGGTTGGTTCACAGGCTGGGGGTGATATGGAGGGTTGTAAGGCCAAGTAGGAGGTGTAGGCCATCATGGAGGACTGGGAGTCTACCAAGATTTCATAAGTTCATTCTAATTGGTATGATAATAGGAGTAAGGTGCACCTTGAATACCCTATAGATATGTCCGAGGACCTTGAGGCCTTCTCTGATTTATGAAACAGAGTTGCTCTCGTCCTACTTCCTCACCTTGATATACCGCTTTGAGCCTAGGTAAGGAGGGACACAAATCTGTGGCATGATTCTCTTCACAGACTAAGAAAACCTCTATGACATTTAGTGGGCATTCGTTCCGAGGTTGTTTTCTAATACATCTAGGGCAGAAGATAGCCAAGGCCCTTTCTGCTTCCTCTTGCTTCCTCTTGATTTGCAGTGTGTCCATTTGCAAAGAAAAGGTGTGCATCATCTCACTTTTGAAGTCCTCCAACATATTTCCAATCTTATGCTTGATGGAGGTGGAAGAGGAAGGGGTGTTAGTCGTGCTTTTACTAGCTCTACCTAATTTCTTCCTAGTTTCCCTAAAGTGATTCCTAAAGACAAATTTGATGTCCTCATAAGGCAGTTGATAGACATCTCCTCCTGATAGCATACGAAGCATTTCTATCACCTCCTCCCTGATCCCTCAGATAAGTACCAAATTAAGTGATTCGGGATCAAGGGTGCAGTTAGCTCTTCTGCATTTTAGTTGGAATCTTTCTACGTAATCCTCTAGGGATTCATCAAGTCCTAGAGTCATCCTAAATATTTCCTCCTTAGTTTATTTGGATGTATATTATTCCATGTAATTATTGTTAAAGGACTCTTGCATCTGTGCCCAAGCAGTGATGTTTCCCCTAAGAAAACCCATGAACCAGCGCAAGGCTACATCCTTGAGGGTGGATGGGAACAATTTCAATTTTTGGTCATCTAAGGCATAGTAATAGGCCCTGTAGACAACAACAATTTCGAACATGAAGGTGTTTGGATCTTCGGAGGTAAGTCCATGGAAATGTGGAAGGTCTGAGGGACTGTTGTTTGTCATCCTAGTTTCCCCATATGTTTCTCTAATGGGAAAGACTCCTTGGTCTCAGTCTCAGCCATGGCTTGAATGGGTGAAGTAGGTTCCTCAGGTGAAGCAAGTTATTCTTATTCTCCAATAGGTTCTTCAATGTTTTCAAGAGACTCACCTATGGTGTGTTCAACCTCATAGTCACTGAAGAAGAGTGAAGGGTGACTATGTGGGGATGTGGGGGTTTTTGGTAAAAAATTCCTTGGTTATCCTTACTCCTACGAGGCATGAAAGTCAAACTATTTTTGTATTTTTCAATATTTTAGAACTTAATGTAAAATAAAAGCAGAAAAGAAAGGGTGATTGTGTGGGGATGTGGGGGTTTTTGGTAAAAAAAATCCTTGGTTATCCTTACTCCTATGAGGCATGAAAGTAAAATATTTTTGTATTTTTCAATATTTTGGAACTTAATGTAAAATAAAAGCAGAAAAAGAATGCTAAAACATAATCAAAGCATCTACTTACACACCTCCCTGGAAATGGCGCAAAAAAATGGTGAACCCTGGTATTGCACCAAGAGTGTTGCAGCTCCCAAAGGCTACTCTACTTTACTTTATCAACCCGCCGTTCATGCAAATTTGGAGGTGAAATTGCTATATACATAACAAATGCATTCCACTCATGCCATCCTCTTCTTATTCCTACGAAGGGGTGCTACTGCTAGGGCTACTTCTGGGGGATAAAGTCTGTCACACTTCTGAATGAAACCTAAGACTATAAATAACTCAAGACCGTTACTCTATCAGCAAGAAAGAAACTAGTATAAAGCATAAGGACATAGCTAGCTATTTTCAAGAAAGGAAATCCACAATTAGGCTAAATCAAGAAATAGAGTTAAACCAAGTGGCATTCATAAAGTAAATTTATGAATTAAACTTGCAGAAAGGGAAACTGATCTAAGAACACATTGCTGGGCCAAATGGCTAATTAACCTCTAACTACTTCATGCTTGAATACTATGTTTTAATAATGCATCTATTCATGAGCTAACTATGCTTGTAAATACACTGTTTTGCAGCAAAATAAGGAGGCATTGTGTTAGGTCCCTATATTACTAGTATAGTCTGTTATTATTGTTAGTGTAACCCCCTTATTGTTATTGTTGTACGCATGTAACCCCCATATTGTTATTATTGTGCCCTTTAATTATTATTGTTAGGTCAGCTAGGATTACGTTGTGTCCCACTAGGATTACATTGTGGCCCCATGGACTCCTATATATAGAAAGGAGGTTTTGTCATTTGTATCATCCAAGGATTGTTCATTTATATAATGTATTTGAGGATGCCCCCTTGAAGTGGTTGATTTCTAAGGCGTTGATCTCTCTTTTCTTCTATTTTTGGAGCTGGTTTCATAACATTTGGTATCAGAGCTTTGGATTATAGGGTTTCGCTGCTCCAAACAGGTCATTGTGGAATTTTTGCTATAAATTTTTTTCTACAAAATTTCAGAAGCTGAAATATTTAGAGCACGTAGACGAAATCCTAAGGAAAATCGTCGCAAAATTTTAGAGCTTAGTTCGCAATATTTTCGGAGATATGATCTGTGAAAGTTAGGGCTTTTTCAGGCTTCCGAATTTCATCTCAAATAGGTGATCATGGGAAAATCTTCATAAATCTCTCTCTGAGCATCGGATTGGAATGCTATAAAAAGTGGTTGTAAGTACACGGATTTTAGTTTCTTTTTTATCAATTTCAAAGCTGAAGGAGGAAATAGTGACACGTGGAAATTCTTACAAGTTCGCTCTACTAAACCAGTCCATAATTAGGTCATTGTGGGAGATTGGACATAACTTTGCCTTGAAGATCCAAATCAGGTCAGACCTGCGACATTCGAAAGAGGATTCAGAGGGCTACCTCAGGGCCAAATTTTAGATATTGAAGATCAGGAATCACAGAGATAATTCAGTTTCAATATCGAGCTCCTCAAAAGCAAGAAAATGGTGTGTATTTATTTCCGAATTGCATAAGTCTTGTGTAAAAAATCAGTTTGAAGTGATTCCAAGGGCCTATTGAGCATATATTTCGGTATTGGGTTCTGAAATGCCTCCTAAAAAGAATTCAACACCCATTAAGCCCTCAGAATACTCTACTATGAATCATAAAAATGAAGAATTGCAACATGATCTATCAAAATTACAAGAGCAAGTGCACCAAATTTCGCTCTCGCAAAGAGCAACAAAAAATGAAATGGAAGTTTTGAAGAAATGCTTGGAAGTGAAGATGGATGGTTTGAAGAATAATATGGATGGTTTGAAGAAAGGCATGGAAGCTAAGATTGATGGCATGGAAACTAAGATGGATGGCGTGGAAGCTAAGATGGAGGACATGGAAGAAAAAATGAAAGACAACATGGAAAACATGAAGAATGATCTAAAAGCAAACATCAAAGGTTTGACAAAGTTGATACAAGAAATGATTCCTAATGGTCAAAATATAGTAGAGGAAACTCATGATGAGAACAAAATAAATGTTAATCATGATTTCATAAACTCTAATGTTGGATTGAAGAACCACCATGTTCCAAAGATCGATATGAGGAAGTTTGATGGCAAGGATCCCGTAACATGGATACTACAGATGGAGCAATATTTTGATCTCAATAATGTGCAAAACATACAAAAGGTACGCATTGCAACTTTACATTTAGAACAAAATGCATTTGTATGGTATCGATGGCTTTTCTCCCGTAAAAAAATTGTCACTTGGTAAATTTTTACGGAGGAAACGATAGCACATTATGAGGATACAAAGAGCAACACCTTCTTTAGCCAATTGATAAATCTAAAACGAAAGTGTTCAGTGGTGGAGCACATTGAGGACTTCCAAAAATTGAATATAAGGGTAACTGATATTCTAGAGGAACACAGGATTGATGTCTTCATAGGGACTTTAAAAGATAACATCCAACATGAAGTTCGCATTTGGGAACCTGATTCATTAGAGAAGGCATTCAGGTTTGAAAGAAAAATTGAATATAAAAATATGGCGACAAGGAAGCCTACCACTCACATCTATAAAAATGGAAGTGTTGCTACTCCTAGACTTCCACAACCTACAAGGTTTACACAACAATGAATTTAAGAAAAGGATAAAAGGGTCACAAGGCTGTATAGCAAACACACACTCAAAGGTCATAAGTGCTACCGAGAATAAATTGTTTATAGATTGTAAGAGAGGAAATGAATAGAAACTTTCCAAAAGTAGAGGATATACAATTTGCAGAAGTGAAATGGAGAAGAAGAAGAAAATGAATCGGGACCATATCACAGAATGCATTATAGAATTATCATCTCAAATTTCTAAAGAGGAAGGACATATCAGAAGAAAAAGGTAATAGTGTTGATTGAACCAGTAGCAGCTATAATTTTATTAATTGTAAGGTAAACAAGGTTTAATTGTTTCTACACCCAAAGACTGCTATGCCGTATGATGGTTGCAAATGGAGGGAATATAAATTTCTCTGGAAAATGCCATAATATCAAGCTAACCATGTGGGAATATGTATTGAATAGTCCAATTCTTTCCATTCCAATGGGAGGTGTTGATGTTGTACTAGGAGTACAAAGGTTACAATATTTGGGGACGGTAGCTTTTAATTTTCAAGAAATTTTCTTGATATTTTTTCGGAAGGCAAGGAAGTTGAATTACAGGGTATCACAGGGAAGCTGGGAAAGATAATAAGCTCTAATGTCATGAAAAAACTTCTAAAGAAAGAACAATTCAAGTAATCGCACAATTATGCTCACTAGAAGTTCCAACATCAAAATCATCATGATTCCAAAAATATTGACAACGTCCATGTGGTCGGATACTCCCAAAGGACTCCACCTATTCGATGACTATGACTATGCCATTCATTTGATTCCAGAAGTGTTCCTCTCCAAACATCAAACAGTAGATATCCTTATGTCCAAAAGAGCGAAATTGAACGTATGATTGCAGAAATGTTAGAGGCTGGTATAATTCAACCTAGTCAAAGTTCTTTCTCTACTCCAGTAGTATTGGTGCACAAGAAATATGGATCATGGCACATGTGTCCGGATTATAGGGAGCTCAATAAGCTCACTATTAAAGATAAATTTCCCATTCCTGTGATTGATGAATTATTGGATGAATTACATGGAGCAATTTATTTTACCAAGTTGGATCTTCGTTCAGGATATCATCAAATTAGAATGAAGGCTAAAGATATTCCTAAAACAACATTTCGAACTCATGAGGGTCATTATGAATTTTTGGTCATGCCTTTTGGCCTTACCAATGCACCTTCTACATTTCAAGGGTTGATGAATTCCATTTTCAAACATTTCCTTAGAAAATTTGTGCTAGTATTTTTGATGATATACTAATCTACAGCAGGTCTTGGAAGGATCATGTTGAACATGTTGACAGGGTGCTCAAACTATTGCAGGAGAAACAATTATATGCAAAAACATCCAAATGTTTCTTTGGAGTACAAGAGGTGGAATATCTGGGTCATATTGTATCTCACGAGGGTGTTAAGGTAGACCCTAACAAAATTGAAGCCATTAAGGAATGGAAAGTCCCCACAACTATAAAGGAGTTTCGAGGATTTCTCGGTTTAATAGGGTATTATCGCAAGTTTGTTAAGAATTATGGGAGAATAGCAACACCTATAACAACATTATTGAAGAAATATGCATTTTGTAACTAGATGGATAATCGCTACTTGAATGATTCTGAAAAGATAATGCCCAGCACTAGTCTTAAAGTTACGCCCATAATTCACAAAACCCTTTATTGTGGAATGTGATGCCCCAGGAAATGGAATTGGTGCAGTTTTAATGCAGGAAGGAAGACCCATTGCTTTTGAAAGTCGTCCAATCAAAGGAAAGTATTTACAGAAACCTACTTATGAGAAGGAAATGTTAGCAATACTACATGCACTAAAGAAATGGCGAACTTACCTAATGGGAAGACACTTCAAGGTAAAAACTGATCATGATAGTCTTAAACACTTTTTGGAACAAAGACTATCTTCAGAGGAGCAGCAAAAATGGGTCACAAAGATGTTGGGTTATGACTTTGAAATCATCTACAAAAAAGGGAAGCTAAATGTTGTTGCAGATGCACTCTCAAGAAAGGATGAAGAGGTGGAAGCATTGTTTTGTGCCATTTCAATTATCCAACCAGATTGGATAACCAAAGTAAGGGATGAATGGAAGAAGGATGAAGAAGTGTGGACTCTCATTCAAAAGTTGTAGCAAGATCCTAGTAAATCTGATACATTTAGTTAGAAAAAATATTCCTTATGTTAAAAAGATCGCTTATATATTTGCAATAATTCCCAACTAAAACAAAAGATTCTTTTGGAATTGCACAGTTCTCCTTCAGGAGGACACTTGGGATTTTTAAAAACTTACCACAGGGTGAAGAAATAATTTTTTTGGGATGGCCTTAAATCTGATATTCAAAAGTTTGTGGCGGAATGTTTAGTTTTCCAGAAAAAAAAAGTTGAGACAATTAAGACCCCGTGTCTTCTACAACCTTTATCCATTCCAAGTCAACATTGGGAGGAGATTTCAATGGATTTTATCACAGGTTTACCTAAGTCCGAAGGAAGGAGTGTCATCATGGTGATAGTTGATAGACTTACCAAGTATGCACACTTTTGTGCACTATCTCATCCATTTAAAGCAAGTACATTTGCTACTGCATTTATGGAAACAATTCAAAAGCTACTTGGAAACCCGAAGATTATTGTAAGTGACAGAGATCCCATTTTTACAGGAAATTTTTGGGTGGAATTATTTTCTTGTTTGGGTACTCAACTAGCTCATAGCTCATCTTATCATCCTCAATCCGATGGTCAAATAGAGATAGCAAATAAATGTTTGGAAGGATATCTTCGTTGTTTTGTATATGATAAGCAAGCACAATGGATCAAGTGGTTACCTCTCGCTAAATGGTGGTATAACACTTCCTTCCATACTGCAGCAAAAATGACCCCATTTATGGCACTTTATGGATATCATCCACCATCCATCACATCTTCTTTAAGGGGAAATTCTAGGGTTCAAGTAGTGGAGGATCACATCGAGCATCAACAAGAATATCTCCAACTCTTAAAGGATAACCTAAATTTGGCACAAAATCGAATGAAACAACAGGCAAATCAACATCGCAGTGAGAGAAGTTTTGATGTGGGAGATTGGGTATTTTTACGGCCACAACCATACAAACAAATGTCCCTCAAGCAAGCTAAGAAGGATAATAAATTATCGCCAAAGTATTATGGTCCTTTCAAGGTTTTGCAAAAGATTGGTACTATGGCATCCAAATTGGAGCTTCCTGCTTCTTCACGAGTGCATCCAGTTTCCATGTTTCATGCTTAAAAAAGGTTATAGGGGACAAACTTCCAGTTCAAACAATATTGCCTGAACTTGATGAGGAAGGAAAAACCATATTGGAACATGAAGCAGTCATGGAAACAAGAACTCGAAAACTACGAAATCGATCAATTTTAGAGTATCTCATCAAATGGAAGAACTTACCCACTGAAGATTCTACATGGGAGGATGAGAATTTTATACAAAATCACCCGGAGCTACTCAAGCGTTGAGGAAAACACTTTTTTGAAGGAGAGGAGCATGTTAGGTCCCTATATTACTAGTATAGTCCCTTATTGTTGTTAGCGTAACCCCCTTATTGTTATTGTTGTACCCCTGTAACCCCTATATTGTTATTATTGTGCCCTTAAATTATTATTGTTAGATCGGCTAGGATTACATTATGGCCCCAGTAGGATTACATCGTGGCCCCATGGACTCCTATATATAGAAAGGAGGTTTTGTCATTTGCATCATCCAATAATTTCTCATTTATGTAATGTATTGGAGGTTGCCCCCTCGAAGTGGCTAATTTCTAAGGCGTTGATCTCTCTTTTCTTCTATTTTTGGAGCTAGTTTCACAACACACTGAGGTGGCTTAAGAAGGTCTTAGACTCATGGATTTAGATATGAAGGTGTCTTGGAGGTTGTGTCAGGTCTAGGTGAGGTGAGAGATGGTTTATGGGTTGAAAAAGTCGCTGATTGGCACTACTACAGGGTTTCCTGTAGTGCTATAGGATGTCCTAAAACGCTATAGGAAACAGGTCGAGGGTAGTTTGAGACCAGAGATGATGAGGAAAGGGGTACGAAAGGTGGGATTAAGGTGGACTTAGATGGATGGAAGGTGGTCAACCCCTTGTCCAAGCTCAAAAATTCTTTCAAAGCCCATCTTGTACCTATAAGGTAGCTCTCAGTGTTATGGTGAAGATCTAAAAAAAACAGGGTTGAAGGTGATTTTTTTGAAAGTAGGTTGGTGGAGGGTGGAAACTGAAGCTAGGGATGTTGGTGGAGTCCTCCTCTACTGAACTACTCAAACCTACAAGCAAACTACCTGTTCATGCAATTAACATTGACAAATCTATGATGAAAATGGTGGAAAAGATGAGTTGAATTTAACAAGAAAACCTACCTATGCATTTGAATCAGAAACCTAACTCAACATTCATAACATGTTCATGATAAATACAACAACCTATCTATCCTTTCCAAGAAATCATAAACTGAAAGCAATTTTGGGTCTGTGGTGAAGATCTACCCTCCTCAAGCTCCAATGAAAGAGGTGAGAGAAGGAGGCTTTGACACATAGATTTGGAGTTTTCTATGCTATTGTACCATGATTTACAAGAGCCTCACTACCACAACATGAAATGGAAGCAAACTAAACACAAAAAAATGAAATGTAAGCAAACTAAACACAACAAAATGAAATGTAAGCAAACTAATTACAACACATGAAATAAACTAGATATAATGGCATGGAAATAAACTGGATCCCCATTTGAATCGAACAATTCTGCAAAATCCTTCTCCTTCTCTCTCTCATATGCTCTTTTCCATTAACCTGGTGTCATTATCACAGGCCTTTGGATTCTCTCTATTTTACAATTGAAAGTGGATGTTTTTCTTTTGTAAGGGTGTTCTTCTAGGAGGAATACCCTGGAGCAGTCATACACTGGCCTTTGTAGGTGGTCGGACCACCTAGCCTTCAGGGAAGGTCCACAACATTTACATCCATGATACCCTTTCGTTACAAGACCTGTGAAATTATTGTATACAGCTCAGCACGTTAGTGACCATGAAGATCTGAACAATTGCAGTGAATTAAATTAATATGTGAAACAATATTGTTACTAAACTAATCAATAAGAATGTAATTTACCAGAGCAAACTCCTAAGCCTGAATAATCATGTATGGTGTAAGCACATATGGCATACAACGTAAAACTCCTCTTTGTTGTGATGGGTCTTGATACATCGTACATATGTATCCCTTCCCATAATTCCTTCAAATCATATACAAATGGTTGTAAGTAGACATCCTTTTTCTTCACTTGTCTTCTACGAGTGACTATGAGAGCCAACATAAGATGTTCATTCTTCACAGACAACCATGGGGGGGTATTGCTATTGATCACTACTACACGCCAAACAAAATTGTTAGTGTTTTTAAGGGAATATGGGTTGACGCCATCCATGTCTATGCTAAGTCATATACTTCATACTTCATCCTTGAAATTTTCAAGCCCTATTTCCTCTATATGCTTCATGGCTATTGAATCTGTTGGTATTCACATAACTCCTCACTCACTTATGTTTGACGCATGCCATCCCTACAAGATATCTAATTCTTCACAACGAAAGAGTCTTTGAATCCTTGGGATTATAGGCATGTTACTCAATATATTATGAGGAGGACCATGTGATTTACCTTTTTTATGAATTACGGTACCTGTCATGCCCACATTTCAAACATACCTTTTTGTCTACATATTCTCCTCTATATAGAATATAATAATTCGAACATGCATGATATGATATGTACTCAACACCCAACATTTTCAAATACAACTTTGTCTCTTCGCAACTACCCAACAAGACATTATCACTCGAAAGAACTTTATCTTTGAATATCCTGCAGTTGGTGTGGAATATAATTGTACAATGTCAATTTTTAACATTCTTAAAAATGACCATTTTTAAATTTGATTGTGTGACAAAATATAAGGAACTTGATCAATCATGCAAGTAAATTACCTCAATATTGTTGAGAAATATGCATTCGTCATGCCAAAATTTGCTTTCAAGTTGTACAACAACATCGTTTTCCCCAAATGAGTAGACTTTGATTTGGTGCGAGGTCCAAAGAGAGGGGTGTTGGAAGCAAATTTCGGGCTTTCGAATAAGGTATCGGTGATATGAGCACCATCCCCTAGCTCATCATTCTGGAATGAATCTAACAACATTGCCTCCATGACAGTAATATCCTGAAAGTAATCATCCATACCAACCTCCATTTTATTGTCTCCATTTCCAACTTGTGATGAAGAACTACTATTGTTGTAGTCATTCCTAATTGGTTAATATGGACGTAGTGAGAATTGAATAGGTGGTTGATTCAACCATTCTTTGTATGATTCCTCTCTGATTCTTGCTCTTAATGCAACCTTCTCTCAAGTTCAAATTATAGTGGGGTGCTCTAGAAGATGGTAGGTGGGTCACTCGTCATCACTATAATCCTAATTTCAAAAAATATTGAACGTCATTAGTACAATATCAATGATATTAGTAAGCACATCAATGCAATTCGTTTGCTTAAATTACATTATACCAAAAAATTATTACCATCGTTGATCCAAGATTGTAGTTGGAAGATACCATGTCACAATTGGCAGGCTGAATAGGTTGTCCATTTTCATCTACCAACTGCTTGTGATATGTTGTTTTTTATAAGAGCTTCTGACGTTTTTGAAAATATGGAGTAATATTTTATGCATCTGAACTCAATTCTAAAATAGGTCCTTGCAAAATTGGATACATTTTTATTCAAATTGACATGGATTAAAAACAAAAAAAAATTCAATTAGATAATCAAAATATAAATACAATTTGAACTTATTGTTGAAATGGCACAAAAAATGGCACCCCAAGGGGGCTTCTGATTTAATTTTCCCTTAATTAAATTGGAAGAGAAATTGTAATTTCATGTCATGACAACTTGTATTAGTTAACTAAGTGAGAATGACTGAGTTAGCTTAGGAAATTAAAGTGGAGGGTTAGAGAGTAGGCATGTAGAGTTCTCCCATGATTTAATGGGGTCTAGTTACAGTTATTTGCGAGTTTTAATTAGTTAACTCAAGAAATTGAGTTAAAATCAGTTTAACTAGTTCTAACCGAGAGATGAGCTAGTGAGAAGTCAAGTGAATTAAATATGATTTAATTCACAAGTAGTGATAAATCAGTTAACAAATAATTTGCTATAAAATTGTTGTTGCGTGCCAATTCTAAGAAAGGCCTAGTTGAGACTAAGGTTAAAGGGATGATAACTATCAGTTGTATAATTAGAAAATTATATAGGTCAATTATAGAGTCATGTGGAGGCCAAGGAAGCATTGCACAATCAATTGGAAGGAATTTCCTATTTAATATCGTGACAATTCCTCCAAGAATGCGTGATTAAGGCAGGTTGAGCAGAGGCTACGAATTGGTTAAGTAATTGGCTGATTTTTCCTAGATCAGAGTGAGACAGTTGGCAGAGTGCAGGAATTTCTCTGAGAGAGAAAGCATTATATTGTTTCATCATCTTGACTTTATACAATATATAGATAGTGGGGTTTTAGGAACTGTGCTTTCCCCATATACATATTGTGTTGTGTGATTAATTTTCTCTTTCTCTTACTTGTTATGTGATTGTGCAATCCTGTTTTGTTTCCACAAATTGTAGAATGATTCAATATCTTGTTTTAGTACATTATAAGATCAGATTGAATCTCGTTGTTAGATTTTCTACACTTACTAGAGATGGAAAGGGAGAAATCCATGAAGGAATTTGATCAACAATATGTATGAACTGGAATGTGAAGAATTGACCATTTGATATTATTGAGATTTTTGTAGAATTTTAAATGTAGATTCAATCTGATCATGAAATTTACTAAATAAAAATACATGAATCTACTCTACCAATTTGCGGAACTAAATTCACAACCAAGAACACAAATCAATAACATGCATCAAGATTCAACACGTATCAATAGAGATATATATAGGGGAAATCAACTACTCAAAACCCCTTACTATCTGTATTGCATTAATCAAAGGAACTAGATGAATACACTATGCTTTTCTCAACCTTGACCTCAACCTACACAAGTATTTTCTATCCTTTGTTTGACTCATTGCCTTTGGCCAATACTTAGCCAAATTTCCATGCCTCCAAGATCCTATTTCCTTGGGAATTAGGCCCCTATTAATTAGGAAATTCCCCAATTGGAATTGTGCAATACCTTTAGGCCTTCCTTTGACTGCATGCATGAGCTGTACAATTTGGAATATTCTACAACTAATAGTACATTGTCCTTGAACTCTAATCTCAACTAGGTAACTCAAACTGTGTGCATGCATGAGTTAATTTAGGCTGATTGATCAATTAAATGGTTAAACACAAAAGCTGCACCCCACTGCTAGTCTTCTAACTAGTTCCTCCAAAAGTTGGAACTAGTTTAACTGACCTTAACTCAATTTAAATGGATTAAATTGTTACAACTGAAATTAACTCAACCTAGGCTCCTAAAATTTAGGAATCACTGTACACAACGCAAGTTCTCCCTCCAACTCAAATTAACTAAGATAATTGAGTGATAATAACTCGGGAGACTCATTCAATTTATCTACTGATGTGGAATTTCGATTTTCTCCTAATTTAATTAAGGACAAAATTAAATTAGGAATTTCTTGTTGCAATTTCAACGTTCCCTCTTGGCAAGAAATGTATTATCAGATATCCCAATCCTACTTCTATGGAACTCAAATTTCCCTCTCGACAATGCCTTTGCCAAAATATATGCACTTTGTTCACATTTTTTTCCTCTGTCGGAATGTACTGCAACAACACGATCTGACTCTGCATGTAATCTTGTAGATGGTGGTACTAGATATCAATGTGCTTGGATCGATCGTGAAAAAATAGATTTTCATAGAGTTCTATACAACTCTGATTGTCACAGTGAATCATGGCAGGATCCATCATCTGACCAAATAACCCAACAATAGTCTTCTTCATCTAGATGGCTTCACAAGTTGCTCGACTAGCAGCCACTTACTCTGCTTCTGCTGAACTGAATGCAATTGATCTCTGATTCCTACTGTACAAAGAACTGTTGCTAACTCGATATTGAATATTCCTCCTAAATTTCTCTTTTGATCTGATGGACTACCCGCCCAATCTGCATCTGTGAATTCTTGCAGCTTCACTCCCTTTGTCTTTATGTACCAAATTCCAAACTGAGAGGTGCCTTTGAGGTACCGTACTACATGTTTAGCAACCCTCGAAAATAATTTGGTTGGTCGAACCATGGCTTTGCTCAACTGATTAACCGCATAACACATGTCTGGTCATGTGTTCATCAAATACATCAGATAATCCACCAACTGCCTTTACACTGTAGCATACACATCCTCACCTGAAGTGGGATCCTCTTTCCTCCTATTCGTCATTAGAGGAGTCTCCATGATTTTGCATCTGTCCATGTGGAACTTCTGAAGTATCTCGTTGGTATAATTTCCCTGAGAGGCAAACAATTCCCCTTCTCTCTGCCATACTTCCAAACCAAGGAAAGAGTGCATTAACCTCGTGCCTTTCATTTCCAACTCTCTTGTAATATCCTCCTTGTAAGACTTTATGAGTTGTTCATCACCGGTCATAATCAAGTCATCAACATATAAGACTAATATAAAATTTACCTTCTACCAGAATGTGGTAAAGGTTTTCATCTGCTTCACTTTTGGTGAAGCCCAACCTAGTGAGGTAGTTATCAATCCCGATGTACGAACCACAGGGTGCTTGCTTTAGCCCATACAATGCTTGCTTGAGTCAACACACATGTGACTCTTTGTCAAAGGCCTCAAATCCTTTAGGTTGTTCAATGTACATCTCATCCTCAATCACTCCATTGAGTAATGTTGTCTTCACATCCATCTGGTGTATTTTCCACCCCATCTGTGCAAGCAGAGCTAGGATTGATCTAATGGAAGAGTACCTTGCGACAAGAGAAAAGGTCTCTTTGTAGTCAATCCCTTCTACCTGAGGGTACCCCTTAGCCACAAATATGGCCTTATGCCTCTCAATGCTTCTATCTACTACATGCTTTACCTTGTAAAGTCATCTCAAACCAACAAATGACTTGTCTGCAAGTATTGGGACCACTTCCCAAACACAGTTTCTAAAAATGGAATCATATTCCTCTACCATAGCATCAACCCATATCGGCTGCTCTTTTTCTTCCTCAAATGAGGTTGGTTCTATCTCTACTAACTCACTTATCAGATCCATGTAGCCTGTGTACCATTTTGGTGACCTCCTTTGCCTGCGGTGTGATGTGGGTGCTCCCACATTCTCTCTAGCATCCTGCAATAATCTGTCAGTTTCCCTGGTCCACTTCCTTCTTTCTTTGTATGTCTCTGCTTGAGTGTTTGTCTCCACTCTCTGGTCCTCTCCATGTGGCTGCTCCACATATTCTTTAGGTTCTTCCTTTAGAGTCAAAAACTCTTGATTTTCAAGTAACTGAAGCTCCCCCCTTAAGGGAACACTTCTAGCCTTCTCTTCATCGAACTTCACATCTCTACGAACAACTATCATCCTGAGAGATGGGAGGTACACTCGATAGTTGTGAGGTGTATCAGTGTACCACACAAACATGCCCAACTCACCTGTCAGCTCTATATTTTTCCTTGCATCCTTGGAAACATGGTAATATACTAATGATCCAAAGATCCAAAGGTTTCTTCCCTAAAAAAGTTTCTTCTGTTGTACTCATTTTGAGAATCATATGAGGACTCATATTCTGCACATATACCGTTGTGTTTCATGCTTCGGCCCACAAGTGCAAAGGTAGGCCTAGATCATGCAACATCACCCGTGCATCTTCCGCAATACTTTTGTTCTCCCTCTCATCCACCCCATTCGATTGTGGGTATGGGGTATTGTCAAATTTTATCGAATGCCTTCCTTTGTACAAAAAAATTTAAACTCATTTGACACATATTCACCACCCTTATCGCTCTTGAGAGCCTTCACTTTACTACCAATTTCTTTCTCAACAAGTTCTTTAAATTCAAAAAAATTGGAGAATGTCTGGTCTTTCTTCTGCGTGAAGAATATTGAGCACTTACGTGAGAAATCATCTATAAATATAACATAATACTTGTGCTTGGACGTGGAAGCTGTCAAGAAAGGTCCACATACATTAGAGTGGATCCTTTCAAGGATTGCATGTGCCTTGCTGTCCCGATAATTGAAGGTGGATTTCATGTACTTCCCCAAGTTACACCCTTTACATGTATTCTCCTGCTCTAGTGCTCTATTGGGGAGGCCTGCGGTGATCTACTGCATGATATTCAAAGCTCCATGGTGCAAATGGCTAAGTCTTCTATGCCAAAATTTTCTAACATCTCGACTCTGCACCTTCTCTGCCTTTGTGCTCAAAGAAACACAGTCTGCCACATCAAACCTATAGAGGTTCTTCACCCGAATCTTAATCTTCTTCACTTCTCTCGTGAAGATGTGCCTCAAGAATTCATTTCATTTTTTGAATATCTCATCGTAGCCACAGTCTTCCAACACCGCAACGAAAACCAAGTTCTTCTTTAAATCGAGAACAAACAACACATCTTTGAGCCCGATGTTGATAACACTATACCTCCCATCATATCCCAAATTTATGTGCATCTGGAGGTCCTTCTCCTCCAAGTCACTAAATAAATATTTGTTCCTCTTCTTATGGAATGAGGCATCATCGTTGAGATACCAAACACTTCCCATCATTGTGCTTGCCATGCATGCAACGAGGGTAAAATCAAGCTCGAATTGTGAAGCTAGAGCTTTACATGTCGCTCCTCCTGAGGCCTTCTTGCTTGTTTTCTTGTGTGGGCATTTTGTGGCATAGTGCCCGAATTCATGACAGTGAAAGCAATTAATTTTGGACAAGTCTCGTTTCTTTCCCCCTTGACTGGAATCTCCATTGGATTGAGATTTCTTCCTTTCCCTTTCTTTTCCTTTCCATCCAAATCACAATATTCCTCATCCTAAAACTTGGATGAGGTCCCATATATGTTGCTTTTCATTATTTCTTCATGTACTAGATCAAACCATAATCTCTCCCAGCTTGATAGTTTATCTCTACCATTTACAAAATCTTGATAATTGTGCCATCTCTTGGGAAGGCCCAAAAGAGATAAAGCTACCAAATATTCTTTCGGGATAATAGCACTGACCCCTTTAAGTTCAACACGACACTATGTAATCTTGCTCAGGTACTGCGGAAGTGTTTCATTCTTTTGTATCGTAATATTAGTATTGAATTCTTGTAGAAATTTGTTGAATAATGATTAATTATCCACCGAGACTATCCTGATCACATACAATTCGAATTTATATGCAACACATAATCTCTTCCACTCAGATCATCAAACATGCGAAAATAAAATCAAGCGATAACACATCAAATCATCATACACATTAACACAGTATGTATGGGGAAAGCTTATAGCTGAAAACCCCGCAGCTATTGTGTATATTATAATAGAGAAATCAAGTAACAAACTCAGTACAATACTCCTCACAAGTACTCAGTACTTTCTCATAAAGTTGCATATAGAATCCAGTTGGTTTTGAATTAAGTTATCGTTCAATCAGTTCCTAATTGTCTTCGCTTTGTGCAATCCGCTCAGTTTTGTATAGATCCAAGGTTCGAATATCCTTGGCTTGATAGCGCAATCATCATGGGAAATTCCTCCAAGTGTGGTGCAAATCTCATGCACAAATGATGTCGCCACTGATAGCTAACTCCACCTTTTCATCTACCTCTTTCACTGGTCTCCACTGAACTGATCATGCACTGTAGTGAACTGATGTGTTCTTGAGTTGAATAATGAGTTACTAATTAATGAATTAAATAATATTTAATTCACTCCACTCATAACTAATTGATTAGCTAGTTAAACTAATCTCAACCATTTCAACTAAAATAAACAGAACACAACTCCACTAGTTGTCTCATTAACTCCACCAAACTTCTGCCACTGAAGTCCTAACTGAAGTCAACCATGCATGATGCCATCAAACCCTTGGGAATAACGTAATTCCTCTGTCAGATGCATGAGCCACTTCCAAGGCTCGAACTGAAGTGCTCCAAGAGAGTAAACTGAAGTTTATAGTCCAAATATTATTAAGGGTAAATAATATTTGACTTCCCTATTTTAAGGAGAGGCAGTCTAAAAATAGACTTCCTTCTAATTCTTCGGAATCTATAGGCTTCAAAATAGAGTCCCATCTATTTTTGCCAACACACCAATGCCCATTCATCTCACAGTACTGAACTTAACCATGCTCCATATTTCTAGTGACATAGTCTAAAATAGACTTCATAATAGACTTCTCACAACACTAAGAAAGCGACTTCATTTCACTAAGCTCCATCATCTGTCGTATTTTCAATACCCTCTAAAGATATGGATTATCCGCAACCCTATCCCGCTCCGTGGAATTCGAACTTGCTCCCGGGTGGAAAGCTTTCTGCCAGATGCAAGTTTGATTCCCATCTTCTAATATGGGGAAAGTCATATTCTCTCGTCAACAACTGAGTACGATGACCAATCCGTGAAGCCATGCCGCCTCAACTGATCCTCCTGTCTGTACCATGAACCATATCCCGATGTGCCTCTGATATAGCGCAATACATGCTTGCCTGCCTTCCAAAAGAGCTTGGTAGGCTTAACCATAGCTTGCA